>VYXC01003877.1:237278-407306 GCA_013397175.1 Platysteira castanea
AAAAAAAAAAAAAAGAAGGGCGTAGGTATTTTTCACTACCTTTCCAAAGTAGAAGAGTTTTTAAGTTAAAGGACACACATAGGTTACTTTTGTAGAAATCAAGTTGTTAACATATAATGACTGAATTTTTCCACATGCATATTATTTTCTTTCATGACCACTGACAAGCTCTGTTGGTGTTCTCAGCTTAAATGCTCTACCAACTAACACTCCCCCTCAGCCCAGTTCTGGTAAACACCACCGACCCACATTTAGGCTCTCCTACAGCAGTGTCAGTGTTTGCTGAGGTGCCCCTCAGCTGAACTCTGATGAAAAAGACTGTTTAGGAAGAGAAGTGAATGTTCTTTCTTCTGAGAGACAATGCTATCAAGGATGCAGAAGAAAGGCCCTGAGAATATGTAGAACAGGTTACAGTGATCAAAGTCAGAAAAATAAAAAAATGTAATCTGAAACCAATGTGGTTCCAGGAGACCAGGACAGGACTTTTTCCTTCAAAAGCAGTAATTTGTAACTTATTCGGACTTCTCAGACAGGAGTTTTCTTATCTAACTTTTCAAGTCTAGAAATGCTACAATGCTGTAGCTGAAAATGGATAGCCAATTCTGTTGTGCCCTGTGTGCTCAAAGACCTAAAAACAGACTAATGGAATTTTAAAAAAACTTACACAGCTGAAATGTCCCACAGACAGTTTCAATCACCTGAAGTCACCAGACAGATCTTCATTCCATGCTGTCTTTTCACTTTTAATGAGTCTGAATTCAAACTTCAACACCATGTGGATTTCCACGTCAGCAGACAGTTTTTAGAAAGCACCTGTTAACCTCCCATTGCTCCTCCTATTGTTTGCACTGGAACATTTTCTTGTTATATTTTGCATAACATTTCAACTTGTTTGTATTCTTTTATACAGTGTCTGACCACACTTTGACATTTCTAGAAGTTCTGAATTGTCTTCAGTTTGTCCTCACTTCCTATGTTATGAGTATCATAAAAATAATTAAGACGTGTCCCTAAAACATTTCATCCCGAACATCACAGCCTTACTTAGAGCTGCCCCACTTTGTACTCTCTCTTAGTCCTACAATAAAAGAGTAAAAACAAAAAACACAGAAAGACTGTAATGATAAAGCTGATTTTTAGAGGACATTTACAACAGCATAAATTTGCCTTCGCACCGTCTGACAGAGCATGCAGGGAAACTCAGTGTGTGTCAGATGAAAGCTTCCTTGTTTGCTTTCGTTGGACTGAAGCCATTTGAAAATCTTCCTATTCACTGAAAGGAAGAGTGGGCAGGGAGAGGCAGAAATGATGGCTGCTTAGATTTCGTAGCCTATGAAGAATCTACATACTCACTTTTTCAGGCAAAATCCACCTTGTTGCAAATGCACAGCCCATGACCATTAAGAGTAATAGCCACACTTACTTTTTTCAGAAAATGTTAAATTTGGACTGCTGGGCATTAAGTAGCTTTCCGACTTTATACACACACATTTGTGAAGAGAAGAAAAATAACGTGATGGTACTACTTATGGTTCTTTGCCAGGAACTCCCCCTGCAATGATTCACAAAAAGTTTTTCCAGCTCTATTATGACACATAAGTATCAGAGTTCTGAAGAACTATTTAGGTAATGCAAATGTTCGCATGTCCTTTCTGACTTCAACATTTACTCATCTGCAGAACAAGCTGTATTATTTTTGCTCAAGCCAGTCTACCTGAGACATCAATTTATGGTAAGATGTGAGGTTTCATTTCAGGTATTTCCAGATTCTATTTTCCTTCCAAAAAATCTAACTACAAATAATTATTTGGCTGATGACAGGCTGGCGAAGTCCCAGACAACAAAACTACTGATACTGTCTTCAATAAAATGTGCTTCAATCAAAACTGCTGTTTCAATGAAGAAGTTATTTGTTGTTTCTCTCTACCTCCAAATCTCTAACTAGGCTAACAACTCATTGGGTACATACAGAAATGCTATGACAATCAAGATGTGGAGATGAAGACCATGCAGGTAGACTAAAATTTACTGTTTTAGTAACAGTAGAAACCGCTGACCCACTGTAGACTTCTCTTAAAACCAGGAATTGACTAACTGTCTCTGTTTAAGGCTATTTCATGCAGCGGCAGATACAAAAGAGTTTAACACCAATTACATACTTTAGTTAATTCATTTTCACTTTAAGCTACAAGTGTGACCTTCAGCCAAAGATACTGTGCTGCATTTTGCTCATTAAAATCCACTGAAAATATACAAAGTTTTAGGATGGCAGTTATGAACAGATTTATTTATTTTACAAAATAAAACACTTCTCACGGTCACAGCTACAGAAGAATGGTCCACACTTAGAGTAGTGCAAATAAATTCTGGCAGACAGCAACAGAAGTCTACAATATTTAAATCAAAATGTTCTGAGATAGAAAAGTGCAGTGGTTAATTGTTCATTCCACTGATAGGAAACCAATGTTTATCACTCATCAAAAGTAAAAAATCTGAGTACTAAAGAACAGCAGCCAGCTTTCTTTAAGTAGAGCAGTATGCAGAATTTGACTAAAACCTTTTGCTTGTTAAACCTCCATGCTCAAGGAAAGATAGCCATGAAGATTCTGTTCCCTAATTTTCCCATGCTAGTTGTCTATAGCAACAGTAGCCTAGGAAGATTGCTGTTTCTAGATTTCTAGACCAAATTACTCAGCTAATGATAAAAGTGACTACTGTTCCGCTTAATAATTGCCTAACATTATTCTATTTTTTAAAAATGCTTTATGCTCCCATAAAATATATCCAGCTTGAAAGAATTAAAACTTACTTGGTTTTTTTGAACTCAGTCTGCACTGATTTTGGCTCCACAGTTCATTTTTCTCTTTCCATTCTAAAAATTTCTTTCTCATGTAATCAAACTCGTCATCAAATGAGAAGCTACATCCTCAGTATCAAACACCATCTACACAACTACACACACTACTTTAACAACTTGCTGATTAACCATTGGCAATGAATTCAAGTTTTTTCCTGTAGTTTTTGACATGTAGCTTCAATTGATACAATAATGGTTTGTTCGTATTTCCACTGTAGCTGACATCTCTGCTCCAACAGAAATGCTCAACAACCACTACTTTAGAAAGGGTGAGGTTAGACATGCAAATTCAAAAACTAAGAGCTTTTACACACCTTCAGCTCCTGCTCTGCTTAATAATAACAACAACAACAAAAATCTAGGAAATTCCTTGCCAACACCATGTCAATTCTTTATTCTGCTTTTTATTAACCACAAGCTGAAGTTTTCCACAGCCTAAGTGGAGTTCAGTAAAGAAAGGAGAACCAATTCGAGACAGCAGATATTGATACCCAGTTACTCTAAACCCAGGAAACAGCCTTCAACATCCTAAAGAAAGATCATTAGAAGTGGATTTCTGTCTGGAAATGGTCTCTGTAGACACTAAACATTAGCTGTAACAACACTGTGACACAACGTTGGACTGGCATTACAGAGTGATTATATCTATTTGCATTACACTGCTGTCCATAGGACAAGGTACTGACTTTGATGGTACCATTCAGAAAAACCATGGATAAAACTTCAAAACTGAAATAAAAAAGCTCTACTAGGAACGACTGGGGAGAGAGTAAAGCAGAAAAGAAGCATCCAAAGGAGAGTAAGGATTTTTCTATTTCACGGAGTAAGGAAGAAAGAATATTTATCAGACATTAGGGATTAAAAATTTGCAAAAAATATTCAATGTGTAACAGTTGAAGGATTTTTTAAAATTTAAGTTTAATGATAAAAATATACTGCTACAGATAAACTTCCAATGTACTGTGGAGGTTTGTTTTTTAATAAGAAAAATCTAAGCATTTGTGTTCTTTCTAAAGATTAGGTAAAAGTTTTACTTAAAAAAATTCAACAGCTCGAGAATTTACAGCTTTATCTTTGTCATATGTTCTAGTATTTATTTTCAAGACTTAAAACTAAAGTTTTAATTAATTTTTAAGATAGGTACAGGGACGTTAAATTCTAATAAGTGCCAATAAATATACTAGGAAGTATCATTCAAAGTTTCAATAAAACTTTTAATCAGAAACAAGTGTTCTATAAAAATAAAATTCAAGGAAACAACTTACAATCTTCAACTAAAGAAACAGAAATTGTCTCTTTGGAAAATCTGGTCTAAGATTTTAAACTGAGAGTCCTCCCAAAAGCATTTTATGTTTCACAGGCTACAGTAGATATCTGATAGATTATCTGATAAAATATATATAAAGAATTATTGTAACAGTCCTGATATCTATTTTTAATCTAGAACAAACAACCATAGATTAAAAATTGTGAAAGTACTGTCAGGGAGATGAAACTACTACATAACTCTCTCTTGCACCATAGGAATTTAAGACGGTATTAATCCCAAGCACGGTGTTCCAAAGCATAAACTTCCCCCAGCCCAATAAATTAAGCTAAAACTGAAAGACTTCACACTGAAATTTATGAGATACAGATGAAGCATGGGAACAATCTGGCCTTCAAGGGAAGGCTTAACTAAAAGGTTTAGTGACTATGTTTTTACATTAAAGCCACATAAAACTCACACTGTAGCAAGATCTGCACTTTGAATTTACGGGGTGTTTATCTGCCTGAGGTTACCCAAAACCACATCTAACATACCTTGGCAAAGAAGACTGTGAGGTGTGTTTCACTGCCAAGTATCCAAATGGGAAATTTTGGAGATTTCAAATAGGAGCCAACCTAAAAAGGTACAACAAAATCAGAAATACAAAGCAAATCCAGAAAGGTCATCTAGTTAGTGACCAGTTTAATGAGAATTCAGTTAGTTTTCAGAACAGTTGGGACTCCACTGATATAAAATGTTCAATAAAATTACATAAGTGTTCAACTTGCAGACAAATACTACTAACAGTAATACCGTTAAAAAGCTCACACATCTTAATGAAAGAAAACTTTTAAATGATGTAGAAAACAGCTTACCTTACAATACCTCAGAGATTCCATCAGTGTCAAAAAGCCTACTGTTGCTTGTTTGTGTATGCCAAGAAGTTCTGTTCAAACGAAAACATAAAACTTATTCAAGAAAAATCTTCAAATCCTATTTTAAGCCATTTTTTCATACTTTCAAAATTGGTCAAGTAATAACAACTCTAAGTTATGCAGTTTTAGTAACAACAGCAAATCATCAAGATATAGTAAAAAATAGTCATTTTTCTCTCTATAAAATAAGATCTCCATAAATAAGATCTCTCTATTTATCTCTCTATGAAATAATATCTCTCTATAAAATAAGATCCAGACTCATGGTTTTAAGAGCTTCCTGTTGATAGCCTTTTTTCAAAAACTGTTGGATTTTGTAGGAGATGAAGTACTAGCAACTTACATGACAATTATTCTTAGAAAAGTCTAAGAAAAACAGCTATCTTGAAGAGGAGAAAATCCCACATATATGCATGTATGAATGTTTCTTCTCCTCTCTCTTGATCTTTCTTAAGAGTTCCTTGGCCATATTTATCTTAACCATTTCACATTCTGAATAATAAAACACAATTTTGCAAATAATAGTTTTGTTAGCAGAAAATCTTATCTGCTTTTCAATACTGACTTCCACTTAAAGCTCTCAAACCCACACAGCTGCCAGGAATAGCCAAAATATTTATGTACTACTGATTGGAAAAGCACTTACAGAGCCTTACTTGAGGTCCTCTATTAAAGAATGTGAAAGTACTTCAAAATTCAAGCTTCAAACCTAATTATACAGATTTGGAAGAAGCTCTGGGCTTTCATATACGTCATCTCAAGAGTTCCAAGTACTGTCTGCTTGGAACAGCTCTGCTAGATCCCCAAACATTGTCTAACAAAGCAAGAACATACGTGGAAACATACACCATGATCAATTTAAGAAGATCTGGATTCTTTTTTCGTGAACACTGACTTTCATATTGGAAAGTTCCCTCTACAACACTAAGTCTCAATTATAATTTTTCACATCAATTATTTGTGTACAACAGCATAAAACTGACATATTTATCCATGGGCTAAAGCGCCAGGACCATAGCAAGTGAAAGAAACCATTCTGAATTTAAAAGGTTTTTGGATTTCCAGAAGTCACCTCTGCAGCACCAGGCATGCCATACTCCCTTCACCAACTTCAAGTTTACCTCACTGAATTTTGCAACAGTGCAGAACAGTTATTATAGCAATGGTTTAACTTTTCCCTCTACTGTTAAGTAGAAGTTCCTATACATCCAATTCTGAAAATCAAAACCCAAAAAACTTACAAACATGAGCTTGTTCACTACTTTTGTGTCTGGAAGTACAACTCCTTCCTTAGAGTGTCAGCTATACATATTAAAAGGCTCTTTGCAGTGTAGAATTCTTTGATCTGAAAGCTGTGCTTTCACAGATTATCTTCAAACTTGCTTGGAATTAAAATATTCAGGGGTGCATAGATTATCCCTTGCAAAACCCCATTATCTCACTGGCTTATAGCTGAGTTGCTATAAACTGCCATACGCTGAGACAATTCATCCTTTCTTTGAGCTGAGGGAAAGAGAGCTTTAGCCCAATAAAAAAAGAAGAAAACTAGTGAAGACTCCTACACACTAGGGAAAAGCTAACATACAGAAACAGCACACTTATATGTACAGTGAAGGAATTGAGTGCAGAAGTAAGCAACGGTACATGAGAGAAGTAATTTTACACACCACATATATTTCTTAAAAATCATTAACAAAATCAATGTAAAGTTCAGTCTGCTAAACAAGGGCTTCGGATGTAGGAGCCAATGCCTGGGTGCAGAACAACAAACTCACACATAATTACTATGCAGAAAATGATTCAAAATAATTCAATGTTACCCTGACAGATAACTAGATGAGAACTCTGAATGATAACTAGAGAGAGCCGGGATTTTGGCTACAACAGTAGCCACACAGTGGGCACATTCTGAATAGTTAGTAGTCAAGCTACACAGACTGTGTATCTGGAAGCTCCTAGGTTAACTTCAGCTTGTAGTCACTGGTCTACCCATGCCTCCTTCAGAATTAGCCAGCAGGGAAGAGAGACAAAAGCAAAAATCACAAAAGGAGACTAACTGCACTAAATCGAAGTTTATTCTGTGAATATCCTCACCCCACAAAGAGAGATGATGACTGGAAGACTCTGATAACACCAAAGATCAACTGAGAACATGAATATTTATGCCCCTTGCCACAAAGTTAGTTTCTCTTGCTTGGAAAAGCACTTTTGCCAAGTACTCAGATTTCTGAGCGCGCTCCTGTTACCAACCGCATCAGCACAGCGCCGCCCAGCGGCCACGCCAACCCCACAAACCCCTGGGAAAGCGGTGCCAGCACCAGCGGCACTCACAGGGAACTGCTACAGTGCATGGAGGAACAACAGCCCTAAAAAAGCAGCACAAAAAAACTACCTCCCCATATCTTCCCACTGCGGACAGTTGCAGCAAGAGAAGAGATCCGAATAAGAAGAAAGGTTTAAAGGGAACATGCAGACAGTCAAAGAAGAGGTATTATTTCACTGGCATATTTACCAGCAGCGGCCAAGAACAATTCCAGTTACTAACTCCTACCCTATTTGGAAGATACGCCATACTGTGAGAGTCAGTGCTCTGAGCACAATCTGCAAACACATGGTAATTCCTCAAGTTTGCAATTCAGTATGTTCTTTCGTCACTGCTAAAATTACTGGCAGTAAGTTTAAAATGGCTTATAAATAATTTTAATAATTTACTTATTAATTAAAAACTGCTTATCTAAATAGTTGAACAAGAGGTAAAGTGACTTTAAATAACTTCTGAATAAAACAGTATTCAGTCCTTCTTATTTTGACACCTGCAACCCTTCTGGATGAAAAGCTCGTAAGCACTGACACGAAAGAAGCTGAAGGTTTTACACACAAAGAGGAACAAAATCCAAGAGAAATGATCGAAGAAGAAAAGATGACAAAGAGGATCTTTAGATAAAGAAAATGTAACAATATATCCAAAATTCAGTCCTGCCTAAGAAGTTGTGAATAGTACCGGCTGCTCCTTATCTTCCTTTTTGATAGACTACAACAAATCACTTGGTAACAGATATGATTATAGACTTAAGACAGTGAATAAGCAGGTTCTGACTGTAATTTTCCAAGGGCTTCAAGAAAATGGAGGGTTCCCCATAGTAAAGTCCAATTACTTGACTGGTCAGAAAAACTAACAGGACACATAATACCAGATCCTTAACAAGTACTAAGGAACATTTTCTGCTGCTCCACTCCCCACAAAAAGAGACAGACTCTATAGGAGTTCTGGTTCTAGGTTTTTAGGGCAGAACTGACTGAGAACCTAAATGTGGACTCTTACTGTGTCCAAAGCAAGTTCAGCATTCTCAGAAAATAAAAAAAATTCCAACTTGGATAAGTAAGAAATGAGGCCTACCAGAAAGACAATCTGAAAGGCAAACAAGGGAATGAACTCACAGTATTCAAAACCAATATACTGAATTCCAGAACAGCAACTTATTCTTATGTAAAGGAAAGCTGCAAGAACAATTCAGATTGATTGATCCATCATAATCTAAAAATTCAGACTGATAAATCATAATCAAAAAGGGAAAATTAAAAATACTGAAGAGAACACACGGATAAAACCCAGAAGGCGAATTGAAACAAAATTCGATTAGAAATAGGGGCGATAAATGACAACAATGTCGAATAGAGGAGTTGGACACAATATCCAAATGACATTCTGTAAGTCTGAAACTATAGGCTGCATGGAATCATAACCAAGCGCAAGTCTAAGATGTCTCAAAGGAGATTACACTACTTGTTCATTGTCAAACCAGAGCATTTTGATTCAGGTCTTGCATGGATCTGTCCTGAACCTCATTTCAAATAAGTATTTTCAGTGCTGAATTAGATGATGGAAAATCATTTTAAGAAATGTGCTGATGAACCTGCGACGGACTTTGTATGAAAACAGGAACAGTTTGAGCTGTGGAAATGTTCACATCTTCTCTTCCACTGCTACAATCTCTATTTGTAAAATGAAATGCAAAAAACCACAAAAGCCCTCTAATCATGAGCCTGCACTGAATTCACTCCACTATGTCAATGTCTTTCCTACACTGGGGAGCCTAAAACTGGACACACCACTCCAGAGGTTATCCCACAAGTGCCAGACAGAGGGACAGAACCAACATTTCTCTGCATCTGCTGGCTACCCTCCTGCACAGCCCACGATGCAGCTGCCCTTCTTTGCCAGAAGGACACACCCGAGTGCAACTCAATGCCCACAGGGACCTCAGGTTGTTTTCTGCAAAGCTGCTTCCCAGCCAGCTGGTGCTGCCCTGTGCTGTTGCATGGGTTTATTTCATCCTGGGTGTAGGACCTGGGTGCCTCTCAGGAGGTTACTGTCAGTCCATTTCTTTATGAAGAAGCTTGATGTGGCCGCTCTGAATAGTGGCCCTGTCTTCAAACTTCGCAAACTGCAGAGACTGCACTCCCTTCCATCATCCAGGTCATCAGGTAACTCCTAACATTCAACTGGTAGCTGACAATCCTGTATTTGCTGATATTAACATCAGCAATTTTGTGCAAGTATGTTTTATTTCCATCTGAGGTTTACTTAAATCAAAGGGCAGTAAATAAGGAGACTATCGAAACAGAAATGGAACATATTCCAAATCTATAGGTCAGCATCTCAGAGTATGTAAAAATTATGAACAAGCATAAACTAGAATCAACTTACTCATTCCTGAACATTCTCTGTCTCCATCCCACACGTTAGAAACAGCATGTCCCGTCAACAGCAGATTAATCAAACTTTGGCTATACAACAGAAAGAAATTATGTAAGACATAAGAAATTAAAAGAGACACGCGATTTATTTTGAAAGAAGTGGTTATCTGTAACAAATGAAAAAATTATTGGATTACCCAGATAGCCAAGCAGACATTTTAACTATTTTCCATTAACTAGTGAGTATTTGTAATTCAGCAACACTAATAATCATCTCCACTCTTTCAAACACAAAATTGATACGGAATGTAGCCCTGAATTTGAGAATTATTCTCCTAAAAATTCAGCAAGAACAGAAGCATTTCCTCAGAACTGATGCACTAAATGGAGTTAGCAGTGAAAAAAACACGTTTTTCAGTGTTGCTTTTAGTTATTTTAAATTTATAATTGAATCAGTCTTTTAATGTCAGTAATTCCTTAAAAGAATGATCAGTTACATAAAACATAAAAAACTAGCCCACATATCTATTTTAAGTGGTAGCAAACCTATTTTGCAGCTTACCTTCCATGACCATAAACAGGATCTATCAATGGCTCAGTTGCATCCTCAATTTCATTTTTTATGTTTTCAATACCCTGTAGAAAAATTACAAACATTTTTGCTATCTTTAGGAATGAATTGCAACATTTATACAACAACAGAATGCAGCAGTAAAATATTGGGAGGCTGATGTTTTTACATGAATTGATAACTATACAGGCTGCTTTCTCTTCAAAGGAGTATGTTTTCACACATCTTGTAAGGAAGTATGTTTTCAAAACGTGTAAGTCTCCCAGATCAAAAGAGAAAAAGACAAACCAAAACCCAAAAAAACAAAGGTCTGAGCCTTTCAAATTTTTAGGCTGTAACTGTACTGCAACATAAATGAAGATGCCATTTCATCCATTTATCTGGACATGACTTAGTTCATCAGTTTATTGTTCACCTTTACAGAAAAAGGGTTACATGATCAAACTTTCTCTTAACAAAAAAATAAAAACTACCCACAAAATACATCAAGCAAACCACAAACCTTTGTCAGTATTACAGAATACAGAAAGAGCAATACTCCAAATCTGTTTGTCCACACTGAATATTGATCCCAAACTGCATCCTTCAGTTCAGGGAAGCTTTTGAATTCTCGTTTGCTAAAGACAAAAAACGATAACAAACAAAAAACAGAAAAGAAGTGTGTATTTAGATGAAGTATTAGAATAGTGTCACAAAGCACAACCAAAAATTACTAACACCTAACATGAAAACGTCAAAGTAAAAGTAGAACAGATCTGGTGTTATATACAGAATGACACAGCAGCACTTCTGGAGTTACGGGAACTGCCACAGAGTCATTAGTATTTACCCATCTGAAGATGATAAATAATTCTGGAGCAAAATGAAAAAATGAACAATTTTGTGATGCAAACACTAACCATAAAATTACATACACATGTGAAAGAGGCGAGTGGCTTGCACCACTAGCATAATTCTATAAAACACTGTTACTGAAACTGCAAAGAGACTGTATGTCACCAAAATAATACTCGCATTATACAGTGTTCTGGAAGATATTCGGCCCATAAACAATTTTAGAAAAAAACCTTCTACTTAACCAGGTAAGACTATCTTCCAGGCTTTTGAAGAAATTATTATATTTACCCTAAGAATTTGACTTTGTTAGACTCTTGCTCTGGAAAAAGCAAATTGTTCAAAACATTGAACAGTGGTACATTAACATTTGGGACACTATCTGGTTGCATAATATGGTGACTGTCTGGATGATAAGGTAACCCCATGTGATCATATGTTTATAAAGAAAAACACTGACATAAAAACCAATAAAAGGAAGAAATTCATCAATATTCCAGTGAAGCAATACCCTTACAGTTTCTTGGGACAGTGAGAGCTACATACTACATTTCAGAACACAAGCATTAGTTTTTACTGAGAAATTCCAACTAGATTATAGTCTCTGCTTATCATACACAAACAGGTATATTATTTTCTTTCTGATTTCTTGCACACTTTTAGTAAGCTTTGTTTAAAAAAGAAACAAACTTCTACAAAAATACATGGCTAATACTTGATTTCTAAACACCCTTTCTTCATCAGTAGAGTACACATGGCATACAAGGTATGCAAGGCAAAGCCAGTTCTGAAATCCATCTGATGTCTAAAGGCAAATGCCAGAGAACTCATTTCCAGTGAGAACAACAGAAAAAAATTAAGTGGGTACCACAAGTCCAAAGAGTAAGGGGGTGAGCAGGAGGGGAGGGGTAAGGGCAGGAAATTACAGTTTTGATCAGATAAGGTTATAAAATTTTTATATTCTCCTCTTTCTTATTTCCTTTCATGACAACGGGTTTAAAAAATAAACTATAATTACTACTGATAAAATAAGCTGTGGGTATTTCAGTTCTAATTAGCAATATCTTCCATCTCAGGAGTTTTTTGGAATTCTGCTGCTCTTTATTTCTTCTTTGGGGATTGATTTGTATAATATTTACCCAACTGTTCACTGTGAAAATAGAAGGCTGTTATCTTTAATTATAAACTCACTAGAACTGTGAGCTGTGTTTACATCCAAAAAAAGAACAGCGTTTAAAGTATGAAACAAAAATCAGTCTTGTATATGAAACAATTTAATAAATGTTTCTTATGATATCCCAAATGAGGAAAAATACTAGATGATATTATATAAATATTGAGAATTAACATCTTTAACTTAAATAAAAATCTTGATTAGCTATGTTCATATACTTGAAATGCACAAACTATGCAGCCAATTTATCACATTACACTGCTTCAGTTTTATTTTAAAGCTAATACTTATGCTCAAAATAATATTCCATTTTAAATGGTTAAAATGCAAAGAAAAACCACAAAAACCCCCAAATGAAAAACTGAAATCCAAGTTTAACCTGATGAGTAACACTCAAAAAGTTCCTCAGCATACCCCTTTCAGGCCTGTGAATATTAGCGTAACTTCAAAATATTGTATTTTAAATGTTCCAACATATTACTTACTGAATTAATGCATGAAATCGCTCAAAGCCAAGCTCTTCGACAGCCAAGGCAGCTATACACAAGAGACACTTTTCAGCACTACACATGGCAAAAAAATGACACAAGATACACACAGCAAGCTAGTATACTTTCAAGCTCTAATTATATTTTTAATCCTCCCTTGACATTTAAAATTAATTGATTAGTATAAACTAATTTACTGCAACATTAAGATTCCACCATACAAATTAGTGAGAACATTTCTACTTGGACTAATGAATTTATTAAAAGCACAAAGCCACTGGAGTGTGTAGTCTTGGAAATATTTGTCATAACTAAGCTGCTGATTTTGTACAAAATGTGGCCGTCACAAAGTCACCAAGCATATGCATACTATAGATACAATTTTGCAGGTCAACAAGAAGTACTATTTCCTAGAAAAGCAAGCATGATTATTTGGATCATTTTATCTGTGTAGGTAAGCTTTATTTTTTTTTTTTGAATATACACTTCTGTTACTGAAATTGATTTGGGGTTTTTTCCCTTTAATGCTTATTTATTACAAACAAAAAAGTAGAATAATTCTACACAGTGTTACACATTCTGTTTTTAAATAAGCTCTAATTGTTTTCTTTTAATAATGGATAAACAGCCTTTCAAATTGGCGTTGCATCCAGGACATAAAAAAATACAGCATTAGTGTCTTCCCAAGTTCAACACAAGCTTTATACCTTTTTCTTTTTTCTTTTCTTTATCTTTCTGCTAGTACAACAATACACAAAACAGACAGATTTGCTTTTTGATAGATGACACTTGATGCTGAGTATTTAAACAATGCCTGATCACCTGCTACTGAATGTGACTGCATACAATTCGGTTAAGATCTGAGGACATCAGGGCTAATACTACTGATCAATTCTTCCCACCAGAATTCCAGAAAAGCCATTTTATGCCCATTCTGATTGAATTTTGAAAGATGCATTTGATTTGCCCTATATGCAAATACAACTGATTCTTAAGCAACAGAATATTTTCATTTTCTACTTCAGAAATACAGCAGTAGCAGTCTCAAGAGTTTTAGTTACTGTCATTGGAATAACTACAAGGAATTGCTTAGACTATCGAGAGCAAAACTGGACTTAAAAGAATGTATTTTTAAGGCATTTTTATAAAATATGAAACAATTAATCTAAATTGCAGAAAATGCTGCAGAAACTAATCTTGCTTGAAGAACACGTTTTTGTAAGCAGAAAGTTAGAGTGACTAACTCATATAAAGCAATCTTTGAACCTGGGAACTTGCACTACTAAAGCCAACGCATGGCCAACAATTGACTGCTATACACCACAAAAGCAGATGAAAAATGCTATTGCATTCAGTAAGTGTGCTTGAATCCACCTTTTGTTCACACAGCAGGATGATAGGCAGTTTCATTCTGTTACTAAAGAACAGAGTGAAATGCTAAGAGAATTACTGTTTGAAATAAAGGGAAAGAAGTAGAAATTCTAAAGAGAAGTAGAGCTATACATAACCCAAACAATGCTAAATAAAGACAGTGCTTAGTGGAATGAAAAAGAACGAACAGCAAGAGAACATGAGATGTATGAGAAATACAATTGTATAGAAACTCTTTAAAGTTATGCTCTATCGTGCTGTGTCTAACCATATTTCATGGCTTTATTATAAACATATCCACATATTCAATTCCCAAATAGCCTGCCATATGGGACTGTATCTGTAATACTCCTTGCTCACCCAACTCATCTCTTAAATCCTATCAACTATGACCATGCCAGTTTCTATTTTTATTGAGTATAGCAGGCAAGCAAGAAATAAATTTATTTCTTTGCACTAGCAGTTACACAACTCTGCATTACTCACAATATCTTCTCAACATCTCTGTCCCACCCCTAACCAGGTTAAGAAGATGGTTTACAGTTAAATAGCAGGACAGAGGAAGGGAAAAAAGCCCAAACCTAACTAACATATCTTAAATTGGTAAGTGTACTGCAATATATATGGAAGGCAAAATACTGTACATACAAGAGATACATTCAGTGTCTAGCAGGGAATGTAGAATAGAAACAATGAAAGAGATTAATATAGCACATGGGACAAGCAGACTGTATATAGTAAATATATCCTGGTCTTCCTTGAGCATATTTCATGTTATTAAGGACAAGTCAGGCAGAACTTGAAGATTTATACAGAAACATGAAAAATATATTTATGCAATAGAATGGATTAGTTCGTAAGTGTCAGTGTGGAGAGTAATTATTAACTGAGTGTGTATTTAAAAAGACTGTTGAACATTTTCTATGGTTAAAAGTCCTTTGGAGTAAGGCAATACATTAAAAAATAGGACAGTAAGAGCCTGTAGATAACTAGCCTCTGCTTCACTTTCTCTTCAAAGCAAACTTCGTATCATTAGCAAGAGCTTCAGAGACAACTACAAAATGCACAGAAATCAGGAATTTCAGAGTTACAACTGCCTTATCTTGCAAAGGAAGATTTTTTTTTTCACAGAAAAGTTGCAAATGCAACTTTCTATATAATACTTTTTCTTACTTAAAAAAATGCTCACCTTGGAACTCTTATGCACTGGCGTTCTGTTTTTCCAATTAAATAACATTTTAATTATTGTCTGAGTCTTCTAAAGCACATGGAGCACTTGCTAAAACCACATGAAGATGACTTGTAACAAAGAGCTCCAGCACTACAAATTTCTATAACTAGCCATGCACATAAAAAATCTATTTATACAATTCTTACTTTGCAGTTATGCCACAAACTGATGAATAAAATACTCCTTCCATCAAAAGATGCCACCTCTATAAGCAACATATTCTCATGTCAAGAGTTTTTCATACTTCTTAAGGGACCCATTGGAAACAAAAACTATAAGAAAAAGAAGCTCATCTTTTAACACATTAGATCTCTCCTGTTAAAAGATTATAATAAACACAACTCTCTGATCATATATGTACAGATAAACTTTCCATATCACTGGCTCTGCAGTAGTTAGATACGACTGGATGCCTCATCTTAGTGCAACAGATGATGTTCTCTGGATCTGGATGTCAGTAACTAAGGAAGGAATCAAGACGTTTGCAAAAAAACGGGTAACTGAAGAATTCTAACCTACAAAAAAATTATGATAATTTACTAGAAGGTGATTTAAACTGATTGGTACTGCACAGACAAATGGGAAAAGGCTACTTATACATAAAAGGGGAGCCAGAATATTTTAGAACAAATAAAGCATTGGAGAATTTCCTACAAAAACTCTTCTAAAGCAACAAGTGACAAGTATTCTTCCAGAGTTAAGAAGCATGTAGATGTTTCAAAATTAAAGATATATCAGGTCCCAATAAATTACAAAAAAAAATTGAAGATTATGGAAACTGCTGAAATTATAAAGAAACATGTTATGTTAGAACTCCAGTAATAGACAGCACATTGCTTTCAACAAAAAGGATCAATGCCTCTAATTACAATACACAAAAATCTTTCTTTTGCTAATGGAATCACTGAGGCAAAAACCTCGTCTGTGAATTAATAAAAAAGCAGTGGTCCCTCAAAAACTATGTAAAGCTTCACTAAACGATGGGTAATTTAGCATAGAAATACGTCTTACAAGGTTGTTCCTCTTGATGACTAGATTCTGCAGGACTTTCAGAAATACTAGCAGTTTCTTCGGTTGTTTTTCCTCTTATCCATGTTGCCAGACAGTATGACTCAGAATTATCAGAGCAAGCCATTTCCAAAATATCACATAATGTATGACAGAGAAGGTTCTTCTGCTCCTCTTCTGAAAGATCAGAAACCCACGTGAATTTGATTGCTGAGAGCCACTGTCATATATAAGCTACTAGTATCTTTTGTATACATTAATGCTATCTAAATAATTATTACTTTTATCTCATTAATTACCAATGTTAATTGCTCTTTGATTACACTGGACCAAAGATTATAAAGCTGTCTTTCGAAAAATGTGGTTTTTTAGGATTTCTAACCCATTCCCTTTCCTAGTAACAGATTTCAATTAAATATTTATGAAACACAGAGGCGTTAAGAACAAGCACAGAGCTTACAAATACGAGTTCTACATATGGTACGGAAGCACACAAACAAAAAGGAAGTGTAAAATATTTTAAATCCTTTGAACTAAGACATGCTTTACAAAAAATGAAATGGGAAAATAATGAGGGGAAAAAAGAGGTCTCAGTACCTGGACAGTCTCTCCAAGTAGACTTTTCACTGGTAAAAAGCCTCTTCAAAAGGAATGCCTTTGTTATCAAAGAATAAAATATTATTAAAATACAAGACACCACCAATTTTCACATTATGCCACAAGTTCTACACCAAAGCATTTTTGCATGTTATTAGAAGAGTTTCAAGCTGCTTATCATTCAGTACAAGAGTCTGAGCCTGCCCTGTGTGCCGGTAAAGGCACAATAAAGGAGACTCTCACACCTGCTAGGTTTACAGAAAGAGGGAAAAAGAGAGATTTTATTTACATTTCTGATACTTCACAGGGTTTTCAATTCCACAAGGGATTGGAGGACATGTCACTTCCTCTCCAATCCCATTGGAGAAAAAGGATGCTCATCAAACTCTCTCTTACCACAAAAGGAATGAAAAACCGATAATACCGTTAAGTAAACATTGATTATTGTTTACATGAAACTGCGTGAAAAAGTTTTGACTTCAAGGTTGTAACAGAAGGCTTAGCAAAAAACAGGACAACAGCCCTGTTTACTGACTTTTCTCCATCAAACCAGCTACAAAGGTTGTCTCGTAACTACATTCAAGACTATTGAGTTTGAACCTCAAGAGCACTTTAAATACATATGGTGCATATTGGCATATACACCTCCAGACTCATAAGACTGGAGTACTGGAGGCACAAATATTCTTCAGTGTAACTGATCAGTTGTACAACACACCTCTAGTCACTAAGACAAATCCCTTTAGTGGTTAACAAGCCCACCTCTTTTAACCACTGCAAATAATAATCTGCAGATCAGGTTAAAGAAATCCTATGCATCTCCATATCCCTGCTTTGTTTTATCATCAATGCTAATGCTGCAATTAAAAAAAAAATGCTCCACATTACAGAGAAGGAATAATGAAAGAAGAAACTTTGTGAAACAGTCTTGGTTTTCTGATTACTCTGTAAGATGCCATTTCAGGTATTTGAAGCACCTTAAAAACAGCTGGTTCAACTTTCACTGCTTTCCTGACACACTCACCCTGTTCTCCCGTTACAGATTTTTTGTACATCCTTCTAGTAATTCACAGCAGCAGCAGGCACTGGAAGATCCGTTTGATCCTTTCCTCCTTCCCTAGCTGGAACTCAACTCACTTTTAAATATGCTTTAATTACTTAATTTCAAGGAAGTTTAACTACATATCATCTAAAAAAACATTTGTCTACAAGAACATTTTATATTTTAAAGACTTGGCACTGCCTTTAAAGAGCTGGCTGGTCCTATTCTTTACTCTCTCCAATTCCCCAAATAAAAGACTTGTAGTTCTAACATCAAAGACCAGACACTCTGCGTCTGGTTTTAAGACCAGAGAACTAGAGAGAGCCATGCTATGGAATGCAATTCATAATAAAGTAGTTTTTTATTGATTGTTTGCCACTTAAATAAATGGTGCTTCTTCCTGTAGTACAAGTCGTTTGGTGGGACCAGCGTTTAGAGTGGCAGAGGTTTTATGACATTATATACAAAAGAGATGCAAATAATTCCACAGTATCAGTTGTCTGACCCAGTTACCTTCCAGTTCATGACCAGATTCACTCTCTACATGACTTAACTATGTCGCACATCAGTGCACAAGGCCTCCAATCAGATTGAGACATACCTGTAGAATTTGATTTGTGTTTAGGAGGAGTCAAGAGCAGGTTACCAGAGAAAGTAATCTCATCCATGACTCAAAGCCTGCCTATCTCTACAAGGTGCTCCTACGAGAATGAAGAGCAGTCGCAGTTAAACAAACTGCTCCAGCAGAACAGATCCAGCCTACAGGTCCTACATCCAGCCTGCAGTCAGAGCTGCCCTGAAACAGCATTGCAAAGAGTATGCACAGCCTGCAAGGTACAATCGAGTAAGAGAACAAAAAAATCACAACCACAGCTGGTTGAGCTTATCTGCAGCACAAGTGAAATCCTAAGAACATAATCCAGAATAAAATATATTCACCTGACATATCTCAATTATTCTGCTAATTAGGACTTTAAAAGTATAAGGTTTCCCTTTCAGTACACAGCAAATCTTGCTAGATTTGAAAATCAACTACTTCAAATATTTCTAATACAGAGCTACAAAAAAAAGCAGACACTGTGACACAGGTATTACCCTTTAAGAGCAGGGAATTCAAGAGATGTGAAAGGATTAGGATTAAATTTGTATCTGATCTTTTCCTCCTCCCCTTTATAATACATTCTTGATTTTGAAGTTACTTCTGCTTGGATCAGCCTGCTGCATTTCCTCAAACAAATGCCCTTCAAACAAATGCAAAATTATAGTTCAAATTCAGCCCATGCCCATCTCTGCCTTTTTACAGAGATTTTGCCTCCTCTGAAATCAAAATTACAAAAAAAATCAAAATTATGAAATCAAAATACAACTGATCTGCAATTTTTTTCGTACTTGTTTTAGCTCCAAATATATAAAGAACAAATTTTGGGCTCACTAATTTTAAACCATTCCTATAATAAATGCATCTTACCTGCACAGGTGCTATCACGGCACAAGGGCCACCTTCAAATTGTTCTAATGCAGTTGATTCAGAGTCACTAAAGACAAATCCTGGCAAATGAAAAAGGATTTAATTTAGTGAAATATGTAAACAAGCCAGTTTAGGTATACTCCTTCCCTAAAAGAAATGACATCTGACTTATTCACCTTTAAAAATCAGGTTTTTGTTTCCTTGATACTCCAACTGCATATGGTTAAACTGTTTAAAGAAGTCATGAGTACAGATGAAAGGACAGAAATTAATTATTTGTATCTGCAATTAAATCATGACCACAAAGGTCCAGCAGCAAGGGTTTTAAACTCAAGAATTTCTACTTAAACCATGTTTTTTATTTTATGATAGTTTCTTATCAATAAATTAAAATCTGTGTTAATATTTTGTCTCACGTAAAAAAAATACATCTTGGAACCATCACTGAACATGTATAACACGCTTCCATTCCTGATGAAGGGCACAGTATGCCTCCCACTGATCTCATTTTTGACCTACCAGTGCATCCTATTAAGACTGAAATATGCTGAGTAGTTTAAATATTCACTTGTAACCACTGAATCGAGCCTCTTAATGGTGTTCTTTCACAGAAGATACACTACATTTACTGAGATGCAACATCATCTATTTTCCCCCTCCAGCTTTAATGTATTTGTATTTCAGGATTATCTTACAGTCACATAATAAAGCAAATAGTGGAGCAATTACTGCAAAATTGTTTCATTACCACCTTGCCCTTAAACTTGTCTTTAAGATGAGGTGATTCATAGCTTTCATTTCTCATTGATAAACGCACATGCAATTACCTTGATGAAGATGACACACAGCAACTTACAGCAAGTGGTGGTGTACATTATCCTATTTAGTAATGATAACACTGTGCCAAAGTCATTCTAGTTCACTGTAATCTAGAAACCATGCAACTGTAGGCAGCAACTAACCAGCAAACACAAGCAAGTGGGGGCAGGCAGAAAGGGGATACACATGCATCTTATCACAGACTGACATTGTCAGTCTCAGCAGAAAGAAAGTTCAAAGCTACTTTCCCTCAATTTCTCCTTTTCCCAATTCTATATGGTTACATTCTGCCATACCAAAAGCATCTCTAAGCCCTGGATGTGAGTTTGAACTGAGGAAATGCATCCCTCCACACTACAGCATGGCAAGTAAGTCATCCCAAGCAGCAAGAGATAAGACTGCACATTTTGTAGGCTGTATTTCATCACAGAGTGGTAGCTGTTCCACAATGATGTGAAATTTTTTTGTTTTAAAAAGGACCAGTGTAGCCATGGGGTTTCTGCTGTATCTCACCGAAGGCTCCAAGTTTATTTTGAATCACATGTGCAAATGAGCCTTAGAAAGATGTATTTTACATTCAAAACCTTGGTACCTATGTTAAGCCTACATACTTAGATCTGGCATCACCAGATGTAGCAATGAAGCTCCATTAATTCATAGTTTAACCAAAGTTTGCAGTAATGTCATTTCACTTCCTTGTTAACCTGCTCTACTAAGAAATATTCTCAGTCCTTCAGGATCTTCCTTCTTAAGGACTGAAAGTCCTTAGACTTTCTGAATTGGTTTGTGCAGGCTTAGAATATTAAGACGTAAGTCCTCCTCTGCTTTGAAGTGTTATTGCATGCCATCTAAGCACACCGCAACTAGAGAGATTTTTTAGTTGTTTTAATGATTTATTTCTGCAGAAAAATAACATACTTGGGTGTGGTACCACTAAACCACACTTCAGAAATCTTGAATTTGTTTCACATTCTTCAGGTTTCTTATAGAAGGCATGAACTGTCTCAGCTTAACCCTGCCCTGTTTTTCAAAATTGCTTCCTAAAAACAAAGAACATCGAGTGATCCACCAGAATGAATAGAAATTTGAGACAGACAGTGTAAACTCAGTATCACACAGAATTTCACAGAATACAACTACAGGCAAAACACATATATAATACCTGAGGAAACACTTCTTATTATTTAAATGCTGCTTAATGCTTAATAAATATTTAGATTCTAAAAGATTAAGCAAAAAAATGGGCTTCAGGCAGTATGGTCTTGCTCTCTTTTTTAAAAGTTCTACAGAACTGAAAGTCAGCTCAGGTAAAATTTCAGAAATCAGCATTCTGAATTCCAGCTGGGTTCAAGTCTACCTCAGCCTGCAACCACACCAACTTACTTTTTTAACCCTCCACAACAGTCACATTTTGAGCAATCTAAACACTCATAAACCCCACATTCTCCATTATGATTCATAAGAATGGCCTGACCACCCTTTAAGCTACCAAGATGAGCATCTCTTACCAAGCGTAACTTCTACTTACTCTCTCTCTGGACCATTCATATCTATCATACAGCTCTTTTCACTCAAAATAAAATTTCAAGAAGAAAAAAGATGTAATGCAGCCAAAATAATATTTTTTTAAAATAATCTGTCTGCCTTTTATCCATGAGTATAATTAGCACCATTTCCCTACAAGAAACATAAAATAGTGTCATTACCATACATCTTCCATGTCATTTATAATCCTATTAAATGCTCCATTGACCTAATTTTTTCAACATCACTACTGCTCTGATGCTTTAACCTTTTGGGGCAGTGTGGCAGGGAGATGAAGTGGATCTAGAATCCTGCTGGTAGTCAGTGCATTGCCCAGTATTTTGAGTAATGACATTCAGAAATCTGTCTTTATATCCTTTGTCCACTATAATCACACAACACAACGTTTTTTCTCCTTATTTCCCCCTTTGGCATTTATGAAGGTCCGTGTTTCTTTCTCACACCTAATTCTTAGCAGCTCTACATACATTTTGCCAAAATTAGCGTATGACTTAGTTACCCACTCTTGTCCTTCATCTAATACGCCATGTTCCAAAGCACTACAAAACCCATTCATTTTTCTATTATGACTACTCCACCACTTTCCTGCATCTTTTTACTACTGCCTGTTTCTAAAAAATATTTTTTCCATCCAAGACACCACAGACATAACTGCCATTTAACAAAGGATGCCGTGTCTCTTCCGTATTTTCACTCTGTACAAGAACCAATTTTAACTGAAGAGACAAGGGAATTAGCGAAGAGCATGCAACTCTAACCAAATTAGAAAAACCCTTGCTGATCCAATCTAGCTACAAAGATGCTGCACTATTCACTTTTTGTCCTAGAATCACAGAATATGCTGAGTTGGAAGGGACCCACAAGAATCATGGAGTCCAACTCCCATCCCTGCACAGGGTATCCCAAGAATCATACCATGTGCTTGAGGGCATTGTCACAATGCTCCTTGAATTCTGTCAGGCTTGGTGCTGTAACCACTTCCTGCAGGAGTCTGTTCCAGTGTTCAACCACCCTCTGGTTTTTCAAACCTTTTCCTGATACCCAACCTAAACCTCCCCTGACTCAGTTTCATGCCGTTTTCTCGAGTCCTGTTACTGGTCACAAGAGTGAAGAGATTGGTACCTGCCCCTCCATTTCCCCTCGTGAGGATGTTGAAGACCACAGTGAGGTCTCCCCTCAGTCTCCTCTTCTCCAGGATGAACAGATCAAGTAACCTCAGCCACCTCTCACCATGGAAGTGCATTCCCTTTTCTCTTTGGGATACAAGAATTGCCTGACAGACACACTATAATGAAACATTATTACCCAAGCATGAGGTTTACAACACATCTTTATGTTTCATCCTTTCTCTAGCACTGGGAATAGAATGATACACATTTTGCTTGTGGCTTTGGGTTTTCCAAGCATACCTTTACAGTAAAATGAAACTTCCTAAATTTTCTGTGGGGAGAAAAACCCCCAACAAACAAACCATTCTCCTGCCCACATAAAGGAAAGAGGATTTACTACAGCAATACCACAACAAAACTCCACTAAATAGGTTGTGGAGAAAGAGACAGGAAGTCCTGCAAAGGTATGAGGAATGTGTACAAACTACCTGGTAGGCTACCACTAAACTGGGCAACTGGAAGCTGGAAGAGAACCCAGATAAAATGGCCCTTTTTACATTGTATGCTATCCATATACACATAAACTGTACTTCCCACTACATTTTTGCAGTTAAATACTTCTTTGAGAAGACCATTCCGTATCTTTCTTTCCAACGACCAGTGAGAACACAGCTTACGTAATTCTGAAAGGTGTGCAAATCTGCCAGACATTTATATTGGACAGACATGATGCCTCATGCCTTGTGAGTGACCTGAAGAGTAGTTTTATGCATGAAATTTGTCCCTTCGATCAATGGAGACATTCACTCCTAACACAGATATGTTCCTTTAGGGTTCAGTTGTCTTCTCAGCTCCCTCCCAAGTCCTCATATCTATGCCAGGAAACACCAAAGAGCAGACCGAAGCTTTACACTACATTCTTGTGTCTGCTTTGAGGATTCTGGTAAATGGAATCGACAAGGTTCAAACTGCAAATTCTGTCCCAATCACAAAGAAAAAAAAATTCTGTAAAGAACTCCACACAAAAACCCTCACAACAATTTTGCAGCCACGCTTTTGTGGCTCCTTTGTTGAGCTAGGAATAAAACCAATATATTTAAAGTTGCCAATGCAGCAAACTGAGGGAATTACTGTCACTAACTTCCAACAGCACATCCACATGAGCTGGGTCAGTTCTCTGAACTGTTCACAGACCAGCCCATCTTCAAACGAGTATGATGGTCAAATAGCTTGGTGCGAAACAGGATTCCTGGAACACTGCTGTCTTTACTGAGAAACTGACAGGTATGAGCTTTCTTCAACACCCTCCCTACTGCCTACTTTTCTTTCCAAATGAAAATGACAGCGCTCAGCTTCCAAAGGGTTTGATTCGAGAAAGGATCAGACAGTGTTCAGCAAATATCTGAAAAAAATGCCAGCGCTGGCACTACAGTCAAAAGAAATAAAAACAAACACAAAAAAAATCCAACACCAAACTGGTTGTTTGATGTTTTCTGCACATTTTATGTGGAACAGAGTCTGTCTTTTAAACTTTCAAGTCTTTGGAAATAATAAAGCTTGATATATTGATTTTTTTTTTCTTTTGAATCTTGATGAGTCAGTGTTGACAGAACTCCTTTGCAGCAAGTAAATGCTGCAAAACCTTTTCAACAAAATAGAAACTAAAAGCTGGGTGAAAGTATTATGCAGTTATACAAGGTAAGTGACTGGAACTGACTTTTGATTCTCAGCTCAAGACCTTCTAACAGACTACCTTAATGTCATGGGGTTTTGCTACACAAAACTGATTATACTGAGAAGGATACAGAGAAGGGAACAGATACACTACACGTTGTAGTCACAGGACTTTACTAAAAACAGATTGGAAATAGCAGCTCCACTGCAGAAGCCACCAAGAACTCCAGAGACCTTTTCCATTAATCCTTCAGTCGATCACAAGTACAGCACATTACAGCACACATCTCGATAAATTTTGAAACTGCTAAAATTTCTCAAATTATCTTTAAAACTTGCATTGTGGCAATCCAACATTATGAGTTAAAGAAATAATTAAGCTTTTTAACACCAATTCTTCTTTTCTGACTTTACACTCACCTTGTTTTGAAACAGCAACATTACCAAAATGTAAAGAGATGTTTCAGAAAGTAATAATATTTCAATAATCAATTTTGTTAGGAAAAGCAACGGCTTTACTGTGTCTATTTAAACTCTAAATCTTACAAGGAATTTGGCTTTTTTCCCCTAAATATTTAATATTGAATTATCTCATTACCTGAAGACAGATAAATCTAGGGGAAAAGGTATGAGTCTGGTAATGCACTGTGTTCAGTAATGGGGAGTAGCTTTACAGCTCTCAAATCTACTAAAACTATGATGATACCCTTGTAAAAAAAAAAAAAAAAAGCAAGGAGCAGAGAAAACTAAGAAACTTATGTTTCAAGCAACTTCACCCTGTGACCTGGATGCACATTTTATTAAAATATATAAATTCCACTATCACTTATGAATTTTCTCCAGGAATCAGTAGTTTTATCATGAACATCATAATCATTATTAGACTTCTTCAAAGCCCACGAAAGTTATAGAGAAGGCTATTACTCCCTTTTATCAGCCAGGACAGGTACACAGACTGATTCCTTACATATAATTTTTGCAACGGCACTTTTAAGGACCACCAGCAAGTCTCCATCAAGAAGAAACCATGCATAGGCTATGTAATTTAAATATAGAAAAAACACATTACAAATACCGCAGGTTCCAGCACTACTTCTGCTTTATCTCGTGACATATCCTAATACTGGCATGCACCTGATTCCATAGCCAAATAACCAGCTTAAAAAACAAATTTGTGGGTTTCTGTCCCAAGCCTGTCCCGACTTCTGCCAAGTCTATTTGTGACTCACATATTCTTCGCAAAAAAACCAAAAACAAAGCACAACTTATGTTCGTTCCCACAAGCTACGCAAAACCACGAGACGCTGTTATAGTTAATAAATTCAAATCTTTTTTTACATAATTTTAAATTCCTGTGGAGATTTGTGGCCAAAGACAACGATGCTGCAAAAAACCGAAATAATTAGGAAGGGAAGCTGCGGCATCATTTTTCCGCGTGGGCCAGCGCCGAGGTGCCGCTGACACAGGTACACGAGCAGCGCCCAGGGCACGACGCCCCTCAGGCACAGGGTCCCACAGCCCAGGGGCGGCGGGAGGAGTTGCGGGTGTGCCCCGGCGGGCGGGCCAGGGCTGCGGGCGGGCAGCGAGGCGGGAAGGGCCGGGCGGGGCGCGGGGCCGGGGAACGGCGCACGCAGGTACCTTGCGCCCAGCGGCAGAAGATGGTGTCGGCCAGCCCGCGGGGCCCGGCCTTCTTGCCCCACACCAGGTGGACGAGCTCCTGGCCCGCCTCGGACATGGCGGGGCGGCGGCGGCCCCGGNCCCTTCCGCTTCCCCAGCAGGCTCTGGTGCTTCCGCGGGCCCGAGGGCGAGCGGGCGCAGTCATTGCTCTAACAAATCCGGAGTGGGGGTGTCCTGTTAGGGAAAAGCCTTTCGACGTGAAAGTTCCCCAGATGAAACTGTTGTGTACTCACACTTGAAATTCTTTGTGATGAGCAGCCGAAATGGAACTGCGGTGTTGTGCCCGCCCACTTAAACAGAATCACAGGATGGGTAGGGTTGGCAGGGACCTCGGGACAGAATTATGGAATCACAGAATCGCCGATGTTGGAAGAGACTTTTACAAGCATCAAGTCCAGCCATCACCCAGCACTACCACTGTAACCACGAAACCACATCACCCGGTGCCAGATCCAGGCACCTCTTAAACACTTCAGGCGTGGTGACTCCACCACCTCCCTGGGCAGCCTATTCCAATGCCTGACCACCCTAACGGTGAAAAAGATTTGTCTGATAATCTAATCTGAATCTCCCCTATGAGAATCTTCGGATCATCTTGTCCAAGCCCCTGCTGGGGCAGAGTCACCGGGAGCAGGTGACACAGGTACACGAGGGTGTCCAAGTGGGTTTTGAATGTCTCCAGAGGAAGACTCCATGACATCCCTGGGCAGCCTGTGCCAGTGCTCTGCCACCCCCAATGTAAAGTTCTACTTCATGTTGACGTGGAACTTCTTGTGTTCTAGTTTATGGCCATTGCTCCTCATCTTGTTGCTGGGCACCACTGAAAAGAGCCTGGCACCACTCTCTTGGCACCCACCTTTGAGATATTTATACGAATTAATGAGATTCCCTCTCAGTGTTCTCTAGACTGAATAGGCCTAGTTCCAGCAGTCCCTCCTCGTAAGAGAGATGTTCCAGTCCATTAGTCATTTGTGTGGCCCACCACTGGACCCTCTCCAGTAGTTCCTTGTCCTTCAACATACACTTAGTGCTTTTATGAAGATTGAGCACATATTGAGGCTATTACATGTGCAATCATTCTGAATTAAATATGAAAATAGCCAATATCAAGCATTTCTGAATTTTCTGACTTGTCATACCACAAATTGATCAGAAGATGGGGTTGTTGTGCTTCTGATTTTTAAATGTGTCAAGTTTATGCACAATTAAGCATTTTCTGAATAATTACTGACAAGTCATCAATTTCCTTCAATATCAATTAACAAAATCGATTCTGAGTTTTAATAAATAATGCAATTAAAATGGACACTTTTTGATTTTTAGCATAAAGAAGGAACTTCAAACAGTGGGAAGGAATTTAATTAGAATTAAAGACATCATGACAAGGAAATTAAGTTCTGTACATACTATAACAAAGGCCATCATGTTTCTAGTTGTTGCATCTTTTGAATCAATAGTGCAGTAAAAAGCAAATTTTGTTGTAGTACTTTGAGTTTAATACAAGGTATACCAGACTTGAAATTGTAAACATCCCACGATCAAGAGGAAAATACCAAAGTACATTTATTTTGAAGTGTGTTTTGTATATACATTTGAAGTATTTCAGAGAAGTAATTATGAAAATGGTGCCATGGTGCAAGTCTAAGCCAGTCAGCTCAACAAATTTCAGACTGTATCCCTTGATAGAAAGGCTTTACAAGGTAGAGGGAAGAAGTGCAAGTTTTCGGCCATCTCTTCAAGTTCCTGGGCTTGTTGTAAGGAAGAAAATTTGTATCATCAGGGATGCTCAGGGTGCAATGTGAAAAACAACTCAGTAGACAAGTGGAGAATGGAGGGAAGAATGCACTCTAAAACAAGGACGCTGAACCTACAATGGGGTGATGGCCACTGCTGTATGGCAGAGGAGTTGTATGGCACCACTCAGAAGCACTAGAAGGCTAGAAAATCTTCTCCTCCACTTCCTTTTCTAGTGTGTTGGATCATCACTTCAAGAAAAACATTATGTGTGTCCACAGAAGGGCAACAAAGCTGGCACAGGGTTTAGAGAGTAAGTCGTGAAGAGTGGCTGAGGGAGCTGGGGTTGTTTAGCCTGGAGAAGAGGAGGCTTGGGCTGGGCCTTATCACTCACTACAGCTACCTGAAAGGAGGGTGTAGGGAGGTGAGGGGTGGGCTCTTCTCCCAGGCAACCAACAACAGGATGAGAGGACACAGTCTCCAGTTGCACCAGGATAGGTTCATGTTCGACATCAGGAAGAATTTTTTTATGGAGGGGGTCATCAAGAATGGGAATGGACTGCCCAGGGAGCTGGTGGAGTCACTGTTCCTAGTGGTGGTCAAGAAATGGCTGGACATGTCACCAAGTGCCACAATCTAGTTGACAAGGTGATGTTCAAAAGTTGAACTTGATCTCGGAAGTCTTTTCCAGCCTAAATGATTCTGATTCTGTGGTGATCGTGGAAAGCAAGTTAATAAGAATGAGCATGCCCTTTGATATCATAGATACAAACAAGTATTCACAGTGAAACTTTTCCACATGTAAGGAAAAGCTGAGTCACAACCTGAAGAGCTGTGATCCAGAAGAGATCCTGCAGTTTAGTGTGCTCTGAATTAAAGTGTAACAAATTTACTTTCTCACCATAGAGTAGAAGAATGCTTATCAGCTTCAAATCTGTGATTACAGACTTGCAGGTGAGGTAGCAGTTCATACTCCTCTAACATCACAATATAAAATTAAATCTATATTTCTAACTTGAGTTAGAATGACAAATTGCCACATTTTGGTACAGTAGCAGTATTTTTGTGTAGCAGTAACTGGTTTGCAGCTAATGCCTTGTGTTGTGTAAAAATGCTCTCATCAGCAACTGATGTGAACTCTGATACTGCTAATTTGATCCATATAATTTGATATGAGAAAACACATTTTCAGAGTTACTCACAATACTGGCAAAAGCAAAGACAGTAATGAGAGACACAAAATGTAAAGTGATTTGACCCATCTTGATTTGGTTGGCGTACAGCACATGGAATTCAAGATAGACAAATAAAAATTAATTAATCTAGGAACAAGGGAGCAGTTTTGGGGATATGTGCCAACTGGAACAATCTGTCATGTGCTGATTAGGAAAATCAGTGGGAAATTGTTTTGGAAATACCATGAAATATCACTGAAATCATTAGCCTCACTAATACAAATGGTAAAAAGCAAACTGTATATCAGCTGTCACAAACAACACTGAATCCGAGCAAATGAGACTCTGGATGTCATCAGTTTCTTGTAAGTGTTGGGCATTCATGAGCTAGTGATATGTTGCATATGCCTACCAAAGATTTGCACAGGAAGCTTTGTGTGTGAATTTATGTAGGTAGTTGAGTTGCAGTTAATGAGGAGGAAACTAAAAAGGATGATTAGGAGAAACTACAATCTCAGTTGTGTAATAACACGTTGACAGCTATGCTGCATTTGAGAAATAAATGTAAGTGGATTGAAGTCAGAACTGTGAACAGAGATTGCAAATCTGCATACTACTACATGAAAATAGTATTTCTAAAATTACGAAACTGGTATTTAAATCTTTTTTCTGTGGACTCTGGGATGTAAAACTACTATGAAGTCAGGGCTTCATGGAAGATAAACAGCAGATTTATCTGCATATTGGGTCTTTCAAGTCCTTAAAGTATTTAGAGGTGTGCAAACAGAGAAAGATTGAAAATTACTGCTCTACAGCATTTTTTGGTTATATTATGAATAATATGCATAGATTTTAAACTACTTTTTCAAATAGTTTCTATTAAATGCAAGTGTTTTTTTCCTTTTTTTAATGTTGGACTGCCATCATGTGGTTGGTTTGGTGACTTAAGGTGCACTTCTTTTTTTTCTTTGTGCAATGCACCTGATTCTCTCTGCAGGCTGGTGTGGTGAGTTTGGGGTTTTAGGAAAATATAGCAGATACTGTTCTCTCCCTTCTAATCTCTAATCCAAACTATCTTAGATTAGTTTGATTCTGTTTGCTGCAGTATGTTACATCTTAGAACAGTTCTCCACTAGAGAGACAGAGTAGGTAAAGAACATAAGCATATATTCTATGTGTGCAGCCTCATTTGGTTTACATAATACATTTTTTAAGAATTAAATCTCTTTATGAAAGTTTTTGGATTAATTGAGAATTTATGAGTTTACTGCTATGAATTATTGACAAACAGCAGTACAAGTTACAGACACTGTAGATTTTTGCCAGACAAATCTCAGTAAAGTTCATCTACACTGAGACAGCTTTGCCTTACTTGTCTTTAAAAATGCTGGCTTGGGTGGTAGGAAAAACAAATATGTTAGTTAATGGCAGGCTACTTAGTCCATACAAATCCAAAGAGAACTGCAGTGGTATTGTATTACTAAATTGTTCTGAGGATGTAGAAGTGAGTATTTAAGTTAAAGTTTTCTACAGTTCCCCTTTCTGTTTACTCCCATATTTTAATTACCTCACCCCGTCCCTCTGCGTTTTCGACCCAACAAAACAAAAATCAATCTATCAATCAGATCTGTATAGAAAAAATGTTAAGAAGTTGAAACATCGTGGTGGGCTAGAAAATGCTGTTGAACCAGATCACGAAAGTGTTTAGTTTTCTGCCTGTTGGGGTTGGATGCCTTCTTCCTACTGATGTGAATGTATCTGGACTTTGTTTAAAGTGCAACATGGAGTGCTACATGACTGTTTGCTCTCAGGGTTATCTCTGAGAAGAAATTTTAGTATCAGAAGTCATGCTCAAAATTCCATTGTGTGCACATTTGTGTCTGAGGAATAATGAATGTCACCAGCTTACAAAATGCAGATTACTCCGTCCCTTGCAGCAGAGGTAGGTTCTGAACTGTGGCTGACATTGATTCTTCCAGCTAGTTCTTGGTGAAGAGGTAGAGATAACTGTGGTGGCAGTGATGGCAAAGTGGTGGTGGGGAGAGATGCTGATCCCCATTTTGTGCTGAGGTCAGACTGTGGCACACTATATGCAAGAGACAAGAATATGGTGTCATGCTTATCTGCCCAGTATCCCCATCCTGAATTGGGGTGGCCTGACAGGGGTTTTTGTCTGGCAAAGGAAAAGGTCCTCCAATCTAGAGTATAGTGCTTTCTTCCAGGAGGAAGATTGGGAGGAAAATTGGGGCACAAAATTTAAATTCTTCAGGTGTCAAGGGACAACCTATGGCCCTGACACTTTCATGGTCCCCTTTCTCTCTCCTTAGGCCTCCTTGTTTTGAGAAGAGGGTAAAACTTCTAGTTTGACCTGTGTATCAGGACCAGATTCTCTGAGAAGATAGGGTCCAAGTCTAAGAAACTGAAAGCTCTCATGTCTCTTATTTTCTCTTTTGAAATGATGAATTAGTGATAGATTTGAATTTTTTTTTAGTTTACTGACTCCTGCTGAAATTATAAAAGAGAGAAAAATGGCAGTTTAGTAGAAGTAGGTATTTACTCTCAGAATTTGTTGATGAGACTAAACAAGCCAGTGATTGTCCTGTGCACATGAATGCTTGGGATTGACATCCTTGAGGAATGGGAAGGAATTTCTGGAGAATCACAACTTTCTTTGATAGCAAGGCAAAAAACAGTTATTTCTTGTGTATATACCATATATATAGTGTCTTAATGCTATAGACAGTATATTACTTTTAGGTAAGCTGTTTAAAACTGCTGAAGCTAAAACTCCATCATTTGCAGAAACACCAGTGAGTGAATACCCCTATATTCCTAGTACAGGGTACATCAGAATTTAATCATTCTACTCACTGTTGCATTTCATTTAGGATTCTTAAGTATATGGAAGAAGAAAATGGACTATTTCAGAAACAGCTATTTATTCATTTTTTGCAAGTTACCATGGCATTTTCATGTTGTTTAAAGACAAGAGTCATCTTTTCCCTCCCAAAGCATCCTGAGGTTCTCTATTATTTTCAGATAAAATGATCTTACAGAGACAGGTAAATTTAAACATCTATTATCCTTTCATGGTCACTCAGTGTGTAGCTCTCAGCAAATGCTTTGGATTATGGACTTCAATTTTTTGGGAGAAAAAGGAAAAAAAAAAAAGACATTGTAACTGGCAAGGAAAAAAGTCTGCCATTATTAAGACTATTAGGAGTATAATTAAATTAAGAACGTCAAGTCCCAACTCAGTGATATGTATACTATATCTCTGGCATTATTAGTTAGAAGTGGCTCAGGCAAGCTTAATGCAACATCAGTGGGCTAATAACTTGCTGTGCAGTCAGTATCCTCTGGTTAATTGCAGAGTTTACCTAGCAGTGACAATGCACAAAAGAAAATATATAAGGTGTGTAGATTCATCAATTTTAGTAACATGAACTGCACTTCAAAATAAAAAGTTACTTGATATAAGGTACTGAATTTTTGATTTCAATAAAGCTGAATCAAAATATATTAATTGCAGTGAATATTAAAAGAATTAAATATGCATTATTTAGTCAAAATTAAACAGGAAAGTTCCAGTCTTCTAAGAGGACTGTTTTCCGGCAGAAGATGCCATCAATGTGTTTAGACTAGCTTTACTTTTTATCTTGGAAAGACTGAGGAAAAGTTGATTTTACTGGGGAAGTTTTGTTTCCAAGCAGGTGATGTGTGGAAGAATGCAGAATGAAGCGGTGGTTCAGATTGCTGATAGGAGAAAACAAAGATACTCCGGAAGTTGTCTGTATTTAAGGGGCAGGCACCTCCTTCTCTAAGTGTAGCAATCAAAACCATTTGCCTATTTAAGTGTCTTGCTCTCTAAATTCTTTTCCTTACAGGTTTTCTGTTTCAAACTCCTCTTTTTTAAAAGCCTGACACACTGTTTCTCATCTCCCCTTCATCTACAATACTTCTGTTTAATAATGCTTGCCTTTTTCTTAAATTTTCTATCCTAAGCCATTGTTTTGACCCTTAAATATTAATTGAAATGTTACTGCTTTTTTATTCTTGCAACAATCTTTTCTTCCTGTATGACGTTGTGTCCTCTGATCTGTGATGAAAATTCGTTATTTCATCTCTTTTCACAGAGGCAGCTGAAAATCCCATCTACTTTCATATTGATACTCTCTGTGCAAGAATCTGTGAGTTCTTCAGGGCTGTGACACATTTGTGTCTGCAGTGCAACCTTCAAAAGTGTCACATACTTGTGATATTTTAAGAATATATAAGGAAGAATGCAAGGATCAAATTCAAAAGGAGCACACATTTTGGGGAGACTGGTTTGTTCAGAGGAGATGCAGGGCAGTACTGAGAATAGCGGAGAAGGGGTTCAGGAGTAACCTCATAATTGAGTTGAGATGGTCTTTTCTTTCATCAAATGATGAATTCCTACTTCCTCTTTATAAAATGTTATCATCACACCAAAATAAATCATAGGATTTTATACATCATTATAGTTATGTATAGCTTATTTGTATAGACTGTGTATATGCATCATGCACTCAAGCTCGACCTTTGGAAAAATGCAACTAGTGGTTGCCTTGGATCATTGAAAGTAACTGCTTTTACATATTTGGGTGAAAATTCTTTGCCCAATAGAGGGTGTTGTAGTTCTTAGAATAGCTAAAATACTGCTACTTAGCTTGACTAAATTTGGTGAAAAAAATCCTCAGCACATTCCCGTGGTTAAGAAATTAAGGGTCAGGGAGTTTTGCTGATTTATGGCAGCTGAACACCTGCTTTGGAATACACAAAGTGAAGGATTCAAATTTACAGTTTCCCACAACAGCCATGACTTGTCTCCATTTTACATACTGTTGGCATTTTTACTGACAACTTTTGTTCTTGAACATATAAACGTGTTAGACTTTGGGGGTTTTTTTCTTTTAAATTTCTCCCCAAACAAAATTATGCTGATATTTTTGTTTTCTCCCCATTCTCTGTCTTTTTTTTTTTAAACAGAAGAACAAACACTAGTAAACTCTAATAACCTCTCTCCTGTCATTCTAAGTAGCAATTGATAGACATCAAAGCTTCAAGAGATGATTGTGATCTCGAACTGTCTAGATTAATTAGGAACATATTCTCAATACCACATTCCTCTTTCAGTTTAAAAACTGTGTAGATGAATAGGAGCATTTCCTCAACACTACATTTCCTTGTTACTTAAAACCATCTATTCATGAAATAAAATACTTTGAATGATTCATAGTCCTTACAGACCATAACTGCAAGTATTAAAAAGGTTTTGGTTTTTTAAAATTTTGCCATTAGATGGAAATAAACAAGTTTCCTTGTTCTGTACAAATCCTGTTTTCTTTGGGTTTTGTGAAACGAACAATTCCAGAAACTGAGCCTACGAAGACGTGTTTTTTTCTTCTCTTCTTGCTTCCCTCCTGCCTCTTTGAAATGTACTAATTAGCTTTAGGTATTACACGTTCTTAGAAAAAATATATGAACACCTGAAAATTAAGGCTAAAAAGAAAACTGCCCATTCAGCATAACAGTGGGACTGCTGCTGCTAACACTGCTTTAAGAAAAAATAATCAGCAGATAAATTTCAAGTACTATGGCAACTCTCAAGGTGGCTGGCTGTGGAAAACAGAGGAGACAGTCTGATATTCAAGCATATTGTCACTTGAGTCACTAGAAATGGTTGAAGTTTAAATGCTTGTTATTAAATTGTATGAAACTGGTAGTGTCAGAGCCTGTTCTGCAATTTGACATATGGTACATCCTTGCATAGTGTTTTACAAAACTTAGCATTACATGAAGTGCATATGGATGGGTTTCAAAATGCATTCGCCTCTGCTATTGCCTCACTATTATTTTTACTTTACAAATCTTCATAAGCACTCAGCATTAATATATTTTCAGCAGCATCACCTATGTACAGCAAAATCCTAGTGCAGCTTTCCTCTCCTCTTTTTATGATAGCTTCATTCTGTAGCAATGCAACTGAAAGCAAAACTCAGGAGCTCATTGGGAGATGTGAATGTAAGTTAGTGCTGTGATGATTCACATTAAGACAGAGAAACGTTTTTGGCTTGGAATAATTTTTCATATGACATTGAAAAGAAAAGTCAATGTGTGGCTTAGCATGGCAAAATTTTTTGCAAGCTTTGTGTATGTTAGTGAAGAAATCTGTTCATTTCAGGCAATGAGTGATAAGGACATATACTCTAAATCTTGCACTTCTGAGCTTCCAGTGTTGTTGCATTTGTGTGAGAAATTGCTACAACTGACAAAGAAAATGAAAATCCTGACTCCTTTTTTTTTTTTTTTTTGAGTTTCAGAGGGCATCAAGTTTGCAATGAGCAGAAGCCTTGGGGAAGGAGAAGTTTCCCAACAAAATTTCAGAAGAATATGCAAGGCCAGCAGGTAACTAACTGGTTCTGGCTTCCCAGATTTCTGGATTTTTATTTTCTAGTTTGCACCAGTTGGAAACAGTTGCTGTGGAACTGGTTCCTATGACACTTCTCAACTGTGACAAGCTTGCTTTATGTATAAATCCTTTGTGCCATGTTGTCTAGGAGGGTCATCTGCCTTTTATTCTGTGATGAGATGACCAGCTAAGCCATTAAGAGCAATGGATGTTGTGTGGGAAGGCCTTTAACAATCTACATAGTGCTCCTACAGCCAAACTAAAGAGCTGGATAAATAGACAGTATGATGGGTGGAAAATTATCTCAGCCACTGAGCTCTAAGGTAGTGATCCCTGATACAGAGCTCACCTGGCAGCCAGGTATGAGTTGCTTGCCTCAGGGATTGATGCCAACCATGCTTGTTCTCAGTAACAGCTTGGATGACTGGATCAAGTGCATCCTTTGCTTGTTTGCAGATATATGAATTGGGAAGGGTGTACAGTACATTGGAGTGCAGGGCTGCTGTTTAAAGGAACTTTGTCAGGCTCCAGAAATAGGCTGTCAGGAACCTCAGGAAAATCGCCAAAGGGAAATACAAAGTCCTACACCCAGGATGGAATAAACCAATGCGACAGCACAGGGCAGCACTGGCTGGCTGGGAAGCAGCTTTGTAGAAAAGGACCCGAGGCCCTTATGGGCATTGAGTTGCACTCAGTGACCAGTGAGCTTTGCCCTTCTGGCAAAGAAGGGTGGCTTCATCGTGGGCTGTGCTAGGAGGAGGTTAGTCAGCAGCTGAAGAGAAATGGTGGTTCTTTCTCTCTGTCTGTCACTTGTGGGACCACAAGTGCTGTGGTCCACTAGCTATCTCTAGTGCTGTGTCCAGTTTTAGGCTCCCCAGTGCAGGAAAAACATTGACATAGTGGAGCAAATTCATTAGAGAGCCATTTTGATGTTTAGGGATCTGTATCACATGATGTACATGGAGAAATGTGTTTTTTCTGTCCTAAGAAGAGAAGACTGATGCTCTATATCCCTCTCTCACAGAAGAGTGTTGAGGAGACAGAGCTGGACTCTTCTCAGAGCAGCACAGTCGGAGAACAAGAGCATGTGACCAGAAGTTAGAACACTGGAACCTTGAAAACCCATCCCAGTGCAAGGGGAAAACCTTTGCCCTGAGTGGTCAAATGCTGCAACAGATTGCCTGTATAGCTTGTGGAATCTCCACCTGGGGAGATACTTAACTCTCGACTAGCCACTGCATTCAGCATTTGGATCTGAATGGACTCAGACTGAGTAGGGTGTTGGTGTGTTTTCCAGTGGTTCCTTCCAACTGCCCTGATTCTGTCTAAGGGATCCATTACATGGTAGTCATTGAATGCATATGGACTGATGCCAGTAAGAGAGAGTTCTCTCTCTTCATTCATATTTTTGAAGTGACAGGTACAGGTCAATGGAGTTTTGTTTTTCAGGGAACAGTATAAAATTGAAACAACTAAAATGAAAGAAAAAGAAATCAGTTATGAGTTTTCATTTGTATAGTATGTTACTTGAGTCTTAGAAGTGCATGAAAAGTATTACATGTATTTCACTTTCTCTGTGTTGTCTTGATATTTCATTCAAAAACTTCTTTCACAAAAACTTCCTAGTAGTTGCATTCACTTTCATGTTGCAGATAATCACATCATGTAATTGTTTGCTTACACCAGCGGTGATCCAGCTGAAACCTAAACTTTTTGGTTTTTCTGGTCTGTTTTTTTTCCCCTGTAATTTCTGATTCCCAGGCTAATCATGATGATGATGATGATGATGGTGATGGTGATGGTGATGGTGATGGTGATGGTGATGGTGATGGTGATGGTGATGATGATGTGTATTCCTGCTGCTGAGAGAAGTTTACTAGAAATTTGAAGTCTCATCTTCGATGGAGAGGTGAAGTCGTTTTATTGTAGCAACACACAGAGATAGTGTAAGTTGTATACCAAGTGCTTTGATTAACAGCTTAGCAGTTTCCTACTTGAATTGAAGTATCTTGGTGCTTTCCCACTACATAACAAGGTGAAATATTAACAGGCTTTGAGATTTCTCCCACTGACAGTCCAGTATTTGAGAGCTTAAGAGAGAAATGTTTATTTGCAAGGTAGTAATTAGTTATGGGATCATCTTTGTTCTCTCAGGCTAATACTCCAGAGAGGAAAAGCACCAAGACAAAACCAGTGTGCAACATATGCTCAGATATAAAGTCTGACTTCAGATAGCTTGACTGTTGTACATTGATAATGGATCTGTTTCTAGCCTTTCTTGGTTTTCTGTCTTGTAACCAAAGTTACGTATTTGGGGTATCAAATAATTTTATTCAGAAATAAATGGTAGTTATTAAAGACATTATAATCTCACTATGGAATTAAATATATGGGCAGTTCTGGGTGAAGTTGTATAAATCATAACATTGTACTCCATCAACTTCCACTTTTATATCCATAAGATGAGGCACTAAGAACAGTTTTTACCTTGTAAAATGAAGAAAGAGAAACAATAAGAATTTATTACAGCCCATAAACAAAAGGAAAGAAAGGGAATAGAATTTAAGGAATAATGTGCTAACTCAAAACAATCCAGAGATTAATCTTAAATATATAGGGTATATATCTAAACTAATTCAGTGTAATAAATAACATGGAAAGAACATTGTAAATCATAGGACCTAGTTGAGTTTCCACACAGTTTGTTTATGTAATATCAGCCCGGCCTTATCGGAAACCACAGAGCATAATTTTACAGTGAACTCCTTTGAACTGGGTTTTTGTATGTAAGGGTTGTGAAATAATAATGTACCAAATGTTTCCCATGTTACCAAATGTTATACCAACCTTGCTGTTCGCCTATAGATTCTGCTATAGCTGGGTCTTTTGCTCTCTTTGAGCTTCTTAATAGGCACGGTCTGCAGTACTGGATTTCTCTTCTTGACTCCAAGTTTTGATATGTCAAAATTAATATTTTAGATTACTGAATGGAATTAGGATTCAGTGCAAAAATTTTTTATTGACTTGCTGGAAATTAGGTCAGGTGTCTTCTGCAGTATGCTTTTGAAGCATTTTTAAAGTAAAACTGAAAATAAATTTTAAAGGTATTTTCAATAAACACCTAACTAACACTTTTGCCAGTAAGGTTTTTGTAAGCATGAAGAATATATCATCCTCTTATATATAATTCTTAGCATCCTCTTATATATAACTGTAAATGGTAAAGAAATACAGTAATGACAACTTATGTAGTCAGAATCTTAAGTCTAAAGAGGTCCAAATTTGGATGGATTTCCAACGAATGGTTTTGCAGAGTTGCCATTTTTCTGTGTTTACCTATGAGTTGTCAACAAAGCTGTGTTGTAGTGCATCATTCCAGAGCCAAAGCAAAATAGCTTTCACGGGGAAAGCTATTTAAAATTAGGCCCTATATATTCACTTTTTGTAGCAATCACACAAATACTGGTAGTAGTTCCCTAGATAAAAGATGGTATCTTTCCTTTTTCAGAATAAATGATATAAAAATCTTAGTTAGGATGATGTTGGAAATATTTTGATGTTGATTGCCAAGTGCTTTGTAAAAGTCATCTTCAATACCCATCCAAATTTCTATTAGTATGAAAATTGGCACAAATGCTGGTGCCAGACCTTCAACCTTGTGTCAGCTTAAGAGTCTGGCAAAGATTTGCCAGATGGTCTTCCAGCCGCTCACCTGAACATGGAAAGTAATAGAAAGTCTATTTGGTCTTTTAAATACAAATCCCATTCTCCATATCTCAGTATGGGTTCCCAGTTTTGAATGCTGTCTTCACCTACAGAGTTTTTGAATACAGATGCTTCTTCAGAATCATGAACAGTTGAAAAATGGGATAGAGAACAGTTTCATTTCACTTCTAAAGCTGAGAAGCTTTACAAAAATAATTGATATATTCAGCTCCAACTCGCATATTTAAAATCTTCTCTAAGCCACATTGTTATGGTAGGCCTAAAAGGAAAAGTTTAAAGATCAATGACCCAAAAAATATAATCACCCTAAAGTGGTTAATAAATGCCAATATCTGTTTTCAAGCTGGAGAAAACAATAAGCTGCACAGCATTAGCTTCCTTTGATATTTATATCATGTATGTTTCTAATGCAAAAATGGATAAAGAGTATAAGGTCCACTGTAAAATACAATACTTATTAAATCTCGTTTTTCCAAGTTCCTTATGAGGTATGAGACAAGCAGCTATGTAACAGTGAAATGGGAGAATCTACACTAAATGCGAGTTTTTCCTAGAACTGCTCCGGGGTGGGTCCCTTCCACAAGATGCAGTCCTTCAGGAACAAGCTGCTCCAGTGTTGATCACCCATGGGGTCTCAAGTCCTGCCAGCAAGACTGCTCCAGCGTGGGCTCCTGCCTCCTCCTGTCAGGAGCCTGCCCCAGTGTGGTCTTCCCACAGGGTGACAGACTCCTTCAGGCATCCATCTGCTCTCCGTGAGGTCCAGCGTGGGCTGCAGCTTGACCAAAGGGTCGAGCACAGACTGCAGGGGCACAGCTGCCTCACCATGGTCTGCACCGCAGGCTGCAAGGGAATCTCTGCTCCAGCACCTGGAGCGCTTCCTCCTGCCACTCACTAACCTTGGTGTCTGCAGAGTTGTTTTTCTCACATATTTTCACTCGTCTCTTCTGGCTACTGTTGTTTCACAGCAGTTTTTTCCCCCTTTTAAGTCTGGTATCCCGGAGGTGTTGCCGCTGTCACTTATGGGCTTGGCCCCGGCCAGCGATGGGTCTGTCTCGTACTTGACTGGCATTGGCTTTGTCACACGTGGGGAAGCTTCTGGCAGGTTCTCACAGCAGCCACCTCTGTAGCCCCCCCACTACCAAAACCTCATCACGCAAACCCAATACAAATGGTTACATCAATGTATTCTGTAAATGTTTTAAAATGTATTATTTGTTCTGGAGCTCATGCTTTTTTTTTTCTTTATTTTTCTCAACCTGTCTCATGTGATTTAGGGTTGATAAGGCATTCCTCATCCCAGCCCTATACAGAATCTGTGAAGCAGGGCCATTGGACATCTTAACAAGTGCCCTGGAGGCCCGGCACATCCTCTGCAGTGTCTGAAGTTTGCAGACTTGTTTCCTCTGCAGCAAAGAGTCAGAAATCAAGCACCACAAATGTCGGGGGAGGCAGAATTCTTTTCCAGTGACACTGAAGGGTCTCTGACATGCGATAAAGTACTCCTGTGGAAAGCCAAAAGGTAAGTATTGTTGTCGTTGTGTATTTATATTGCTTTTTAAAAACTTGAATTTCTAAAGAAGCAAAGCATATGTAATTATTCTTTTGGCCTGTCTGTACATCTTTCCTTCCAGCTATCCCTCAAAACCTTTGAATCCTAAAACTAATTTCAAACAATATAGACAGGGAGGATCTGCCATCTTTAAAGTAAGGATTTTGAGAAGTTTTGAGAAAATTGGTATTTGGATAACTAATATCTGTATCACTGAGGAAAAGAAAAAAAAAACTTATATGCGTAAGTACATGTGGTGCTAGTACCTGTGCTGAAACAGCTGGGCAGTCACCATGTGTGTGATACCAGCCAGCTATTGCTCCTTTTTCCCAGACAGAAAGCCAGGATAAAAGCAGGAGCTGTGGCAGCAACCTCTGTGATGGAGTATGTAACCTGTTAGGAGAAGAAGGTTCATTAACTCTTGTTCATGAAAAAATATTTATCTTGTATAATTCTTGTTATATTTAAAAGTAAAGTATTTATGATCACAGTTGAAAATATTGATAGAAACAGACTAATAAATTTATTCCTTGCTTTGTAATTAATTTTAACTAATATATTGTATTGATACATACATTTTTGTTTTAAACAACTTTTTTTAAAATACAGTGCTTACAATGGGCTCCTGTCTGTGTCAGCTAAGCACTTCTAATAAAATAGAAAGACATCTTACTTTGTTTGTTTGCAAGTCATATGGTATCCTCCTTAAGTAAGTCATGCTTTCTTAAGGGGACAGTTTTGACCTGGAAAAATTAGATCTTTTTTTTCCTAATCACTGCAAATAATGAAATTTCCTTAAAACATGACTAAATCCCCTCTCTATTCTGTGTAAGGATTATTTTAACAGAAACTTCTAAAATCTATGACTGTTTATAGTACAGTCACTCACTGTACTATAAACCACATAACGCTATATTCTGGATCTTTGGTAGATATAGAGTACAGATTTAGGGTTAGTTTGCAGAATGTATTTGTCTATAATAAAGTTAAAATATGGAAAGTTAGTGCAATTTGTTTATAAATTTTCTTACTATTAAAAAAATGGAAGAAAAAATCAAGATGTTCTGCTGTTGCTATTCAAGTGATTAAGTAATTACACTGCAGCGATCCATTTCCAAACTTAAGCCCTCAAACAAACCCATTGTTTTGCAACACTGGGAGAGTACGAACAGCTCCTGGCTTCGTTCTGTTTTGATGAAATGTGTCATTGATAAAAGAGAGTTCAAGCTTCCCTAAACCAATTAAAATGTTCTTGCCTCAGGTGGTAAATAAAAGCACATGATAGAACTAAAGCAGACTGGGAGAGTGGTAATCAGTACAGTAGTTCAGTATTGAACAATATTGAACACCGTAACAATAACACATAATAAATCATTTTGAAAGGTACATTGGATATACTTTTTGCAAGGACACATAAAGTATACTCACAAGGATCAAAAGGACACCTTAGTTATTTTTATGCTTTATTTTAGAAATTATTGACAGTTTCTTTTTAAAGTAGCTTTAGCTTGCTTGACTGCAAAATGTTCATGAGAATACTGTTAGGTATTGGTCAGTTAGATATATATATGTTTTAGTGAAAGCTTTTTTCTTGATAACATCATGCAACTGTAATGTTTCATTTTTAAGAGCACTTATCCTGATTTTTATACATTAAATATCTTGATCGCGTATATGTGAAATGCATTCAACCCAGTTATATCATGCAAGCCAATGTGTTGTTACTGTACCATCGTTTCCTTTATAGAACTGATTCACTAAAAAAATATCATATGTATTAGGAGAAAATTTTTTCGTCTGCTCCTAAGTATGTCCCTGTGGAACTACAAGCAGTGCTATACAGAGTGTTTATATTTAGAAAGAAGCTAGAATGGGATAAAACCCCTCTCTCCTATGGGAAAATTTCCCTTTAGGCTAAAGGAATTTGACTGTTCTTTTCTATCAAAAGTTTACCATAAAATGCCAGGCTATCCAGATCAAAATTCAGCTGAGATGCAAGGGTAAATTCTGCAGGATGCCAGATTAGCTAAAAACATGCTGAAGTTGACATGGAGTTACTTCACTGTGTCAGTATAGCCAGAGATCCTGTGGGAAATCCTATGGCTTAAGCTCTCAGTGTGCAGCTTCCTCATCAGAAGGCAACATAGATCCTGGAAGTGGAAGTGAAAGTGAGTTTGACTTGCTTTTGCTACTGCATATCAAAGCTACGACCAATTTTTCTCTCCTTCCCAAAGGACAGTCAAGATCAAGGACAGTGAATAACCTGGAAAGGGTATGTCGAAGAAGTTCTTGGTGCAGCACTTTAGTGTGTGGGATACCTGCTGCTAGTATGCATTAGTTGACCTCTCAAGATAAATATTTGCCTTCACAGAGAGAAATGAGCAGCAACAATGTATAATGCATATCATCTGCAGCTTTAAAATGTGCAAGATAATACCCTTCTTTTTCTTTCTGTATTTTTTTTTTCAGTGCCACTGCTTGGAAACCTAAAAAGGGACAAAAGTTTCTTTATTTTATGCATTTTATTAATAAATAGATGAGACAAGCCTTGTCCCAGAGAGTTTACCAGAAAATTGCTACAGCATGCAAAATATGGCAAATGACAGCAAATGTGATAGATCCAAAAAACAGTAAAGTGAGAAAATTTTTGCACGAAGCTAAAAGACTTAAATTAATTAAATGATATCTGTATTTTAGAATAAGCTGTGGTGCCTTCTGTATTTTTTTTCTTTTTACATCTCTGTTTTTTCTATAGACAATATAGAAGTTGATCAAGTGGTGAAAGAGAATGCCCAAATAATAGAAATTAGAGGTCTTGTTTCATCTTCTCCAGTGCTCTGGACTCATTCTAAAGGACCTCCATGATATCAAAGCCATTATGGCCTTTCTGTGTCTATTTCAAACCCTTAAGATCATTAAGGGATTTCTTGTATTGGTACCATATTTTTCCAGACTTTAAACATCTTTGTTCTAGATCATCCTGGAAAACTGTTCTTTATATCCTTCAGATATTTGTGGCCATTCTTTGTAACTTCATGTAAGATTTAATTTCTTAGACCACAACTGGTGGCCACAAAGCACACGCACAGTGTATTCCTGTCGGTCCTCTCCAATGAAGTATAAGGAAAAGATGGTGCTGTGTTCAGAGCAGTTACACAAATGTGCAGTCCTAAAAAGACATAAAGCTTACATGAGATTTATTTTACTGTGCCATATCTAATGTGCATTTCTTTCAGTGGCAATCTCAGCTTCTCTGTCACCACTGTTCACTTCAAGCCATTTGCTCTGTCGTGTGCCTCCCCCACTGCTGTGCCAATGAGTCCAGTAGTGGGTTTCCATTGGTAAGCCAGGTCAGGAAACTAATAAAGGCTGCAGTTTAAAAAAAATTTTTAGGTTAGTTTTAGGATATCATCTATCTTTATAGCACCAGCAGGTAATTTGCTATATCAAATGCAGTTGTGGTCTTCCATGAACCATTTTGCACAAAGTGGTTTCTTGCAGCTCATTTCAGCTCTGTTTTGTTTACTAAAAACTGGAACAATAAACAACACAAATCTTAAAGATCCACAACTAAAGTGCCAAATACAAGTACATATTAAAGATATTTAATCATTGTGATTTCTTTCAGTGCTTTTCAGTATAGCTATTCTTCTTTAAGGATGATGATCTTAATTGTGCGGTGTTTTCCATTTTTCTTTGTTCCCAGTAATACTCTCAGAAGACTGAAGAAATATTGCTGCTCTTACCATAATATATACACTTGAGAAAACACCGAAAAGGCATGCTTGTTAAGCACTCTAGGCAATAACTGAGCACTGATGCAACTACTTTGGCCATCCCACATGCTCACTGATTTTGCCTCAAAAGGTAGGAAGCAGAAGGTCAGTTGCAAAGTGATATTAAAAACACATGCTAGTGAGTGCACTCTGAGAAGATATTAAACACCTAACCAGAGGTCACTTTCTCCAGATCTCATTGTTTCTCAGAGAGCCATCCTTTGTAGCTAAGCTTTGGATTCTTCCTCTTTGATCATGCTCTGCAATGGCTTCATTATTTTGTTGTACCTAGAATCATAGAATAGTTTTGGTTGAAAGTGATTGTTAAAAGGCATCTAGTCCACCTCCCCTTCAATGTGCAGGGACATCTTCAACTAAATCATTTTTCTCAGACCTCTGTCCAACCTGACCTTGGATGTTTCTAGGGACAGGGCATCTACCACCTCTCTGGTCAATATGTTCCAGCGTTTCTCCACCTTCATTGTGAAAAGTTTATTCTTCGTATGTAGTCTGCATCTACCTTCTTTTAGTTTAAAACAATTACCTCATGTCCAGTTGCAAGGCCTTCCTAAAGTGTTTGTCCCCATCCTTTTTATAGGCCCCCTTTAGATACTGGAAGACTGCTGTAAGGTCTCCCTGGAGTCTTCTATTCTCCAGGATGAATAATCCCAGCCTTAGTCTGTCTTCATAGCAGACCTGCTCCAGCCCTCTGATCATCTTTGTGGCCCTACTCTGGACCCACTTCAACAGATCCATGTCCTTTCTGCGCTGGGCACCCCAGAGCTGGATGCAGAACTCTAAGTGGGGTCTCACCAGTGTGGAGTAGAGGGCCAAATCACTTCCCTTAACCTTCTGGCTGTGGTGCTGGTGATGCAACCCAAGATAGAATTGGCTTTCTGGACTGCAAGGGCACATTGCCGGGTTATGTCCAGCCTCTCATCCACCAGCACCCCTAAATCCCTCTTGTCAAGACTGCTCTCAATTCTTTCATCTCCCAGCCTGTATTGAGGCTGAGGGTTTTCCCCTCTGCACTTAAGTGCAGCACCTTGTACTTCATTGTGTTGAACTTCATGAGGTTCACACAGACCAACTTCCTGAGCTTGTCCAGGTCCTTCTGGATGGCATCCTGTCCTTCAGGTTTGTCAACTGCACCACACAGCTTGATGTCACCTGTAAATTTGTTGAGGATGCACTTGATCCCACTGTCTATGTCATTGACAAAGATATTAAACACTACTTGTTCACTTGATTCTTATGTTTTACAGAGCAGGACTTGGTATGCCCAAGTTCTGAGATGGGAACAGGGTAGCTCACTACCGTCTTCCTATCTCCAGTCTCTTCCACTATTTGTCAAATCCCTAGCAGTTTTAGAACTGCTGAATCCCTTTGTGGATTTGACTTCTGATGAAATATATTTCCAACTTGACATATCTAAAAAATTTTATGCTTAATGAAGAATGGAAAATGACCATGAAGTTTGACATACTTCTGGAATCCCTTTGCAATCATCTTTACAGATATCTATATTTAAGACCCATCCAGATATGTCTTTGCATGTTCTTCACTGCATCATGTGATTTTTATGCTGCTGACATCTTCACTCCCCCTTTTGTGCTCCATTCTGGTGCTGCTTTTGGTTTGGCTCTGACCAGACCCACTTACCTCCTTCTGCCTGGACTGCTTATTTGGCACGTAAGTGAAGATGATGTGTGAAAGTAGTGGAAACAAAACTCCTATATCTTTTTTGTTGAACTGAGCAATTATCAATGAGATATTTCTTCTAGGAAAAGTTGTTGAGGGAGTTAGGTATCTTGGTATCATCCTTTTTATTTCCAAAGAGTGCTCAAAATGACAGGAATTATAAGCCTCTTTCAGATAGCACTTGGCATAACTCTTGCTGGGCTTTTTTAGGGCTATAATCCCAGTGCTGTTTGGTGCATATTGTTGATTTATTGATTCTTTCTCTTCATATCTTTGAATTGCACAAAATGGTGTTCTGCAAAAATCCCTCCACCTGCATAATTGATGTTCCTTTGTTTGGCTGTCATACAGGCTTGCTCCTATGTTGATTCAACTGTTACTTCCCATTATGTTCCCATTATGAACTCCTCCTGTGGAGGAGTTCAGTGGCATCTTACGACTTGCTATTTCTGCCTACTAAGGAAACACGCAAGTGACCAAAGAGCAGCCCTTGCTAGAATGGACAATAATCTAAGTATGTAGTGCACAGTGAGGTTCATGGTTGGTGTGATGGGTGTAAATTTTAAATTTTAACTGAAATATCTGATTAAAAAAATTGATAGAGTACTATGGTTGGAGAAAATAGGAAATAATGGACAAATTACGTAAAATAAGTAGACTAATGTAGCTTTTGTTTTTAAGTGAAAGGTAAGGAGAATAAACAAAGGGAAGAATCCTGTGCCCTTAGGAGATCATAGTGGATATTAGTCCAGGCCTACTAAATTGAGGGACTGAGACACGTGGGGTTAAGTGACCTGAAAAGGTCTCACACATGTAAGTTTGTAAGTAGAGTATCATGTTCCTTGTATCTTCCTTCAACTGAGAGGAAAGTAGGTGAAAAATCAAGTTTATACAATTACAAGTTTATATAATTACTATATCATGCTGGTTCCAGACTTTGTAATATAAACAGGTTTTTTCTAATTTTGAGCATTTTGAAGACACTTGCCTCTGCCATGACTTCTTATAATTTTTGCCGTTGCTGTTTAGTTAGGAATTGTATTTTCCAACAATTCACCAGGAAAGTGTCCTTAAATGCCTGAACTCCCTGCATGGCAAAGTGAAAAGGACGGTGTCTTTTAAAGCTTTGTTAGTGTCATACCAAAATAAGTACGTCATCTGGGAAAACATAGCTACTCAAATGTTATTTCATGGTGGAGTCTTTCTCCCTCAAGTCATACTTTTTTGAGAGAAATAACCTGAATAGCCTGCTTGGAGAACCTGTGGTTCCTGTGTTTTATATAGAGCTTTTATTCCCAGATTTTTCTACCTCCCTTTCTTTCATAGAGCAGTGTTATTTATCAAGTGGAGGGGAATGAGAAGAAAAACATTAAATATTATTAGGATGTTTTCTTCATCCACTTTTAATTCCATGTTTCACAAACCCGAGAAACAATAGAAGTATCCCTCTGGCTTTAGTCAGTGATTTTGGATCTAAAACCAACAGACACTGACATAAGCACAACTCTTTTATTCCTCTCTAGGAAATGATGATATGGACTCAGGTATTGTATATGAGCTCAAGATGTGCAATAGCTTGAACAAAAACAGTAACAACAAAAAACAGCTAGAAGAAATGGGGAAAACTTGGCTATGCCATTGCCCAAATTAACAGAAATTGACTTTTTTTTTTTTTTTTTACTATTTACCGGGAAAGTCAGAAGTATTGAATATCGTGAGATTTTAGGAACAAAGAAAATTGATGTGATCATTGGATGTGTTTGGTAACAACAGTAACACAGAACTATGCTGTTTTCAATTAACAGTGGAGCAGTACTGAAATATATTTCATTAATATACAGGTAAAAGGACTTTACTGCTAATCATAATGAATTGCTGCATTCAACACAGAGCTGCTACAGGTCTTTAAATTACTTTTGCCTTGCTGCATGGCTACAGCTGAACATAGTTTAATACATTTTTTACATGATGTAATTTTGTCTAGCTCATACAATGTCAGGGTAATAATAATGATATTCTAATATTAATGCAAGCGTAAGGTATACATATTGATGAATAATGGTCATATGTTTTTGGATCTCCTTGCCAAGTCATATTAAAATGACAAATAATTGCCATTGCTTCAGAGAAATGGTACAGGCTCTGTAGTCAAAAAGCACATTAGGGACCCACAGCGTCCATTTGTTATCCTTTGTCAGGAAAACATGGTTCTTTAATGAAAGTGAATGAAAGGACACTGATTGAGGACAGTGACACTAAACCTCTTTCTCAATAGGAGCCATGACATGAGTATTAATAAGCAGATTGAAAGGTTAAGACTCAGCTTTGAAACTCTGAAAGCACAGTGGAATCTGAAATTACTCACCCTTTATAATATAGGGAAAATCACAGTGTAAAACGCATTGTATAAGCCTTCCAGCCACAGGAGGATAGAGCGGGTGGAAATTGGTTCCCAGACAATTCAGGCAAATGCCATTTAAAATCGTAACCCAAATATATTTTCGTTAAAGTTTTGCTTTTAATTCTGTCTTGATAAATGATTCTTTTCCTTTTCATTATCCCCTCCCTTTTTGCTCCCAGTAATATAAAAATGCTAACAAAATCAACCCGGGCATTTTCTGAGCATTGGGTGAGAGCAGCTGAGAAAGCAAGGGCACAGAGACACAGCCAGAGTTAAGTATGAAACAGTCACCTGGAGCAATGCAATTAGTAAGAATTCAACATGTATGTTACTTGGGAGAATTAAGAAATATACATATAAAAAAAAGATTTTTGAATGCATAATACATTATGGTGATCACTTCTTAATTACTGAGAACCCAGAGAAGCCAGTCAGGGTCATGGAGGAGTCTGAAACAGGCAGTCCCTGATCTTGCTGAGCTCTGTATGTGTGTGTGGTCACACTGGAGTCGCTGGTGCTTGCAAGTGAGCAATACAGATATGTGTGTCTCTGCCGAATAATGGCTGGAGCTGCTGTATCTGTACTGAAAAGGTTTTTCCTCTGAAATTCTGTGTGATCTGCAAAAACTCTATATGATCACAATCTCTGACCACCTTTGTAGCTTTATGTTCTTTTTATACTCTCACTTTTCTGTGGACAAAAAATATCTTCCAGGAATTTGATGGATTTCGTGTGAGAGGAAAAATGCCCCATAATACTATAATACTAGGTTTTCCATGCCATTAGCAAAACTGGACAAAATGTGCTGAGGTTAGAGATGTTTGCAGAGACTGGTTCTGTTCATCACAAGAGATAAAATGAGCTGGGATGTTTACAATGAGATTTCAGTATATTCAAACAAGCTTAGAAGACTCTACTTGAATGTCTCACTTCCTGAAGATCTGGCAAAACAGCAAACTATTGCACACATTGAAGAAATGCATTCAAATTCAGATTTAAATGTATTTGAGAGTTTGCAGTAAAGCCAGATGAGTATTTTTAGGCGAGGCTAATAATGTTGTGAGCCAAGTCTACACCAGAAAATTAAGAGGGCTTGGGACTATTTTCTGATGAAGAAGCCAACAGCATGGCATAACCCATGTCTAACGTGGTGTAGGCGGTCGGAGGAGAGGCCACCGCGTGGTCCTGAAAGTGTCCCTAGCAAGGAGTCGCTCCAGCGGTGCTGCTTGGCACACCAGCAGGCCAGCTTTCTCACCCATGCTGATGTAGGCACAAAAGCACACGCTCACTCTCAAGCTGGATAGCTCATGCATCACCAGAGGTAAAGAGTCAGGAGGCAGCTCTTTGCATTGAGTTCCGAGGGGTTCATTGCCAAACAACAATGAAGGTGTCCACAGACGAAAGAGAGCAACCTGAGTGCTGTGACAAACGTAGAGGGGTACAGAGCGGAGGTGGGCAGAGCACCAGTAACAAATGGTCTGAGGCTACAGGGGCAGAGAGAAGGCAGGGTAATATAGCAATAACCACTGGGGAGAAGGAAGGGGAGGAGTTGGGGCTGGTTACAACCTTTTAAGGGGTAAGAGGGCCATGTGGGCAACCAGCCAGCCAGGCAGACCAAATCTACCTAGAGCCACAAAGCCTGATGGGTGAGGCTTTTTCTCACCCTGACATAGGGGGTGATCTTAGACTTTGGAGCTGGGCTCCCAAGGGGCTTCTTGGGTAACTGAGTTCTTTGGGTCCTTGGCCATCACAGCTGCTGGCTCAGCTACTGCAACACATATCCATATTATTAATTGCCTTTTGTCTTCAAAGAGGTTGCGTCCACGCATGCTGATTGAGACTCTTTGCCAGCTTGTGGTAAGTCCTTAGTGGTGCTTAGGAGTTGGCTGAGACAGGTAGTTGAAACAGGGAAAAATTATACCATGGACTTTTCTAATAATTACATGACGGAGGAGTTTTATGGTTCAGTGGTGCTATTTTGTTTAATGATGTTTTTGTAGGGAACTGTCTTATTCTTCAGCAAAAAATCATTGCATTAATACAAATAGATGTTTGATATTCCACGTAGGGGAACAGTGGAAATTTTAAAGATGAAATGGCTACAGAAAATAATCAAAAGGAGATTGCAATATTTTTTTATTAACTGTAAAGAAAACTTGAAAGTAATATGCATTAGTCTCTTCAAAGGAGTGCAATAGGAACATTTTCTGTCAAGAGAGGAGTCACAGTCTTTTGGAAATAGCAGAGGAGAAAAGCAAGGACACATGAGTGTGCTGGTGAAATGATGGAAATTCTCAGCTTATTTCTTGCTCTTCTGATCAGCTGCTCTGCATGTATCTTGGACCTCACCATTAATTCCTTCCCATGTGAAGTGATCCAAACCTGTTTAAGCAAACCTGGTACCTCTCATATATCACCTGCATCCAAAGCATGCCCTTGGTCTGGCATTACTCTGGCATACTCAGTTTCCATTTTATTTTGGGTGCCTTAACTGGAAAGCTACAAGACAATCAGTATGAATTCGTAGGGTCACAGGAGTACCATGCAGACACCACAGGGGATCCAGATCATGTGCTGTGCAATTTAGACACAGATGGTGCTCACTAGAAAAGGACTGCATGTCCCAAGCAGTGTGGGCAGGAGTCATTTAGCATCATTGGTAGCTGTGACCTCTGCTGTTGCCTGTAGAAGGTGCTTTAAGCATTGTGGACACAGTCTTAGTTGGCCAAAGGATAACTGAAGCTGGTTGGATGCAGGACTGTGAAAAGTAAACAGTCTTAGGATATATCAGGTGAAATGTTTCTAAGAGAGAAGGAAACGTGAATGCTGTTTTATAAGGTCTTAGGGAGATCTCATCAGGAGTACTGGTCAAATTCTGCTCACTTATATGCAATAAAAATGAGATCGGGTTGAAACAATTGCAAAGAAAAGTTTCCTGGATGATCAAGGAGCTAGAGATTACAGCGGGGTTTTATTAGTCTTGCAAAAAGTAAGCTGGAAGAGGATGCAATTGCTTTAATCACAACAGGAAGGGGGACAAAAGGAATTGAGAATTACTTAAACTCAAGGACATTGTTGACTCAAATGAGCACAGATGAGTAAATGAATAATAAGTTTAGGCCAAAATATAAAGAAATATTGCAACCTTTAAGAGAGAAAGCTTGTGAAAATATTGAGCATGGGTGTTGTGGTTTAACTCCAGCCAGCAGCCAAGCCCCATGCCATTGGCTTACTCCCCCACCAGTGAGATTGGGGAGAGAATCAGAAGAGTAAAAGCAAGAAAACTTGTGAGTTGAGATAAAAACAGTTTAATAGGGAAATCAAAAGCTATGCATGCAAACAAAACAAAACCAGGATTTAATTTGCCGCTTCCTGTGGGCAGGCAGGTGTTCAGCCATCCCCAGGAGGGCACGGCCCCATCACGTGTAACAGTGACTTGGGAAGACAAACACCATCACTCTAAACATCTCCTCATTCCCCCTTCTCTCCCACTATATATCCTGAGCATGATGCCATAGGGTCTGGAATATCCTTTTGGTCACTCTGGGTCACCTGTCCTGGCTGTGTCTCCTCCCAGCCTCCCCTGCACCCCAGCCCCCTCACCAGTGTGGCAGTACGAAAAGCAGAAAAGGCCTTGGCTCTGCCTAAGCCCTGCTCAGCAACAACAAAAACATCTCTCTGTTACCAACCCCGTGTTCAGCACAAATCCAAAACACAGCCCCGTAACAGCCACTGTGAAGGAAATTAATTCTACCTCAGCCAAAACCAGGACAGTGGGCTGTGGACATGAGACACCTAGATTTTCAGATGGAGCTTGATCAATGTAGGAAAGGAATTATATGACCGATGGTCCAGAGATCATTGCATGACTATCTATTTCATGTATCCCAAATACTGTAGAAATACTGTTCATAGAAAGCATTCCAGTGTTATAATTTCTTAGTTGCTCTTTTAAACTGTAAGAGTTGAAATAATTTTCATTCTTGAAATTATTTATTATATTTTCATTGAACAAAATACCTATGTGATTTCCCTGCTGAGCTGTACCAAGCAGAGGATAAACCTGTACGTTAACTGAGAAATTGGATGCATACACTCAGAAATGCCTCAGTAATGTATGTATGCATTGTACTATTTCATAGAAGTACTGTGTCATATAATTTGAACTTTGCAAATTACACAAATTTTTTTTGCCAAAATTTGAACTTTGAAAATTTAGCCTTTGATCTATGGGTTGTTTGAATGGAGTATCTGCTGCTCGAAGTTTTTTAAGGTTATTCTTTGGTTTTGCTTCATTTCTGATCTGCAGTGAGGCTTGTTCTGGCAATGACAGGAGGGACAAATTGTTCATAGATCTTGTGTGCCATTCCTGATACAGTATATTTTCGGTACTGTAGTTCTTACGTGCAGTGTTAGAATTAGTTGAATGAAGAGACAGAACGTCAATATCTTGGTAAATAATAGACTTATTTTTCTTGCTGATAGTCTGATCTTTCTGGGGCTCCCTCCCAGAGTCCCATGCCCTCATCAGACTGGCCTCCACAATCTAGTAATGGGCTTGTGTTGTGACTAGCTGTATTTTTACATGGAGAGAGGAAATTTTGAAGAAATTTAAGAAATCAAAGTGGAAGATCTGGTGCTGGTTATATTGCATTGAAATTCACAGCAGAACACTTTTAATATTTTCGCTTACTATAATAGTGTATACTTTTACAATTTTCCTTTAAGAAACAAAAGTTATCTTTATGGCAGTGAGATAAACTCATTCAATGGTGAATTCAATTCAGTTTTCAAATAGACAATAGATGCCACAGACATTCACAATACTGGTTTTATATCAGTTTTATATGTACAGAAATAATACACATGCAAAATGTCTATTTAAATGTGTTCTGAAAGTCAGTGTTGTAGGAAAAAGTGTCAAAAATTACTGTCATTGAAAGGAATTAGATAGAAATGCATCCATGATTCCCTTTTCATACCCTAGGTATGAAGAGCATTCTTTTCCCTAGTTAGGCTGGTAGTGTTTAACAATACCAATAGTTCCCCTTTGTCCTAATGGCCCTCCATGTAGTCAGTGCCTGCTATTATATTTATCCTAAATAGCAGCCTCCCTTGTGATAGTTGTATTCAGGCATTTATTATTCACAGCTTATCAGAGTGAGAGTTAAAGACAGATCGTTGTCTTTATGTTTTTCCTGGCAGTTAAGCAAAAAATTCTTCCTAGTGTAACTAACACAGTCTCACTACAGGAGATGCCATCACCTTGTAAAGTGCGGGTCCTGTAACCAGACAGCCCTTGGTGCTTCACTGCAGCTTGGGAAGTTCTCTGTCAGCTGGAGAGGTAGGTAACAGCATATGCATACCCATACACTTGTTATCATTCTGGATATCATGTCCTGTGGTAATTGTACAATTTTGTTGTCCCAGAAAAGCAGAAATGAATAAATGCTATGGGCAGAGGCTGCCCTTGACTAAACACTGCTAGCTTCCCTTGAATTTTGTGGATGGGCAGTGCTTTGGCCCTAATGATGCCTTAAGTTTTAAGTTTTATATTTTTTCAAACTCTATCGCCTACTGTGTAACTCTGAAGTTTTTGTAGCTCATTAGCTGTTCTCTTATGCCAGATATACACAACAAAGCTTCTCTGAGCTTGCTATTCAAGGACACTCAGACTGTCCTAGGCCCAAAGGTGTAAAATAGAGCCCCTAGAGAGGTGGAGAAATTGAAGAAATTACATCATTAGCTAAAGTTTTAATTGGTGAATTTATGCTGATATGCAAATGGACCAAACCTATAAAAGTGTGAAGAACTCATGAGTCATTGTCCATCTTGGGGTCCATTTTGGAAGTAGCCTCTGGCTCCCCAGGGTGTACCTTTGAAGGCCTTTCAAGTAAATACCTACCTTTATTCCCTTACTCCTGTCTAGTCTCTGTTTCTAGGTAGCCACCCACGGCATCACTAGGGAACCATCTTTATGAACTTTATAACAAATTACTAACGTGTCTTCAGCAGAACTGTGTTATTCCTGCAGCAGAGAGCTAATGAACCTTTCTGTGTGATTAGAGTTGGAAAGTTTCTGTTTGTAAAAAAAACAAATAATCAATATTTCCAAAAACTATTTTCCCAGTGTTATTTTGCTGTCTTAATTTTTGCACTAACTGGACAGTCTTGTTTAAAATTCATATAAAGGTGTTTTTTAATGAAAAAAATTACAAAGAATGAAAATCAAGAATCAATACATTAAAATACAAAATATTACTATTTTTCTTATCAAATTAATCATATAAATTCATTAAAATACCATTTTGTTACTGCTTTGCTTACTGGAGAAACATGGTTTAACAGCTCCTAAGTACTGCTTGGCTTCTGAGAGATATTAAGGTGTCCAAATGGGCTTTGAAATGTTGGGAATATGTGCCTTTGTTTAAACATGGAAAGAACTGAACAGATAATTTTGCCTATGTTTACCTCCATCTGCTTTAATCTTGCTGTGTCTGAAATGAGACTTCTTACGTGTGTAAAGTAAAGCCTGTGCCTAGATTATGTTCTTAACCTGAATCAGGATCAGAATCTAGAATTTTTACATGCAGTCAAATGCTTTCAGTCTCCAATCTCATTCCTATCTAAGATATGTTTTTTCCTTTGATTTCAGGAGTAGAATCAAATGAAAATATTTGACACTGCTTTGAAATAATTTTCAAGGAAGTGTAGAAATGTAGAAAATGGGTTTTTTTACAAAAAGCAGTCATTCAGTTCCATGACTGGAACAAATACAGTGGGTTTTTGTGTGGATTTTGAGTGGATGGAAAAGTCATTAACTATCTTGATTTGGCAATGAAAAGAGAATCCCTTGATTTTGTCTATGGAACTTGTTCCCATGCAACTTTGCTCCAAGTTGGAGGATGCTCAGAATGGGAAGATAATGAAGGTGCCGGCTAGGCTGGAAGGAAATGAATAATTAAAGAGGCTTGTAAATTATGTTGCCATCAGTTGCTGGAGGATATGATTCTGCTGCAAAAGAACTGGCTTTCATATGTCTGGGGCATTTTTCAGAAGATATTAAGAATGAATATTGGATGCATAATTAGGTTTTCTTGAAGGTGTATTAGTACATTAGAAGTAGAATATGCAATAATTTCTATTATCCCACATTCCCTATACTTTGACTGAGCAGTTGTGTCACTGCTTGTATTTCTGCATTGCTAGTTGATATTTTTCTAGAATAAATGTATTTCAGAAAATGGAAGATTATAGTAGTTCTCTACATGCAGCATGCTTTTTTTCTATTTTCTCTATATTTTACTCCCTTTACATATTTTCTTTCCCCCTTGAATTTAATGAGAACCATACACAGAAGGCAGGCAGATAAATGTACTGAAACCTTGTTAGCATTTAATCTCCTTTTAGATAAATGCAAATATTGCTTTCAGTGGTACTGGAGCCCTGTCCAGCAGTCATCTGAGGAACTTGCTTATCCATTTTTCACAATGTGTCCAGTATTATCAGTTGCTGAAGACTGTGATCCAGAATATTCGTTCCTGATGAAAACAATAGAATTAAGCCACAGGGCTTCAGAAAATTGCTTTCATATTCAAGCAGTGCTACACATATACAGACACCTTGTTGATGATTTTCCTGCCCTGAAGAAAATATATTGCTGCTGCCACAAACCTGTCTTTTGGCACTTTGTCACTTACAAGTGATGATAAAATTGCAACAAAGAGACTTCTTTTTAATCTCATAGGTCATCGTTTGTTCTCTGGACAGTCCTCCCTTTGTCCTCTCATTTAGTTTAGATAAGGTGGAAAAATCCTTTTAGTTGCCTCTAAACTTATCTTAAAAATACAAAATCCAAAAAGTCAGCCTCAATGTACCCTCAAATTTTTAACATGACAGCTTCTTTCTTCACGTTTCTCATTTAGATCAAAAGCTCTGTGTGCATCTTAAACATATATTTCCTAGGCAGCTGAATTGGAGGCAGGCTTTTTGAGTTATGCATTCGCATCAAACTATAGACCTTTAGAGAGACATTTAATCCCTTTAATTTTGTGAAACCTCCAGAATCATGATAATTGTGTTACTGAAATTATATCATTTGTTACTGCTAAACACTTAAACATATATATTTTTTTAATTCAGTTATGAGGTCCAGCAATTCATAGTTGCAGAAATCCGGTGATGGGTAGAAAAACAGACAAATTCTGAATAAATTCATGTATACATTGACTATTTTGAAGATAGACTTTCACACTATTAGTACAAACAACAATTAATCTGGCTACATTTGTTTTCCCTACATATTCCATACTTTCTGGGAGTTTTTTTTCCTCATCTTTGTCAGTTTCTTCTTCAGCTTTATACCACAATGAAATCCCAAACCTGTCCATGACATAAAACGGCTACTGCCATGGGATTTTGATGCACCATATGCTCTATTTTGTCTCCTGTCTACATTCTCTTCCAGTTTGAATCTCCTCCAGTTGGAGATATGGAAACAGTAAAAAGAAGCTTAAAATCTCCTGAGAAAAGCAGCAGAAGAAGATACTCCTGGAGTGTGCCAGGCAGAGGCTGTGGAGGTATCACGCCTTTCCTAGAGTGAAGGAGTCAGGTCCTGCACTCCCCATGGCACACAACAACTTGAAGAATATGTCCAAAGGAAAAAAGAATGCAAAGCTTTTGGTTATGAGTACAACCTCCAGAAGCCTAGGACTTCCACAGTTCCTCTTATGAGAAAGCCAAGCATTAAGAAATACAGAACTGGACACTGAAGTGCCTAAATAACCATTAAAGGCCAAACCCTCTCTAAGTGTCCAGGGGAAACAAGACTCATCACTCCAGATGAAGGGATTGCTGTGTTCAAACCAATCACTTCTGCAGATAATGAACAGATTACTCATTTACATGGATTTAAGACCCATGAATAGAAGTATCTTGGGCCTCTTGCCTGTGTCACTTTCCCTCATCTCCTAAAATCACTGGATATACACCAGTATAAATGGGCAAAAGCAGAAATAGCCACAATGAGCATTCTTGCTTCTTTGTGGAATTTTTCACAATGTGGGCTTAACTTGAAAATAAGAAACCACCATTTTCTAGTTAAATTATGCTGCTTGACAACCTGCGCAATAAATAAAGATGCAAGCCTAAATAGCTAAGGTCAGGAAATATTTTTTTGAATAGGAAAATTGCCCTTTTGGATTTACTAATGATTCTTTTTCATTCTTATATTTGCCTTCTTAATTTTATTTTTTACTAGATGTTTGAACTTTGAATACAAAATGTGATTCCTCAAAAACAGTGTAAATGTTGTTCAAAGTATTTTCTCAGTATAATATTGTTTTGCAAATAACTATATAAGTGATGGGACATTACTCTTAAGTTTTCTCTTGAACTCTTTTATTACATAAGTCACCTCTTCCTGATCTTATCCTGAAAACATAAGATTTTGCATGGGTATCATGAAAATGTATGTGTTTCGATGTCAAAAATAAATAAAGTAAGGCAAGAACAAGGCAATTTTCTCAATGGCAGACTATAATATAGAAGCAGAAAAATATGGGAAAAAAACCAAAACGAGACAAAATGATGAAATTCATGAGCAGTTTTAAGTCTCTGATTTCTCAAAATTTTAGGAGGCTTTTGAAGTGTTAGTGCATTCCACAGCAACCACTGGTAGTTTCTGAACCGATATTTTAAGGCTGCGTTTATACCGGGAACTCAATTCTGTACTCAGGTACAAGCTGAGTAATTTTGTAATAATGAGGGTTTTTGTAATAAAATTAGCCAGACTCTTGCTGTGCTTATCCAGGGCTGCTCGTTTGCCCCTGGCACACTCAGCAGCATGGCTTCATGCCTGTGCTCTGGTCTTCAGCCCTGGCTGCCCTGTTCACACAGACCTGCTGTGCCAAAAAGGGACAATGCACAGCAGCTGTCCTGACTCAATTGCTGCCTTACAATTGAATATTGAATTAACCTGTAGCTCAGTTAAAAAATTCCTGGATGAGACTCATTTCAGCCAAATGCAGGAGGAGCTGTGCTGAACCAGCATAGATGGCTGGAGCTGAGGCTTCATTTTATCCTGCACAAGGCGCAAGACACATCTGTCTCCTGGTGATATAGCGGGAATAAATGTCAGCATACCATGAGAGTGGTAAAGGGTGTAGCAGAGACAGAAATGTTAACATAATTGTGCAAAAAATTTCCACTTTTTAAAATTAACATGTAGTTCAGGATTTAGCAATCATTTTGCCAGCTCTGGCATTTTGCCTTTATATAGTTGTTAATGTTTTCTTCAGTTTTATTTATTTCTGCAGCAATCCTCTAGGCTTTAATCATCTCTCTCTATTTTTTTTTTTTTTTGTTTAATGAAGCAAAGCTTCTCTATTACAATCCTGAATCTCCACACTCGGGATCCTTGTGGTAACCCTGGCAACCCGGTTGGCAGGGTGCGCTACAGCTCCAGCACCTCTGACTGGGCAAAACAGAGTCCTTTCCCCCAGCCCTGCAGCTGAGCTGGAGTGTCACCACTGCTGACCTGTCACCCTCTCTTTTTTTTGGTGTTGAGGCCAATAAGGTGACATGGTTTAGTTCTTCATCAAGACAGATGGCAGGGGCGAGCCTAAATGTGCTTTGTCACCTTTTGAGATTTTGTCATTATTATTCATACTGGAAACTATAGGCCTAAATTCTTCTAAATCCTTTCTTAATTATCTAATTGAGCAAACAGTTCCATGTTTGCTATAGACAAAAATTTTTACAAAAGGAAGGAATTTTCTACCCTATTCTATAGAGCCCACAGGCACTCACACTGTTAGCATAATCCATAACCTATTAACATAATCTATATCACATTCTCTGGTATCATCTATTAACTTGTACATCCACAGGACATGTGAAATTAGTATGCATCATCCAAATATTAACTGGGTTTTTTTAGATATTTCCCAAGAATCCTTCTTCCCATTTCCTACATGTATACTTGAAAAACTTTAGGAAGGAAATTTTGAACTGACAGGCATAAAATATGGGCTGTTCCTCTCTTGAGAGATGTTGACAGTTGCTGTGGCTTACCTTCAGAGAGAGAAGGCTACATGGGTAAAATTTGTTCAAACTGAACTACTATAAATTTTTAAATCATAAATTCTCACTGCAGTCCTCTGATTCCGGCAATCCCGCTAACTTCCATATCTTCTCTCCAATAGCTTTCTATTTTACAGGTTGCTTCAGTTTTGTTGCTTTTCAGGGTCCTACTTTAGTGTGTTCATATTTTTGAGAGCCAATATATTAGTCTTTTTTTATTTAGATCTGGTATTTCTTGGAAGAATTTCTTTTATAAGTTTCCAAAACAACTGAGCATTCAGAAGAATAAATGTTGTTTGTAGGATATCTTAAACTTTTGAAACAGATCACTTTATATATGTTAGTGTCTTGGTTTACTCTTCGTTAAAATCCCAAGGAATGAAAGTTTGCTTTTAGTTTTAGTCTTCAAAATTCAAATACATTGATTTATTGATTTTAGTTTAACCAAGTCAGGTATTGGGGCTGTCTGCAACAATTGAATTGAAATTGATTTATGACAAAAGATTAATACGTAATTTCTTCTTGATACATTGTTGTGTATGGAAAAGGCTGAAGTGATAGACCTGCTGTTCAAATTTCTATGTTGTACAAGCCTAGGACAAAACTAGAATGAGCAAGGGGCAAGAAGGATTAGACTCAAGGTTGTAGTTGGAATTAGGGTTTAGAGTGGGATTGAGGCCTGGGTTAATAGTTTTACACCTTAATCGTCTGAGACCTTGTCCCATGGTGGTTTAAGAGCTTTGTGAGTGCTGCTGGTGTAGCAGTATCTGTAGGGTTGTGGATAGGGCTATGAGTTTGTTAGACTTGCTTAATGTTTGGATTCAACTTACCTTCTACAGTGAGGATGAGGGCTGGGACACACAGGGTCCTACAATTTTATGTGCTTGTTGAGTGTAGGGTTTTGCCATAAAGCTAAAGATAGGGTTGGTTATGGGTTAGTAATGGAAATCATTGGAGCTGGAGTTAGTTTGGACATGTAGAGTATTAGTTTGGACATGTAGAGTATGCAAATCATAGAGTCATAGAGTACTAGAATGGTTTGGGTTGGAAGGGACGTTAAAGATCATCTAGTTCCAACACTCCTGCCATGGGCAGGCATGCCACCCATTAGGTTGCTCAGAGCCCCATCCAACTTGTCCTGGAACACTTCTAGGGATGGGGCACCCACAGCTTCTCAGGGCAACCTCCTCCACCCTATGAGTAAAACCTCACCACTATGCCTCACCACCCTATGAGTAGAGAATTTCTGCCTAATATCTAATCTAAATCTAGTTTAAAACTGTTCCCTTTTGTCCTATCACTACCTTCCCATGTAAACCTGACAATCTTCCTTATTCTTGCAGACTTTTTACACGTTGTCATTAATTCATTCTGTACCAAGGGTCAGCAGGCTGCAGTTCAAGCTGCCTGCACTCCGGGCTCACCAGGAGACGATGCCACCAATGGTTTTGAAGGGGCCCTTCCAGGAAGGTCTGTGAAGGAGCCTCAGGCACGAATCCCTTCTGAAGTTTATGATTAGGCACAATGCTGAAAAGACAGTGGATGGCTCGTGGCTGTTGGGCCACATGAAGGCCAATCTGACTGAGGCACGGTATGGATTTTATCTTTCCACAAAAGGACTTCAGTTTAGTGTTAAGTGTTAGATAAGTGGCTTGATACTGTTGTTGGCATTGATACTGCACACAGACCTAGTTGAGGACTTAGAAGAAAATTGTGGAATGGTTTCTATTCCCTTCTATTCTAAGATAGGTAGCAGAGGCGAAGTGGAGTTAGATCACAGGCAGGCAGAGGTCCAGCACGTTGATTTTATTGCTCAGTACCTGAGGATCCTCGTTGTGGATCATAAACACTCTTTTCCATAAACACTGTGGAAATGACTGATGGAAAACTGCAAGCTGGGACAGCTTCACTGACTAGGCCATGGATTTGGCAAGGCAGAGAAATAAACCAAGCACTTCAGGCACTGTTCTCTCTATTATGTTTTTCCCAGCCTTTGTCCTACTGTTAACAATAATCCTTAATATTAGTTCAGACACCTTTCCCCTGGCCAAAATCAAACATAACTGGTTTTCCATTTCACATCAATTGTCAGCCTGTTTTTCAGGTGTTAAATTTCATACAGTAGTAATAAGAAAAAAGTCAGTTCCTGGTGTCTATGGCACTAATCTGACTTCATCTTTAGAGCTAATAGAAGCAAAGGATAAAAAAAGTACTTCTTACTCTGGCCCAGTCCTTTTTCTGCACCCTCATTCTTCCAAGATCATGTAGAAAAAGTAATAATTTATCATTTACATTTTGTAAATCTAATCAGAACCCTTACTAGCGCTAACCATTATCAAGACACAGTTAATGGGAACAGAAATCAAACTGCAATTGATTTGAGCGTCAAGCTGTATAAATTATCATGTTTCTGTGACCATGACCCCAAATCAGTCCTAACCCTGAACTTAAAAACAGTCTGAGATACCTCTCATCTAAACTGTTTGTTTTTCTCCAAGTGTCAGCTTTTCTCCTAGTTCTGTGGATCTTGAAGGAGTGATTCAGCTTCTTCCTTCGTAATCACACCCCCAAACCCAAGATTAATTGTAGCAATTTTACCTTTACTGCTAAAGTACAATGCAGATCAAATCAGTCTCTGCAACTGTAATAAACTCTCAGGCACTGACTGTCATGCTTTAGTCATACTGCTTTTAAAATTCCAGTGGTTTTTTTTCTGTGTTTTATTCACTTCTAGGCCCTAGTTCTCAAATACTGCATAATGAGAAACTCTAATAGTGCTTTGATTCACATTATTAAGGAGTACACATATGTGATCTTAGGTGATGGTACATATAGTAGGGCAAGAGCTTGCCTAGAGACAGCAGTAGGATTACAGACAAACGTAGCCAGGGAACGTCTAAAGTGTCTCACAGTTAGAAACTCCTAGAAACAGAACACTGACAGGGTAAAGCATAAATTAATAAACAAAAATATTATTAACATTCTAGCATAATGAAATTCATAATGATGGGACCCAGTAATATTTGTATTGCAGTGTCATGTTTATAATGAAGAGATCTGTCTTTGCGAACCGTTGAGCTGACAATTAGTGGATATGTGACTGCAGTGGGATGTGCGTGGCTGCAGTCAGCTCTGCACTCCTTAGTAGTCTAGTCAAAAAATCACAGAGACCAGGGTGCCAAATACAGCAGAAGACAGAACAGGCAATCTTTCACTAGATATGTTAACAAAAAAATCATGTTATTGAGAGTAATATAGAAAAATTTGATCTAGACCATTTCTGTGCTTCATTGCTCCGGTGTGTTTGATTTCCTTGCCAGGCTTTACGGCATGAGCTTTGTTCCAGGGTAAGCAGTTTAAGCCTGACTCAGTGTGCAGTTTTCCTACTGTTTATTTTGCCTTGGATGTTTAGCTTTTCAGAAACCTTCAACTCTCACAGTTTCAGAAGGAGCACAGGAAAAGTTCAGCTGACAGTACTACATCTGTAAAATTGTAGTATTACTGATTCCTACCACAGATTTAGTTTCCCTGACAGAGATGACAGTCATTCCATCTTCAATCATTGGAATATCAGGACATTTTAGTATTAAGAGAGCAACTCCCTGCAATATCCTATTTACAGGTAATTTGTCTTGTTAATAGTCTCTTGAAAAATTGGTGACAAAATTTGGTAACAGATTGTCATGCAGGGCATAATATACAATCTGTAGCTTGCCAGTTTTCACAAACACCAGAGTGGGGAGATCCATTATACTGGTACGTCACAAGGTCTTTCAAAACAGCAGTGTAAAACACACTGTATCAGATATATCTGTTCTCTGGTTGTAAAAACCTGCAGCACAGTCAGCCATGGAAAAAAATGGCAGAAGTCTTAGATCCTGTGCGTATCAATGCGTAGGGAGTTCGTCATGAGGTGATACTTTTAGAACACAAACTGTGATATACAGTCATTGCTTTGAAATGTTAGATAATAAGTTGGGAGGAAAAATATAAATATCCACTGTCTTGAGGTACCAGAAGGCATGAAAAATCACCAGCCGATAAATCTTGTTGGGTTAAAAAATGAGTTCCTGGCACCTCTAGGACTGAATACACAGGATTACCTGATTTATGGGAGTTATGAAGTTACATGGTGCCACTTCAGAAGCCCAAGGCAGGGAGCTGTTCAGGTGGAAGGATAAATAGTGATTATACTTGATTTTCAATACTGAGATAGAAAGGAAGAAAAAGTTCCATCAAGCCTCAATCACTCTTTGAGATCTTGTTCTGGAAATTTCTTTCTACCGAATACAAGAGCATTTGGGCAGCTTCCAGCATCACATCAGGGTGGTCCTTCATTGAAAAGGAGAAATAGCCAAAAACCGAATGCTCAGTGGAGATGTGGATTTTCAAGCAGACAACTAGGGGAAGTTTTTTCTTCTGCAAGAGTGGGATGTTTAGATCCTCATATAGGAGCAAACAAATTCTCCAAATGCACAATTGGGATGCTGAACGAGGGAAGAATTAGTTTTAAGATTTTGAATGTGGGTACATGGGATTGATAAAGAACTATTTTAGATTTGACCAAATTGTGTTTGTATTACACTTGAAAATAGTTCTAGTATCTAATTAATGGAATAGTATGGAAATGCTAGTAAGTGCAAGTAACTTGATTATCAAAATGAGTGTCCAAAGGGTGAGCATTTTTCTTATTTCGTATTTGGTTTTTTGGTACTGTTTGCCCACTTTCTTCACAATTCTAAGACCCCATTAGCATGATGTAGCAAATAGATCATCTGCTGGAGATGATCTAGGTGTAGGTGCTCGTGCCTTGAGGCAGGGAATGGAGCAGAGGATCTCTGAAAGTATTTTCAGTGGTTAGAAGAGCACTGGAAGTACTGCTTGGTTCTGCTGAATCTGTCAGTCTCTTTTCAAAGCAGACATGCCTCATGTATCACTGATTGAGAGGAAAACTATGTAAGGATTAAGGCTCATTTGCCAGAAAGAAACAACATGATAGTCTGATTGAACTTAGGAACCCGGGTTGTAGGAGATGTTGAGTGCCTTAACTCCAACGGGAATGCTGGAAATTACTAAGTAAGGGAAAACACAGTCAGTTCTGTTTAGATTCCTAGCTTTAGGTAACAGGACTTGTTCTTGTCTGTTTTTCATTTTCCCACCTCCCAGAACTGAAATACTTTGAGAGCCTTTGATTGGAAATGTGACTCATTTATGCAAAGCTATTGATAATACCTCTATTTCAAGTTCTTTCTCATCAGTAAGAACTTACAGTTTCAATTCCTGTAAAACTCCAGTTCTTTGTCAGATATAAATTGCAGTTGCCATATTTTCCCTCAAAACATTTCTCTTTCTTTCATTCCTTTCCTTCTATATTTTTCTTCCTCCTATCAGCAGATTGCTTTGCTTTCTTTCCTTCTTTCCTTTCTTTTCAATAAAAATACTTTAGTTACTACAGAGAACAATAATAAGAATAAAGAAATTGTTGCCCCAAATAGAAAAAGCTAATTATGGGGTTTTTTGCCTGTAATCTGTCTGCAAAAACTTGGAATGTAAAAGTCTACCATGTGTTAGCATGGGCCAGTTATTTCAATCTAAGCTTCCCAGATAACAGAAATTTTAACTTTGCAAGATAATTTTTTTAGGCCACCAAGAGCATTTTCTATCAAATTCTGCCTTACTGAAATATGCTGAGTGGGTGCTCAACTCCTGCATGCTGAGCAAATAACACACACCCACAGCACCCTCCCTCCTGCCAGCTGGGTGACTGGCCTCACACTGTCTGGTGCTGTTGCCACTAAGGACTTCCCATACAATAGTCCCCTGCCAGGGTGGGGCATCAGCTGGACAGCACATGTAGGCATAAATAGTTCTTGAGAAATGAGGGCTTTCACTGCTGTTACTTGTGCTAAATGTAGATTAATGAAGTGAGCTCTGGTTTGCAAAGAGCTGGACAGGCTGAGACTGATCAGAAGCCACAAGGCAGATGCAGGAGTATGTTTTATTTTACTTTCCTTTCTAAACTCTTGAAACTGAGTCCACATGTACGAGAAAACCTTGTTTCAACTCTCCATTGGCAGAATAACTTTTTTTTTTAAATCTGTTCGATGTCTACATTAGAGATCACATTTAATACATGAGTTCAATTCAATGAGGAAAAATCTGGGCTGTGAATATAAAATTCTACTCCTTGCTAAGGAACTATATGGGGCCAGAATGATTTTCTGGCAGAACTCCCATTCTTCCAGGCTGCATTTAGAGAATGTGAATATGAAAAAAATCACAGAAAAATAGAAAACTGAAGTGAATATTGTAGTTGCAAAATGCAAAATGTATTTTATTATGCATCCTTTCTTTGTGTTTTCACATACAATTTTGTTCTAAAATATTCTAGCTTATCCTGTCTGAAGTATACACTTAGGTACATTTACTGGTTAGCTGTTACATATTTTTTTAAACCAAGCTAGACAATTAATTTTTCCTACTAAGTAGAATTACATTTTCCTTTCAAAAGGAATTAATTTGCTTTACTTCTCGAAAATACACTGCAGGAACCAGGCCTCAGTCAAAACAGAGATTCATGAAAAATGGAAAACTTCTTTTATTCCTGTAATTTTATGATCAAATTTAGTACTAAATTTTATTAAGCAATGTTTTGCTTTTATAAGTTAATACAGTAACAATTTAGAACTATGCCTTATTTCCAGAAGTGGTTAAGAAATCTACTTGTGCACGTAATAAATAATTCTGGCAGGTAAGAGCCAAAGCGCTGCTCTTTCTATGTGCACCTATGTATAATTGTGCAGTGGACCTTCACAGGAACAACATGGCATTATTGAAGATTTGTCTTGAAAGATTTATCTTATTCTGTTAAAACAAGTCATTAGATTTATCTCTTTCAGTATCATAGGTCTTCATTGAGTCAAATAAACCATATTTTGTTTACCGCCCTGGAAAGATATAAATGCTAAATACTCTTTAACTTTATTTTATGAGAGTGAATATTATATTCCTCTTTCCAGTGACCTTTTATTGCCTTGTGAATAAAAAAATAATTTACCAGACAGAAATAACAGCCAGAGGAAGGTGGGATTTATGAGCATGCCAACTCCACTAAAACCAAAGGATAAACATAGTAGTCACAGAATAAAAATGGTGAATTATCTAGTGCTCCAGTCTCAGAACTTTAAAATAACTTTTCGCAGAAAATTAGTGGTTTACTTATGTCATCATGGCAGAAGCAAAAGAGTGCAGGGCCCGGATTTTTTTCTCCTCTTTTTTTTTTCCTGTTACTTTTATCCTTTTGAATCTAAGAAAAAAAAAAATAGATATTCTATTTGTAAGGAATTAGAATAGGAAAGAATTTTCTTTCCAGTCTATAATATGTCATTATATATATGAGCTGCAAAGCATTTCTAAATTCTGAACACAGAAGATTTTTATACTATCCCAGCAGTGTTAAGTATCTTGTTATTGCAAATAACTGTCTAAAGTCTAGAACTTTTCAAAATAAAGCAAAAATCGAGTTTCCGTGCTGGAACCTGCTTGCTCTATAGGATCTCTGTTTTTGAAACATAGTGTGCTTTAAGAAGTAAAATGAAAACTTTGTTTTTCCAGAGATCAGAACATTGCTACACAGAAATATTATTGAGGTGGCATCATGCTAAATTCCTTGCTGAAATCCAGGCAGAGTAGTTCTTCTACACTTTAAAAATCAGTTAATCTTCTCAAAATATATGGTTAGTCTAGTTCAATAATCTCACTTCGCTTTTTAACTCATTACCCATTTATAGTTTAAATTTGATTTTTCTTTCATTTGAAATTCTCACTGAAGTCTTGCACACAGACAGGTCAGACTCACAAGTATAAAGGCTCATTTTGTAAGGTCAAGTCCTTCCTCTTTTCTTAAATGAAAGAAACTCTCAAATATTAGTTTCATTTTTTTTAAAGTCATAGGATGCTGCATCTGCATTAAAAAATCAGTAAAAACAGTTGGCATTAACTTCTGGGATTGGAAACAACTTGTTTTCCCAGCTTAGTTACATTTTGCACTTCGATTATCTTTCCTGTTGGTATTTAGTAGTTTCTAATTCTCAATCCCCTGCAATCCTTTGAAGAGGAAGAAGACAGGGAGAAGGAAGAAAGGTGGGGAGCAGCAAGGCATCCCTTTGCAAGGTGCAGCACATCCCCCTGTCACGAGGGCTTCAGGTTACAGATGGGATATTAGGGGGAAGGGTGAAAGGAGGGGGAGAATGGAACCCATGAAAATTTGAGGAAAAGAATTAGTTTCTGTGGACTCGGGTGAATAACAGACAGTAGAGTAGGGTCTGGCTACACTAGATCAGGGCAGGAAGCAGGGGTCAAGTCCTTCGTTAAATGGGGTTCAGGATCAACAACTGAATATGGATAAGATGGCTGCTTTCTCTCAGGGCATGAGTGACTGAAAGGGAAGCACATAGCAAAGCACTCCTTGCACCTTGCACATTCCCTGTCGAATTTTACTCTCCAGGTTCCCGTCTGTCTCCTGTGGAAGCTTTTGGGACAGAATACAGGGATATTGCATGTCAATATGGTCAGTCAGGTGAGGACTTTTACCCTTATTTCTAAGGTTTTTAGTTTATATTGATTTCATTCTTATTTAAATTTTGTTTCTTATGTCATGTTTCAGATAGTTTTCCATATTACCATCAAAGTAACACTGATAAAATGTCACACTTGCATGTATTTTCTAAGCAACATGTTCCTCTGTAAAAAAAATTAACTCATTCTTAGTTATCTCAAGTCTGGAGAGCGTCATTATCCATAACTGATTGAGGAGACCAGCGACCAAGTTTGCTGGAGTGGGTGATCCTCATTCCATCATAATTTCAAGGGAGCTTGGAGGGACTCCCACTGCTGTCTCCTTGGTGGAAGACTGAAGTGAAAGAGCAGCTTTGCATATTACCTCTCCCCAAGCCAGGCACATGCACCTCTGAGCACTACACAGATTTTGCTAGCTTTTCAGCTGCACAAAACTAGAAAGTTAAAACCTGAAGTGAATTATGATTTGTCTTTTTGTTCATGAAATGAAATGAGTATTCTACTGCCCTAAGATTTCATAGATTTCTATGCTAAATTAATAAAAAAAATTGTAAAGAAAATGTCCATTTTGCACCTGTAATAGAATTTTCTTGCATCAGCAGCAGCTCTGTCTGTTCCATGTAGGTGACAGGCTGACAAATGGAAAGATTATTTCTGTTCCTTCTTTCATTTGAGAGTCATAAATCTGAAAAATGCGGAATAGATTTTTTTCATGCATCTTATAAGATTTTATAGGGAGATCCAAGATGGCAGAGAGGGCACAGTTCCAGAATACAAATTAAGATTTGTACTGGTACCACAAGCAGTCACTCAACATCATTTGACAGTATCTTTGTCAAATCGATATACAATGCTTTGTTGAACCAGTGGAGTAAGTGGATATGTCTGATAAAATAAATATTGTGTTGTCCATGCCATTGACATGAATGCTTATTAAATAAGATCATTTGATTCAAAGTCAATTTTCATATTTATACTATTGCAAATCCTGCAGAGGCAGTTGTGTCAGTCATGTGTATGACCTCATATTCCTTAGAGATGCAGATCTGCTCAGCTTTGTCTTGACGTTTGTGCTACTGTATTGATAGCAAATACTGTGATAATTTATATTCACCCTGCATAGGCAGACATGAAGCTTTATTCCTCCTCAGTGGTGATACAAAGATCAAGCAAAGTGGATGTTGAGTTATTGGTCAGCTCAGGAGCTCTTTGTCACAAGGCATTTCACTCTATACTGCTCTGGAGCCAGCTGATTTCGGGGCAGTAATTACACCATGGACTTACTCTTCCAGAGGATTTTTCGTCTTGGTTTTTGATGCTGCAGTTCCAATAGAAAATTTTCCTCAGACACAGAACTGCTATATTTTAAGAAAAATATAGATCCTTCAGATCCTAGACATTCACATATCTGTGGCAATTCAAATTCAATGGATTAAGTTGTGGAAAATGTCACCCTTGGCCACAATCACACAGTCTTCAGGGCACATTGGTGTCAGTAAAAACTGATCTTTTACATCACTGACACAATTAGATTGCAAAATCTTTGCTAAACCTGAAATGACATATCTCATATATAATTTTATTTATCTGTTCTGTTGACATCCTAAACCAATTTTTAATGATAAACGTTTGCATTCATTCTATCCTTTTCTCTTCCTTTTCTTCTTTTTATTCGTATACATATATACAAGCACAGGTGCTCTTTAGTCAATTGATATATGCAGATTATATAGTCCGAGGACACTATAATATCACCTTTTAGTGCATGAAAGGATGTATTACAATAAGAATATGTGGTTGTCTGATTACCCTAAGAAAGTCCTTTTGTTCATGGTGTAAAAATGAAAGCCTGGTGGTAGCAGGTTCTGTTCTTTAACTGTATGCTGACTTCTTCATCACTATAAACCCCTCTTATTTCTGGTAGTGTAAGAGATACTGGTTGCTGCCTGAGTATGGGTGAGTCAGAGATGTTTTTTGTATGGAATTTTTTTTAATGGACAATTAAATTTTTTTTAATAGATGCAACAAGTCTGGTATGTCTTTCTCACAGTTACTGCTTCCACAGAGCCAGGCATGTCCCTTTCTACCTCAAATATCCTGAAACCTTTACCTTTCCTTCTTTTCATCTTCACAGGCAACAAAAATTGCCTTTTTTGAGGGATCTATATAAAGACTGACCCCTCATGTCCAAGGCTTTGAGCAGGATTCAGGGTTTGTGCTTAAGTTTTGCACACTGAGTGAGCTACAATGTGTTTGAAAATATAAAACTCTAAAATAACTGTTTTAACTTGAATGTAGAATGTCTGTTTCAGTATGGCTCCCTGGTCTTCTTTAATATATGAAAGAGAAGCCTAAAGCAGAGAGGGCAAGCCTGGGTGAGTGGGCTGGTGTCTTCATATGTGATGAGTGGGAGGTACAAAACTCCCCGTGTGCCTCCCCTCTACCTCCTACTCCCTATGTTCAACATCCATCTGCAGATGGAGTAAAACAGGGAAGAAGCAAAGAGGTCGCTCTGTTCCTCCTCCATAGTGTGGCCGCCTTCATAGGATGATTCAGGGAATTATCCTTTTTCATGCATTCCACCCTCTGGCAGGCATCTTTCCTTTGGAGGATGTCAGCAGCATTTCTGCCTCCAGGAGGAAGAAGAAAAAAATTGTAAATAACATTTTAGAGTTAACTATTTTTGGCTATGTTGCATAGGCTCAAAGTCCTATTTTTCCTTCAGAAATTTGTTTTGTGTGATCTGACGGAGGCAAGTTAGGGGAAGAACACAAAAGACACAGAACCACAGACCAGTGATTTTGGGCCATGGCTGTTCATGGTTCTCATCTTGGCACACTCCCAATTCTGGATACTTCATTGTTTGTGAAGTTTTTTCAAGTAACTGTACCTCCACTGACTGGTACCTCCGGTTTCAAAATAAGCTTCCCACTCTCAGGTTCCAGTTGCTCCTGCATGTTTTCTCCGGTTAAGCCTAGCCTGCCAGGTAGCACTGCTGCACTGATGTCTAGGCTTATACCATGCCACTCTCCGTTCCTGGTTAAAAACCTAGGCACACAAACCAATAAAACCAGATTTGTTTGAGCCTGATGTAAACTGTAGGCTGTGCTTAATTTTGTAGTCTACTTAAAGCCTCTGAATTGCTTGTTGGGCTCCCAGGGTCTTAGTTGAGAAGGAAGAATATGGTAAACAATAATGGGCAAGAATATCTTAGAAAGCTTTCAGTCATTCATAACAATTTTTAACAGAGCACTTCACTGTATTTCTGTTTACAAAACTGTAAACATCACTAAGGAGTTTCCCTCCTCCACCAAAGTGAATGCAAAGAGAGCAGCTCCTGTCATTTGGTGCTTCCTCTTGAGGCTGCAGCTTTGGTACATAATGCTAAACAACTTAGTACAAGCAAATGTCAGGGAAAAGGCTACTACATTAGAAAACACACCTCCAGAAACAGAAATTCTGAAAAATATCTTTGTGCTTGGAGCCGATGATCTGATGCTCGATGCTGTAGCAAGAAACCATTAATGAAGATAAACAGGATGATCTCAAGTAAGGATGGGAAAAGAGAAGGGCAAATTCAAAACAAAAACCAAAAAAGGATTATTTTTTTAAATGCTCCATATGTAAACTGCTAAACTCACTGGCATACAATATTACTTTTTACAAGGGTATGTAGTGATAGGACAAGGGATAGTGACTTTAAAGAGGGTAGGTTAGGATGAGATATTAGGAAGATATTCTTTACTTGTGGGGGTGGTGAGACACTGCAATAGGTTGACCAGAGAAGCTGTGGATGTGTGGAAGTGTTCAAGGCCAAGTTGGGTGGGGCTCTGAGCAACCTGGTCTAGTGGGAGGTGTCCCTGGCCAGGACAGGAGTGTTGGAACTAGGTGATCTTTAAGGTCCCTTCCAACCCTTCCAATGTGTCTATAATTAATGGAGATCAAAAGCTTATGCTAATGAGACAAATTCTTTTAAAGTACCTTTCACGGAGCACTCCCAAGCACAGAAGCGTCTGTATTTATCATAAAGCTGGAGGCTGGTAGAGGACTTCAGAAAATATCACTCCTTTTCTTTTTTAAACTTCCCCTGAATCACCCACTGCACACCTCTGTCAAAGACAGGACATTTATCTAGATGGACCTTGGGACTGACCTAGTACAGCTAGTCATATGTTGTTGTTCCTGCTACTGATATATTTACCATCCTGATATATGATTAGATCTCTAGTTCTGATAGTCACAGTCCAAGAAGGAAACTGAAAATTTGAAGGATGTAAGAATATTTTTTAGTATTAAGAAACAAGTCAAATACTCAAGAACACTCTTTATTCCTCTTAATGAGGGCAGTACTAAGAGACAGTTTGCTTATAGTCCAAAAGTATCTAACGGAGAAAGGCCAAACTCTTCAACAGAAGGAAGTCATGCATGATGGTAGGATTCAACTGGCTAAATATAGATGTCTGTACCTGAGCCAGTCCATCTAGAAGCTCTGTGTGTCAATACAGATCTAAGCAATACTCTCAGTAGATTGTAAAGCACAATTCATCTCAGTCTAAAGGAGATGTCTAAAACAGGTTAGATGAATCACTCCCTTAAAGTTTCTATTTGTTCTACTGTCTGTGAAAGGCACCTAGTGTGACTGGCACAGTTGCAGACCACTACTGAAGTTGCTCAAACTTGGTTAAGTTTTACTCTTAATGTCTGTGAACTGATTGTAGAGATTAGGAAGAGTAGTAGAGTACAGTGCTGCTCAGTGTGATTAGCAATTGGAATACATTACGAAGGACTGAGATGGTTCTCCTTTCAAGGACATTTTAAAAAATAAGACTATACTTTCTTTCCTAGAAAATATGCCCTAGAAACCTGACTTTCGGCCTTGTGCCTGAGAACTCTTCTGACCCATGTTGTACAGAAGATCAGACTATCAAATCATAATGATTCTTCCCAGTCTCAAAAATCTGTGCTTACAATCACTACTAATAAAGAGTGGCATGTTTTCAATTCCTTTCTAAGTGGGTCTCGATCAATACAGATGTGCCATTTACCTGCAGGGTTTTCCCCACAATTGTTTGCTGCTGCTGCTGCTGCTGCTGCTGCTGCTGCTGTGTTCATGTCAAAAGATGTAATGTTACAAACCAGCTGATGAATCTCAGGCATTCTGACGCTTTCCCATCAGCACCAAAGGGTAGATTCAGCAGTGGCTCAGAGGGTGGTAGACTTCCCCTAAGCACTCTGCTCCATGCTGTGCAGCCAGGAGTGAAGCTGCAGTGTACCACAGCCTCTTCTACCATATCACGGCAACATCCAGGCCCATGTAGCCATGTTTATTCTTGTATCATTTAGTTTGCAATGAAAATGGTTGAATTTAAGGCTGGCAGTTTAAGGAGGGTCTTTCCCTACTCAGTCTTTCCTGTCTCTGACAGGTTTATCTGTAGTACAGAATGCATTTATATCCATCAATGTCAGACAGAAAGAAAAGATAATGGTGTGACCATGGCTATGGCATGACTGTGTTGTATGCTGCCCTTGTTTTCATTAAGTACAATGGCAAGCAAACACATTAATTAATCTTAGTGTTCACAAATACAGTTTTATTTTGTATTGCTGACATTTAGGATGACTAACTAGGACTTGCACACAGTAACTGTGTTGTTGGGGTAGCTGGTGTGAAATCATGTTGTGAGTCAATACAACATCAAAACCACTTTTGACTGGCCTGAATACTTTACCAACTAAAAAGTCTTTACTAATTTTGTCAAATCTATGACACGCATTATAGTTCCTGATACTGTCTCTTCGTTATTATTGCTGTTACAAGAAATTCTGCATGTTTAGTGTTTATTAAAGCGCTGATCAAGGATGGCATGGGGAAGGGGATGTTGAAGAATATTATCACACCAGAACGATCTGATTTTCATAGGCTGAACAGTGATCAGTATCACTGGTAATAATCACTGTTGTCTCATCTCATTTGTTTTCATCTCGCAAATGAGCACAGCTGGAAAAGCTATACCTGAAAGGCTGCAATTCATGGTTCCTAAACCTGGATCTTCAGCTGCAGGTGCTCAGACATCTCTAAGGTACCATCAGCAAGCCCAGTCATAAATCACAGAGACTTGCTGTTTACCACTATGACTGATCTCCAAAAACAGGATCAATGCAGCTCATTCCTGAAACCTGAAAACAAGTGTATATATATAAGAGAAAGTGTCGAGAAAGACAATTTTAAAAAGAAGGTCAAACTCTAATTCACCTTGGTTCCCAGAAACATTCCTTTAAGCCTCCTGATGAGAATAACTTCACAGCCTGTGTGGATTGCATTACACCTACTCTTAAACTGAGTCCTTTAAAGATAGTTACTGACTCATTTTTATTCTAAAAATCTTTACTGTGGTGACATTCCTTCTTATCCAATAAGGTAAATGCAGATGAATTAAATGTAGTTTTGAATGGTATTTTTGCTGCTAGGAGGCTCACACCATGTTTTTTCCCAATTTGGGGCAATGGAGGGGAATTTTTTTCTCTGTTTCAGGAGAGGCTTGGAGAAAAGGGAGCACTTTGGGGCAGTGATGCATGGAGCAGTCTATATTTGCTAGCACAGGGAACTGCCTTGTTGTGGCAAAAAGGCAAAATCAAAGCTTCTGCCAGTGTAATTCCTTTCTCTTTGCACAAAGTAAAGTCATTACTCTGCAAAGAAAGATCGCTCTCCCTCTCACAATCTGGTCTTTAACTCCAGCATCCAGTACTGAGGCACAGGAGGAATTTTCACAGCCTTTGGCTTTGCTGTGTGCCAGCTGAACCACAATTTGTTCCTTTCTGAACACATCCTGCAACTGAAGGAGCAGACTGTGCAATCATCATACTCATGTAAGGTGAGTTTAAAGATCCTTCCAGCCCACTATCCTGTTTCTGAGAGTGGACAGCAGCAGATGTTCTGAGAAGAAGATCAAGGCAAGCTACAGTGACAATTTCATGGTGTCTTTGCCTTGATTCCAGGGTGTTGTGCTCCACACATTTCCTCAGCTAGAGCCAAATTCTGGCCAAAATTTTCTTCAGAAAACTTTTGCAAACAATACTGTATGTTGTTCTTCCTGCAGTTGATCCTCAAGGCAGTGATTCCACCGTAAACCCAAACTATCTACCATTCATCTGTTGCATTACATTCTCCACCAGTTGCAACAGAATAAGGCTTGCTCCTGGCTGGTTGCCTCTTTTTCCCTGGCAGAACTTGAAGCAGGAATATCAGTAAACGGGTAGGCAAACCCTTCTCTCTGACAGGACTCACCAACAGCCTATTTATATAACTCTGCTGACTTTCCTGGAGCTGGACTACATTTTCAGGTGACTCTGTGTTATGTTTAAAAGCTGAGGTAGAACAAAAGTTTTTGCACCTGTGGCAGTTTCAGAGTAGAGCTGTGCAGGCATGGCTTGGTAGATGGGCAAAGGAAACATTCACACCATATTATGGTGCCAACTTGAGCATTCAGCAGTCTTCTGTAGCCAAGAGAAAGAGAAGGCATGTACCTCAGTGCTAAAATTATCCCAGAGAGATCAGCAGCCTTGTCTAGTTGCTAAATTTGGAATATGTGAAGAACCTTCCCATTACTCCAACATTTTCCAACATTACAAATTTAGTTTTAAAAATAAAACTAAGTGACTAGATCTCTGACAATCTGTGGTGGCCCAGCATCTTGCCCTGCAGCAGTTTCAAGTCTGGCAACAATAACAGAACTTTTAGGAATAAAAGCTGTGACTGATTTTCTAGTTAATTTATTGTAATTAGCTTTACTTAATTATACATGCAGCTGTTCTGCACCCTCAGCATAGCCCAGGGGACTGTTTAAAGTGCTTAAGTTTAAATGTCATGTTTTAGCACAATATAGAGCACAGTATTGTTCTTCTCAGGATCTGGTGGGAAGGAAGGGCATCCAGCAGCCCACCTTTCTTTCCTTTCACATTCTCCATATACACTCAGCACATTCTCCCCCATTCCTGTTTTTTCTTGCAAGGAAGAGATGTCTTCTCCTCTGCTGTACCTGACCTGCACTCGCTCAGTGCACTGAAGGGTTGTGGAACTCACCACCTTTGCCCCTGTGTGGGGCACACACTTGCTGTCCTCACTAAGTCTCACGTGGTCTTTCCAGGGGAGGAACACGCCTCAAAGACAATCTTAACCTTGAATTTTCTGCTGCCTTTACACCACTGGGATATAGAGATGTTCTTTTTCCTTATCACAGATAAATGGTGGAAATATTTATGATATTGAATCCCGTGTTACAAATCTCATGAGAAGACCTTCAAAGTAAAGCTTCATAAGGACTTTTCCCACCCTGTTCACAAAGCATTCCTATGCCCCTAAAAGTGTTCAATAAATTCTTTTTCTAAATCACCTCAGCACAAAGGCAGCACAATTTCAGCAAATCAAGCATTTACTCACGTAAACAATCAGCTGGACTCTTCCACTAGTTTTGTATTGTTTACTGAAAGTAGTAATGACAATAGTTGGGATAAATAGGAATTTTAATCTGCTTTTCTATCAGATGAGACTATGCAAGGTCACCTTCACTGCGGTTCAGATACTTGCATGTGCACATTCGCAACACAGATAACTAGAGCTGTCCAATTTTGTTTGTATTGTCATTCCACATAAAATAATTTATTTTCATTCTTTTCCCCTTATTAATCGAACAGAGTTTTATATCCTTATCAGTTCTTTCCTGTTTTGTCAAACTTCTGCAAGCAAGATGTAGAAGGTGCTGAAGCGTCTTGGGGATAATTACTCTTCAAGTAATTTGGAGCAGTAATGATGATATTCTAGGTTTTTATGGAGCAAATGTTTTATGTTTTATTAATTGCACTTGTTCTTTCCTTTGGTATTTTTCCTGATGTCTAATAGCCTTCCAGGTTTACTATCTAAACTACTCCTATGCTGTACATCTTGTACCCCAAAAGATAGGCTTTATGATAGCATTCTAAAGTCCAGATGCTGCCCTTTGGAGAAGGAAAGTATTTATGAAGAAAACTTTAGTCAGAAGCATGTTCAGTTCTTTTAATGGGGAATGTCTGGCAGATTGTGCCCTTTCACATACTCAGTGTATAGAATGTGTTTGTCTAACACAATTATGGCTTGAACAACAATTCTATCCAGGTACCTCAGAAAGTCTAACAGGTATAATCAACAAAAATCCCTATACCTTTTCTCTATACCCATCTGCCTCTTCCTCTCCCCTTTCCTTAACCTCCTCCTCGCTGCCAAGAGTGTGGGAGTTTTGACCAAATAATTGCATAATATTATTTAGTGTTGGAAACATCACATCAAAGGTTTGAGGCAGACAGGATGAGCTGGTGGTGAGCCAAGTGGTGTCCTGGCAGCTGACTTGGGGTAGTGTAAGGGTGGGACTGGGGCAGAGCTGGTATCTCCCTAGGAAGGAAGCTGTCCCAAAATTCTGCAAATCCTTATAGGAATTTGCAGATAAAGACTGGGCAGCATACAAGGGGGGAACACCTAAGTTTTATTATAAATTATTAGAGACTTTTCATCATATATTTATACTCTGAATATAAAAACAGTTGAATCTGCCTTTTCAAGCCTTCGAACTAATATTCAAAGGGGAACTTGATACTGTACCCTATTTTTTATATAAATCGTCCCTGTTCTCCACGCATTGCAAGGCCCAGAATATGTCAGCGACTTTGTCTATGACATGACTCTTATAGCTTAGGGAAACACCATGTAAGAGATAGGAATAAAACTCACAGCCTATGGGTTTCACATGATCTTTCAAGATGTTTCTGGTGGTGCACAAATTAAGGGTTTTTTTGTGACAATTTTGTCTTTTCAGTACTAGTGGTTGATGAGTTGGGAACCTCAAGCTGTAGCTTCTTAGGCAAACTAAGGCATATTTAAAGTGAAGGTCAAATTGTGCTCTCCTAATGAGAGTTGGTTTTTTCTTGTATACCTTGCAGAAAAAAACCCATAGCTCTGCACAACAGATGGAGGGCCAGTTGCCCTGCTGTGCCCCTGTGAGTCCCTGTTTTGCAAACAAACAAAACACAGAGGCAGATACATTCCTGACCCCTAATCACAACACTTTCCAACTATTTAGAGAGGTTGAGGATGCAAGAGATCCTATTTTCCATGGGTTTCGTTGATGTTTTGTCACAGACAGGAGTCCTGGAACCAAACAGGACCAGACTTAGCTTCCACAGGGTTTCTGGCACAGAAATTTTTGGTGGGACTGTGCAACTGTTGTGATCATGCATGAATATTTATGGGCTTCTTACTTCAGGGATATCTTTGTGCAATTCCTTCTTTAAAAAGCTGTTGAAGATTGCTTTTATTTCTGACAATTAAATGTAGTTTTTTCCCTGTCTCCCTTTGCTACTCACAGAAAACCAGAGGTTTGTGAAGCTTAAGGTGTGGCATGTGTCTCACAAGGTAGTGTTAAACACTGTGCTCCTCTTCTGTGGCTCTCAAAGCCCCCACTAAACCTCTCAGTGTTCTTATCATCATTTTCATATGTGAAACACAGAGAAATCTTTTATTTACCAAGTGATTAACTGGCAATCTGAAAATGGCACCCAGAAAGACCTTGACCACCTCCTGTAAAGGGCCAAATGAAAAATTTGAAAGAAGAATAGTTGAAGTGTCATAGAAGTTAGAATTCTCTTCCTCCAAGTGTAATAATTCAAACACTCTGAAACAAGTCTTGTCCCTGTTGCTGTAGCCAAATTTTTTCTGGACTCCCACACATACTCTTTTCTTGGTGTCTGCACCAACCCTCAGAGGAGGATCACCTCCTTTTCAATATTCTTAAACATTCAAGTGCCCAGGACTGTGGCAAGAGAAGTCCAGAATCACAAAAAAAAAACCAAACCAAAACAAAAAACAACAACAACAAAAAAAAAAAAAAAAAAAAAAACCCCACCAAAAAAAACACAAAAAAAAAAAAACCAAAAAAAACAAAAAAAAAAAAAACAAAAAAAAAAAAAACAACAAAAAAACCAAAAAAAACAAAAAAAACCACCACCACCACCACCACCAACAACAACAACAAAAACCAACAGAAGTAGGAGAGAAATTTGTCACTGAAAGTAAGAGCAGCTCGTTAGCAATGTATTAACTCACATTTTTAAATTTACATCTGATATTTGACTGTTACCTCGTTCTGGACACCACTTTTCTATTTATTCACCATATTACATCTTCTGGTACTTAAAGAGTAAGGCTCAAATTCACAAAGGGACTGAGGGATGGGTGCTGATACAAGAGACAGTTGCTATTGCCTGAGATATCAGGATCCAGCAGTGCAATTCCCAGAACAAACTGGAGGTTAGGATTTAAAGTCATGATGCCCAACATATCCAGCTGGTTGGTAGGGAGTTATGCAGAAATGCTGAGAGAACTGCTTTGGGATTTACAGTCCAGGAGCCCTCCCTGAACTAAGTTGTCCCTTGAATATTTGCACCTTCCTTAGTATTTTCTTGGGAAAGATAATGGTAGGGAAAGAAGAGATGTGAGAGGTGGTACAGACTTATTACCCATAAGGACTCAGTGCACCTAAGCAGGTCATGCAGCACTAGAGCTAATTTTGGCATTTTTATTTAATTTTTGGAATCATGTGTTCCATATCCTTACTGAGGATTCCCAACACCTCCAAAATTGGGGAAAAAAACCCCAAACAACACAATCCTCAACCCCCCCTAACTTTAACCCAAACAGTGAGGTATACAGCAATGTTCCTTGGTAAATTTTCAAATTGGCTGTTATGCCAGTCAGAAATGTATTACCCTGAAGCTGGAAAAAATAATAGTTATATAATTTTGCTACATTCTTTTGAGCTTAAATGCCTAAATCAGCGATGGCTTCCTGTAATACTAAAAAACCACAAATATGTTTCTAAATCACAAAATAGGCAGATACTGAAGGAAAACTCTAGACCCAATGCACAAGTATTTAGCAACTGTTTTCTTTTAGTGGACTTTACAAAACCTGTTGGGCAAACACAATCCTAACTAAATAATGCTGATTCTACTTCTTCCCAAGAAGAAATAATTGAAAAGAATCAAATGATAAATGAAATGAATGGTGCCCCATCAAAGCAAATGGTGATAAATAGAAACACCTTAGTGTTGCCAGCACTCACACTAATGTGAACTGGTCAGTAGAATTTATAATTATTTTTTTTACCTTTTGCAGGCTGGTTCTTAGTGCAGAATCTGATGTTAAAGTGATAAATTAGAAAGAGGGAGGTTGTCTAATGAACAAGTAGGCAGCAATATATCAAAACACCCTAAACAAATCCAGGCTTACACCAATCTCTAGGGTTTTTTTGGTGTTCTTTCTAAGACAGAAAAGCATGCTCACTCTGAAGCTGCAGCCAAAAACATATAAATATTTCATATTAGTTTCCATATAGATGCCTATATAGATAGGCACACAAATGTACATGCCATCTTCCAATATGGGTAAAAGTCTGCAAGACTGGAAGGACAATCTCTAATTTTGATCAGTGGAAGAGTTTGCAGTTACTTGCCTATGAGTGTTTAAACATGCAAAAATACATCTGCATTTCTGAAAGTGAAGCCCTTCATGTTGTACTAGAAATTTAAGTCACTTAAGTCAATGGGGAAATGCTTGTTTAATTCCATGAATATTCAATCAAATGCATAATTTTCTTACTTCTAAGGTTGCATGTAGTTCCTCTAAGGATATATTTAAGCACAGGCAAAGCACGCCTTTAAATGTCTTCATTATTCCATTCAAAAAGAGTTAATTAATAAAGAGGAGAAATTATATCTTTGTACTAAAAAGATTCAGAAACGTTGAAAATTTAAAACATACAAATAATAGAAATCAAAATATTGAGAATTTTCATGAAGCAATAACGTGGGTTAAATTGTCATTTCTATAGTTTCAAATATCAATTTTGCTTTCAACTTCTATGTTTTAAGTAACTTAAATGTCAGTATTGAAGTAATTTTGAACTGAAAATCTAACATGTTCTTCTCTTATAATAGTAACATCAGACATTTTGTGCTGTTTATGTAAATATTTTTTTCTTTTAGTAGGCTAAAATACAGACCTTTTCCCATATTTTACTTTAAAGATTTTTCAGCAAGAAAGCTCTTTGTTAATAAATTAACTACTTATTCTGTAGCAAATCCTCGACAGCCAGGAAAACTAGCAGCATTTTCCCTTTTTTCTCCTATTCATGGATGAACTTTCTCAAATTGTCTCCGGTGTTGAATGATGTATCACATACAAGTCTGGGCATAATCTTCTCTGCCAGTTGTTTGCTGAAGACAGCCTGATGGAGATGACAGTTTACCTCTGTGCTTTCAGCTCAGCATTTTGCTCACTATCAGAAAGAGATAAACTAGAGGTTTGATATCTAGCCTTTTTTCCAAGGTTTGTGAATATCTACAGGAAAATCATTAAGAGCAGAAAAAAAAATACTATTTATTAAATTCTGACTCCCTGTCCTAGAACTGCTGCTCTGAGGTACAGCCTGTCTTCGCTCTTTCAATTTTGTGTTTGGTTTTGTTGCTTTTCTTGATGGTGTTCCAATATTTTCCTGATTTTTTGCTCTGTTTGGCTATCATGGGAGAACCCAGCTCTTTCTTCATTTTTAGTCTCATCCTAGAGGACATGTATGCCAGACAACCTTCCTCAAGCTGACTGCAAGGCTTCTCTTTGCCATCCCCTCAGCCTAGTGCAAGGGCACTTGGTAGTGTCAGAGAGCATTTCTGGCAGATAGGATGCAGCAGACAGCTGTGAAGGTAAACTTATGATGAAAACTTTAGAGAAATGGAAGATTACCTCCTGTGGCTGCAATGTACTTCTCATATCTCACAAACTAAAAATAGGCTTTCGTGTTTGTCTACAATTTGTATTTTTATTTTTTGTGGGTTTCCTATTAATAATGGACAATAAACTAATTTTAAAAAAAAAGCCTCTCTGTGTGCTTTGGCTCCCTTATAGCTGAGTTAGCAGCTCTGGCTACATGCTGAGATGACTGGTAGATCTGCAGGCCCTTATTGCCAGGGTCTGCATTCTATTTTTTCCACCACTAGCAGTGGGCAGCTTTTCCTTTTTCTTTTAAAGCTTCTAGTTAATAGTCTTGTTATTCCAAACTCATGGAAAGGGAAAGACATTCAAACAGACACCAGATGATAGCCTCAGTGAATCCTGCATTTAAAAAAATTCAAACTTGTTTTCTTTTCAACTAAAAAAATCCCTTAAAACTTCCTTTAAAACTTTAGTTATTGCATCCAAATTTCACTTTTACCTCCAACCTCACATTTTGTGCTTCTCCTCAGTTACCAAAGGTACTGAGAGCCTTGCAGGACCCCTGGGAGTTTGAGAAATAGTGCCATTTTATCCACAAAAGCCTGAGTCTCATATATTAAAAGTACCATGATTTACCAGCCTTCAAAATTGGTTAAAATGCCTCTGATTTATTCGTGGTCATATAGGAAATCTTTGAAGAAGCTGAGACATAAACCTGGAGCATTTGGTATAACATGGTCTTGGTGAATGGCTGAGTGCAGCTTATTGTCTGGCCAGATGACTTCAGATCTTAAAGATCAGCAACTCTTATAAGGCTTTTTCTGGTTTTAGGAGGAGAAGACCAAGAATATGGACTTATTCATATCTGGAAGGGGAATATCCTACACTTTGGATAGCATGAGGGAGCAGCCTGCCACAAAGCAAGGACTGGGGAACACCCATGGAGTGCAACCAGTTAGAAAGTAATGAGCTTTTTGATTTCTTAGGTACCATAAATTGGTTTTTGCCATTGGGATACTGCAGCATTAGATACAGTGGGTCTGAAAACTAAATACTAAATGTTTTTCATTTTCTGAGAGAAATAAAACAACCGATAACTGGTGCAGGATTGTGTATTAACCACTCTCCCCTATTTCAAATGTTTTCCTCATACTAACAGTTTGAGCTATGTAAATCTAGCTTATTCACATGGTTCTCATTAGCATTTCATGTCTTCAAGAATCCACACATGAAATTATTTCCTTTTCTTCTGCTGTACCAGAGCAAAAGCTTGCATTCAATTAGTGCTGGTCTTTGCCACTTAAAACTAAAGTGCTCTGTTTTGCTGAGTTGAGTCATCACTAAAGGGTATGCAACATCCATCTTGTAACCAACTGTAGTCAGACCTTTTAATTAATGACTTGGGATTCTGCTTTGTCTTTTAAAAGAGTAAAATCTAATTGCAGTTCAGATTAGGCTGTCTAATGAACATGACCACAAAGCAATTGATCAAAACTAATAGGGGGAATAGTTATGCCGACGTTAAGTAAACCTCTTGTTTGTTTTGCATATATAACCTAGGGAAGTATTGCAAATATTATTGATGCATTATTTGCTTCTCTGTAATTTCAGTCAAATACTTTGCTGTGGTTCAAAGACAGAAGCTCTAAGCCTTATTTTTCTAGTACTAGGAATATTTCTTTTTCATCTTCCATTTAGTATAATATAACAAAGATGCTGTTCTGAGAATCTTTTGACATAGCAAATCTAATTTTAATTTAGCACACATTGGGAGAGATGTTGGAGCTGAGTAAGGCAGCCTGATCTGGTCCCTGTATAACAACCAGAGCAACTCAAAAGAGGTGCAGAGTAATAGTAGGAGGTGACTCTTTTCTGAGAGTTATGGAGCACCCATTTGCTGACCTGATGCATGCTCCAGAGAGGTGTGACGCTTACCAGGTGTTTGTATCAGGAATGCCACCAAGAGACTACCAAGCCTCCTACAGTCCACTGCCTGTTATCTGCTTCTGTTACCTGTTGTCTCACGTGGGCACCAGTGATACAGGCAGGAGCGGCCAAGGACTGTCAAGGATTGCAAAGCACTGGGAGGAGTGGTAAGGAACTCTGGAGTGCAGGTGGTTTTTCATCAATCCTCCTGGTCAAAGGGAAGGGGTTTGAAAGCGCCAGTTGAATGTGACAAATCAACAAGTGGTTATAGGACTGGTGCCACAGCCAAGGGTTTGACTACTTAAAACCTGAGACTGTCACTGAGAAACCTGGTCTGCTGGGGGCTGATGGGGTCTGTCTGTCAGAGAAGGGGAAGAGCCTCTTCAGACAGGGGCTTTAAACCAGGAAACCTCAATCCATCCCACTCCCGTGAGTGTGATGCCAGTGTCCCAACAGATGCCTAGAGCTTGTAGATGGATCACATGTCAGCAGGCAAGCACCTGAAAAGCAGCACAAAGGAATTCCAGCCACTCTGCCAGTAAGTCAGTTTCAGGGAGGGGCAACTTAAATGCCTCTGTGCAAATGCATGCATGGGGAATAACCAAGAGGAGTTAGAGCCATGCACATGCCTGCAGGGCCAGAGTCTTACCGGCATTGGGCAGATGTGGTGTGACGGCTCCTATGACCAGTGCTGGAACAGATGGATCCTGGCTCTTTAAGAAGGACGGGTGGGGAGACAAGGAGAGGGTGTTACCCACTGTGTCAATGACCAGCTGGGGTGCATGGAGCTCTGCCTGGGGATGGAGGGAAGTGGGCCAGGATTAAAGGGAGGACAGAGACTGGTGACATTATAGTGAGAGGGCAGGGATAGGTGACATTACAGTGGGAGTCTCCTACAGGCCACCTAACAAGGAAGACTGAGCAGATGAGACATATTGGAGCAGCCTTGCATTCAGAAGCCTTGGTCCTCATGGAGGTCTTCAATGACCACATTATTAGGAAGAAATTCTTTACTGTGAGGATGGTGAGACACTGCAACAGGTTGTCTAGAAAGTGGCTACCCCATCCCTGGAAGTGTTCAAGGCCAAGTTGGATGGGGATTTGAGCAATGTGGTCTAGTGAAAGATGTCCCTGCCCACGACAGGGTGTTGGAACTAGATGGTCCCTCCCAACCCAAATCATTCTATTTTAGCTTTTGTGCAGGAGTATTCTAGAGGTTTATCTTCACATATGAAAAAAAAAAAAACCAACCCCCAATTTTCTCCTATGGAATGTTTTGGTCTTATTATTGAAAACAAGTTTTTTGTCCTAATTAGACAGAGTTGGAGATCAAGAGATAATCTTTACATTTTTTCAGTATGTTCATGGTATACTTGTAGGTAAGAATTAGGTCACAGCATGAAATTCATGCTCCAAATGCACAGTAAATTTTTCAAATTTACATAATGTAGCAATATATCTTCAAAGTACTTTCCTCTTGATCTTTAGTTAGAGATGATTTCTGTTACCTGAGCAAGGGTTTCAAGATAAAGCCCTGTACAAAGATCATAAAAGACTTACTTGTATATTCAGATACAAGATGCTCGTATTTAGATACATTCAGATTTGTAAACAAAAATCCAAGCTTCTTTTACTTTTTTTTTTTTCCTTGTGACATGAAGTAAATTTCTTAAATATTAGGCAATTTTCTCGGGTTCATTATCTATGAGTATTTTTTTTGGGAAGGTCAGTTTAAAAATTCACAGAATCTTTGAAATTAGAAAAATTTTTTGAAATTTTATGCTAGAGATGTGGCACATTTCTTAAGATTAAGGAGAAGCTATAAAAAGAAGCTAAATATGATATAAGAAAGTTTACTAGACTAAACATAGATGGAATGAATTGGAATAATTTCCACAGAATCACAGAATTATGGGAAGGCACCTCTGGAGATGGACTAGTCCAACCTCCTGTTCAGAGCAGGGTCAATTACACCAGGTTGCTCAGGGCCGTGTTCAGGCAGATTTTGAGTATCTCTAAGGATGAAGATGACATACCATCTGAGCAGCCTGTGCCAGTGTTTGACCATCTGCAGAATAAAAATTAATTTTTTATTATGTTTAAGTAGGATTTCTTGTATTTCTGTTTGTGTCTATTACCCCCTGTCTTGTCACTGAGGGCCACTGGGAGGACTGAAGCTCTGTCTTAACTACTTTACTCCTTCCCTTCGGCTATTTATACACTTTTATAATATCCCTCCCAGACCCTTGTCTTCTCCAGGGTGCATGGCCCCAGCTCTCTCAGCCTCTCCTCATGTGTCAGATGCTTCAACCTCTCCAACATTGCTGTGGCCCTTCTCTGGACTCTGTAGTGTGTCCATGTCTCTCTTGTTCTGGGGAGCCCAGCACTAGACACAGCTCTGCAGAGCTGTCTCACCAGGGCTGAGTAGAAGGGGGAGCATCTTCCTTCACCTGCTTGCAATGCTTTTTCTGAACCAGCCTTGGACCCTGTGAGCAAATTTTGCCTAACTTTCAATATCTGCAAAGCAAATACCTAACCTAGCTACCCAAAGGTGTCTTTGCAATCAATGGAGAGAAATAGGATCATTTACTGAAAGTAGTATCCTCGAATCTTTTTATTTATAGTAAAAGGAATTTAAATTACTCAGATTAGAAGTATAACACCAAATAAAAGACACTCGACAACAATCACAACTTAGAATTTGTGAAGCTTAACCCAGCAAGGGGGTTTGCTCTGTCTAAGCACTTGGCAACTATTTCCATCTAATAGTATTTGGGAGTTAAACTAAATTTTGTGAGGTCACAGCTTACAAAGGATTACTTTTGCTTGGAAACATGAGCAGAGAAAAAGAAAGTACTCAGCTTTCATAGAAGAACTTATCCACCAGAGAATTCACCCAGAGGGTGGAAGAAAGACAGGTTCAAAGTTCTAGTCCCTACTCGCCATAAAAGTATTTGAATGACTACCATAACCAAGTAGAGCACAGTATTTTGTGATGTGTTAAAGCCAAATGACAGTAAAGAAAAAAGAAGGAAAATTCACAAGGTCAGTTAGAGATCCTGACTTTCTAGCTTTTGCATAGGCATGAACAGGAAGTTTGCTGGCATACAACACACTTGCATAGGGAATCAGATCCCTTGAACACGACTGCCAGTGGCTGTCTGGTGGTGACAGGAATCTCTGCTGGAGGAGTCTTTGCAGCAGTGTCTTTGGCTGGGTTGGGATTCCCAGCGCTGCTGCCCTGCTCAGTTCTAACCTGGCTGGCTCATGGTCCTACGTGACCACCTCCAGCACATAATTAACTACGTATAAAACAACAATTAAATATCTTAACTACATATTAAGAATTGTCTCATGTGAACATTTCTGTAGCTGCAGTAAGAGTTTCAACTATTAACAAATGTCTTATCTGTGCACGCATACGAGTTCTACAGCAGAAACAGCCTGGGCATCTCTAGGACATTCCAATCAGGATACTAATCAACACATTTGGCATACAAATCGTTGCCTGGGGAGAATATCTGTCATTGCCTGAAATTCCCATCTGGAGAGCTCCTGTCACAATCAGTCAAACACTTTGCTGTGGAGGGATAATGTCGAATACCCATTTCAAACCAGTCCACTGGTCTCAAAACAGCCCATTATCTCACTGAGGGGTCCAGAATTTCCAGTTTCCTCCCCGGGGCATGCATTTCTGGAGCACAGTGACTCACCCCAGCAGGAGTAACTGGGCAGTTCTCGTTGTGCCTGATTCACAGCTTGCTTTCGGGGAAGTCTTCTGCAAAGTAGTGTATCTAGATTTGAGCATTACTGGACACTACAGAATTCAAATGTAAGACAAATCCATGAGAAATAACCTTTATTAGTCATTTTACTTTTACAGATTTTTTTTTTAATTCTACAGCATTCTACAACCAGCTTTCTATCTTAATGTCTCCTTCACCCATTTATGCAGAAATGTGTTGCTCTGAAATGCAGAAATTTCTGCAGAAATGCCAGAAATAGATACAAGCTACGAAAACCTCCATGTAGCTTACATCTCTAGTTCCAACAATGAGTGAAATCAATATATTGCTCAAAAATATTCCTGTGGGGGAAAAAGGCAGAATTTCCTCTCATTTTGTGTACAAACCAATGTAGAAGTACTATTTTCTAAAATTATGTAAAAGCTGCAATGAAATTGAAAAGAAAGTCTGCAAACAAAATGTAGAAATCAATGTTTTAGTAGGAATTTCAAAGGAGTTTGCTTTCATAAATAACTATATCAAATTTTGAAGCCAAACTGATTCATTGATGAGAGGGAAGAAATAATGTTAAAAACATAAGACTATCTGCTGTATTGAGGAGGAGATAGGAAAGATGATGAGGTGTGACAGATTTTTTTCATACATATATATGAAATACATACTTCATTAAAATCACTGCAGAAAGCCAACCTATGCAAAGGGAGTCAGAAAATAACATATCTTCCTTTTATGCACAAAAATGCTAGTCTCCAAAATATAAGATCCCAAAATACAAGCAATGAATCAGCATAATACGAATAGAATCACTGAACAGTTTAGGTTGGAAGAGACCTTTAAAATCATCAACTCCACCTGTTAACCCACCACTGCCAGGCCCACCACTAAACCATGTCCCTCAGTGCCACATCTACACATCTTTTAAATACCTCCAGGGAGGGTAACTCAAAGGCTCCCCTGGGCAGCCTGTTCCAGTGCTTGACAACCCCTTCTGTGAAAACATTTTTCATAACACCTAATCTGAACCTCCCCTGGTTCAACTTAAGGCCACTTCCTCTCGTCCTGTCACTTGTTACCCATGAGACTGACCCCCACCAGACTACAAAGTTCTTTCAGTATTGTAATAGGTTGTAGTTGTAGAGAGCCGTAAGGTCCCCCGAGACTCATTTTGCCCAGACTAAACACCTCAACTCCCTCATCTGCTCACAAGACTTGTGCACCAGACCCTTCCCCAGCTCCATTGCCTTTCTTTGGACTCGCTCCAGCATCTCAATGTCTTTCTTGCAGTGATGGACCCAGAACTGGACCCAGCATTCAAGGTGTGGCCTCACCAGTGCCCAGTACAGGGGGACGATCCCTGTCCTGTTCCTGCTGGCCACGCTATTTCTCATAGAGGCCAGGATTGGCCTTCTTGGCCATGTGGGCAGAGCTGGCTCATGTTCAGCTGCTGCTGACCAGCACTTCCAGGTCCCTTTCTGCTGAGCATCTTTCCAGACACTTCCCCCAGTCTGTCGTGCTGCCTGGGGTTGCTGTGACTCAAGGATAGGACCCAGCACTTGGTCTTGTTGAATTTCTTCCAGCTGGCCCTGGCCCATCGATCCAGCCTGCCCAGATCCCTCTGCAGAGCCTTCCTGCCCTCCAGCAGATCAACGCTCCTGCCCGGTCAATTAGATGCAGGGCTGATTATGCTGTCTTTCCACCAGGCACAATATTTTCACACTTTTGTGAACACCTTCAAAAACACCAGCTGGATCCATTCTGACACAAATATACTGTGCATTGAGCTTAAAATATTTCCACTAAAAGAACATGTCTTGTGATTTCAGATGAAAATCAGAAGTATTACCTTTAATATTACCACATTTGAAAGTGAACTTGCTTTCAGACTCCTTTGAAGGAATGAGATCTGCTAGCATTCACAAATGGCCCAAGAGACAGGTAACATATTAAATGAATAATTTTGAACTCGGTGGGTGGTTTTATTTCAAATGTATCATAAGCCTAAAATATGGAGCTTCCAACAATTAAAAAAAATATTCCCATATTCCAATTAACATTCTAAACTTTACTTTCAGGAAAATTCTAGTTTTAAAACATTCTTATAAAGTAGTCTGCAAATACAAGGAATTTACAATGAATTTCACTTTTCAGTATAATGCATGGCATGGTAGAGTTGCAGGAGTTCTTAGGACTGGGGGACTGGAGAAGTTAAAATCAGGATTGAATGCATAATTTAGGGGCATTTAGAATTTCCCAAGTCAGAGGACTGTTCAAGTTGAGGTGGCATCTGCCTGATGGATAATATATAGCTTTTCCTTCCCAATTCCTAGCATCAAGAGTCATAATAAAAGAACTCTTATAAGTTCATATCAGAGATGGCTCTGGCACTCTGCTAGCTAGTGAGATGTCCCCAGGACACTAGAAGAATATCAGTCTCTGTCTAATAATTTGCTGCTGTGACATCTGTGCACCTGGGAATTCATTGCTAAGTTTCTGTAATTGAAATACCTTCTTGTTTTGTATATGGATCAGTGTGTTCAACACAGCAACAGTTCAGACTTTCAGCGCTCCACGATTCACTATTGCCTGCTATTTATTCCATCCCCATCTCATACTAATAATTGTTGTAGGTATTAAAAAAATACATTGTTGTAACTTTCAGCAAACGATCAGAGTCAAACATATAATTTTGCTGGAAAAAAGTGATATTACTTATGTGAGGCTCTCAGATACTTGAAGGTGGAGTAAGAAGAATAAGATTAGGATCTAACAGAGATTTGATCGCTGTCATCTCAACAAGATGTTGACAGCTAGAATAAATAACTTCTCAGGAGCAACTTGTTAAACTGGGTTAAAAGAGGATCTGTAATGATGTGGCCTGCTTTAATACCTCCTGCCAATCAGATTATATTTTATTACTCAGCTGAACTGTACAGCATGATTCAGTTTGTGTGAAACTAGAGGGTGTCACAAGATACAGACACTCATATTTCCTGAAAGCAATTTGGCAGAAAATGTGGATAAAAACAACAGCATGCTGGTGTCAGAAGAAGAGACAAAAGGCTTCATGAGAGTTATTTAGGGCTAGCAGAGTGCTGGTCTAAGGCAAAGTGGCTACACTGCCATCTAAAAAATGTTCTTTGTACTTCTGTGGCACACATCAGGAAAACCTCTGAAAGGAGTACATATACATCAGCTCATATTACCATTAAATGTCCTTGAGAGTAAATTATGGGGCACCATCAGCCTCTTCAAGCAAGTAAAAGTCCTTCCTGAAATATTATGAGTGGAAAAACTTCAACTACCACATCCAAACCCACCCAAATTGTAAACAAGAATTTAACAGTGTTGCTCAGAAAAGTGTTGTAGAGCAGAACAGGCATGAAGATTTCACAGCAATACTAGTACTAGTGTTCTGAACAAATTATGTTGTCTTGTGTAGTTTAGAACATTACTTTTATAAACTGACAGAGCATATAGCTAAAAGGAGCTACTAGTTTTTAAGCAGTCTTTTGATATGCAGCACCCTCTGTTTGCAAAGATATACATTATAGTCAGTGTACCTTAGTTTCTTTGTTGGTGGCTGGTTGCAAAGACATTCTGCAAGTGTTTTCTCTGGCTTTTGAATTGCTGTATCATTCCTCTGTGTTCTCTTTCAAACCAGCTTGTAAGTATGTCAATATCAGAACTAAATGCGGACTTTCATGGTTATCCTTACTGATATTAGGTTTAAAAGCAAAATCAACATTCTCCTTTTAGTCAGTGTCACCCCTTTAAGAGGAGATATTTGGCCATTCAGACTCGGCATCTTTCTGACTTGGGACCCCAATAAAAGGCCCAGATGTTAAAGCTGGAGGAAAATGTACCTTCCCCTCCTGGAACAGACTGGTGCTCAGACACTTTCTGGGGAAGCAAAAGATTAAATTCTGCGCAGTGTGGTAGGCTCAAATCCAATTTTCCATTTTTAAAAAATTGCTCTTCTGAGCTCTTCATAGTCTAATCTGAAATGGTCGTTCTCTGAAGCTGTGCCCCTGCCTTGGAAAAACCAGAGACTGAAAAGTGCAGAAGAGTGCTTGGATGAGACCGCCTGGGCAGCATGGCAAGTTACAGCCTCACTGGGAAGTCTCATGTTCCCACGTCTCCTTCAACAGCTGGCTTTGTTTCACACACAAGACTCTGTATATTTTTTTCATTAATTAAAATATCTGTCTGTTCCGCTTCATTCCTGTTTACCATTCCACAGGCATTTGTGCCAATGCCAGTGTTTATAGCAATGGTTTTGTGTGTAATCATGGATGAAATCATTAAGTAGTAACTAAGCAATGATCCATGAGGAAGTTCTTGTAGAAGCACAACTACTGCTAATAGCCCATGCCCAAGCATTTTAGACAAATCCTAGAAATAATTAAAATGTGCTCTACTACTGGAGTGCTGTTTTAACCTTTTAAAAATGAACATTTTAGGGTTTTATTGCATTTTTGGCTCTGTGGGCCCATCTGAAATACCTGCCTCCTGAAACGGCATAAGAAAACTTAAAATCTCAGAATGTCAGTACAGCTTGATAAGGACATCACCAGTAGTGTATGGAGCTGGTAGGGACTGAGTGGCTGAAGCAGATTAAAGAACACAGAACTTGACCTGATTTTTGCAACTACCAAAAAGACAAATCTTTACCAAATTAATGAGTGGTTAACAAGTAACCTGCTTGTGTCAGGTAGTGCCTTTCAGTTACACTTCATGTCTTTCTTTCTCTCATCCTAGCTCAGCACTTTATTTCTTTCTTTCCCTCATCTTAACCCATTCATGTCAGAGATATCTTGAGCTCTCAGCAAAGTGCATCATGTGTTTGAAGCAAAATTACAAAATGAATAAAAAATACTTTTTTTGCGCTAACCTTGTTGTTTTGCTGTGGCTTCAAGAAAAGGGAGGTGAGATGAGAGATAAGGAACGAGCTGCTCCAGTGCCTTTTATTTCAGATCATAAAATAAGAAGATGGGTTAGGGAATGGTTGAAGGATTTAAACACTGAGAGGCAAGTACAGAAAGGATTTTCTCCTATAAACCTGCATTAAATGCCTTTGAAATATTTTGTTTTGTTTTATCTTGGAAAAAAAAATTGATTTGTAGTTGAGCTTATCCCGTATTAACAGGTATGCTGACATTAACTTGGGGAAAAACTGAGAATCCTCCTCTGTCTCAGGCAAGTTATTAAGATTCACAGTAAACCTTTGCAGGAAAAGAAAACAACTGTGAACAGCAGAGCTGAGTTTGCCAAAACACTCTGGGCTGTGCCAGTGCTCTAGGGGCAGCACGTTCAGGGTGGACGTGCCTGTCTGTCACCAGTGAGCATCCTGAGGGACTCCCGGGGAGCAAATTTAGGACCAGGAGATGGAAAGAAAAAACCTGTTTATTTAGTGAGGCTATGACAGTAAAGCAATCAGCCCTCACTCTCCAGCTCCAGGGTTCTCTACAGAGTTGCCTAAACCTATTTTCAGTGATGCCCCGCAGCTTTCCAATGCTCCCAGTCCACCGGGGCTCAAACTGCAGCAGCTGCTCATAAACATGTGAAACCAACAGGAAAGGACAAGTAACTTCCAAGGACTTAACACTGAATATCTAAAGGTTTCGAACCTGCTTTGATTTTCTCCACAAAAAGTTGGAGAGATCCTTTTCTGAGAACGTTTTTGTCAAATGCTTCTGGCAGAACTGAAGGATAACACAGAGTTGTGATCAGCCTAGGCAGAGTCAGGGTAATTTAAACTTTAGTGGCCTTACATAGGTAACGTAGTCTCCATGACAGTCTGGGTTTTGTAAAAAGTTTTCTTTAAATTTAGAGCTAAATTCTTTAATATTTTCCTGTAAATAGCCAATCTCATCCTACCTTTTCTAGAGCTAAGATTTTATCCCTCACGGCATTCTTATTAAATTTCAATAGAGAATTAAATTAACAGTCATTTTTTGACAAAGCAAACATTTCTGCCTACTACTGAGACATTTATGTACAGGAGACTCAATATATCATACTTATCCTCTTGCATTAAAAAAGGCTTCCCTTCCTATGATCACATATGTGCACTCTCTCTAGCACTTATCCTGTCAGCTGGGACAATTTCCACACTCATTTTACAGAGTCAGCTAGGAAACTTGGGCAAAGAGAAGGTATGCAATGCAGGAGATACATAAAACCCCTCCAGAGCCAGGTTGCCACTCAGGTTGTCCTTCCTTTCCATCATCATATAAATTTAAATTGGACACAGCTACTCCCTAACATGAGCATGTGCATGCACTCTCTACCCATACCAAGGCAGTGAGAAACACTGAGTTGGAAACTTATATGAACAGGAAAGGAGGGAGTCACACTGAGCTCCACAAGCCTCTCCACTCTAAATGCCAGAGGGTTGGATATGCAGGCCACAAACTGGAGCACACTTGCACAGCTGTGGAGACTTAGCACTGCACCGTGGAGATGTGAGGCTGTCACTGTTAATTACTAATTTGCAAGTCACAGATGGGCTGCATTTGAAAGAAGTATATTAAGTATCAAAGGTGCAACTTCCATGGCTATCCAGTAGCCTAAAGGAGAGGAAGGGTAATCAGATTAATTTTCTTCATGTCTTTATGTGGAAAAGCCTTGGACTGTTTATGAGAACCTTCAAAATTATTTGGACATTATATTGCTCTGATCCTGTTTGCAATTAGAAATTAAAATGTTTGATTAATACACAAAGTGAATGTTGATCCACATAAAAACAGGAGACAAGGGTTGGAAATGTCTCCCTTAGTTAGAAAGTTCATCTTACTGCTATCTCAGTCAGTCATATCATGAAACTCTTCTCATAAAATTATCTCATCTTAGAATGACTTAGAGGTTTTCTCTGTCCCCAGTCTTTCTGCAGGAAGGCAATTCAAGAACATAATTTTTCTTATGGCAGGAGACCGCACTGGTGCCCAGCCTAAGTTTGTCCTTACCTCAGTATTCTTCATAGACTATTAGGTCTGTTGATTTAAGCAGCTCTTTTTCCTGATTCCTTCCTTCCATAATGCATCCATAGAGGTTGATCATCCCAGTCTGCATGTTGAGAGACTTTTTAAATCACATGTCTCAGGTCTCAGGCTTTTCCTCCCTAGCTGTCTCCCCAGTAGCCTCTCCATATCTGCCATGTGTTCAGTCACTGCTCCTGCACAGAAATCACTGCCACCTGCCATATGGACACTGATGACTCTGATTCTCCTGAATATATTTTAAGCCATTCATCCTCTTTTTCCACACATCCCTCACCAAGACACTTCTGTGGAAGCTGTGATCACCTGAAATACTCACATTTTTCCAAATAATCCCACAACTTTTAAAATTTAACTTCTAGAAAAAATTAAAATGTCTGCTTGTAAGTCCATGATTTTGTCATTTCTGTCATTAATTTCATGACAGTTCTTAAGCTCTACTGTTCATCATGACCCACCCTGCCCTGATAATTCTTTTTTAATTCCACGTCATCAGAAAATGTCATCAAAATACCCTTGGTTTTCATATCAGGGTCATTAAGAAAATATTAAGCAAGATCTGTGCTGCAGACGATCCTTGTGATCCCTCAAGCATCATACTTCTTACTTCAAGACTAACTTTTGCCATTTGGTCCATTTGATCCCATTTGGTTTATTTCCTACATCCCTTTAAGTACTGTGGAAAGCAGAAAACATTGCTGTATACAACTGCTCCTGTGGTGCTTTACTGATCAGATAGATTAGGCTGTCTGCATGTCTTTTGCATGGCTAAACAAATTGTCAAGGGAAGATACAGAATTATTCTGACAGTATTTTCTTCTAGGATATCAGGGAAAAAAATTGGAATAATATGCTGAATTTTATCCTATCTTCTTCCTACAGGACTGGAAACAGCACTGCTCTGAATGATGCCTTTTCACAGCTGCGTGAGAGCCCTTCCACCACAGCCCACCACCCTTCCAGCAACTGCACGACCTGTGTAACACCAGCCGGTGCTGTGTGGAGGGGGGATACAAAGCCCTTTGATTTCTCTTTCCTGGCCTGATCAATCCTCATCTGTTTACCTCTGAGTCTTTGACAACACCATTTTCATACTTGTTCTCAAAACCCCCAGACATCATGTTCTGGGATGACCACAAACCATAGTGTAGTTGCTGGGATTACATTTCTTCTGTCTTCCTTTTAAAAACAGATACCGTATTTGCTGGTCTCCAGTCCTCTAATATAATTCTTGATTTTATGAGCTTCCAAAAAGTCTTTTTCTAGAATTTTTTTTTTTTTTGAAATGTTGGAAAGGCTTTTAGTATATCATTATAGAAAATTGAGGACTTGTATTCATCAATCTTTAGGCTATACCCAATCTGTCTTTAATCATTATTTCCACTCTGAATACATAACAGGTAATTCCTTCTATTTTTTTGTTGTATGAAGTCCTATTTTTTTTTCTTTTCCCCTGTTTTCTTTGGGAGGTCTAACTCAATGTCGTAGGTGGTCAGAACTGTACAGTGTTGCTTTAAGTCATTGAAGAATTGATGACAGTAATTGGGGAAAGCATGAGTTGGGCTCCTGGTTCCTTGGCTCAAGCAAGAGTTAACAACAGAAGGGTATCTGGAAAGAAGTGGGGGTCCCACAGCCGAGAAGAGGCACAGAGGAGCACCCACAGCTCTGTACTCCCCTGTCACCCTGAAAACCAAGCCTTGATGTAAAACTGGTCCATTAAGGAATAAGGATATGTGCAAAGACTCTCTGGCAAAGGTAAGACAGCCTCCACTGCTGCCTATAGCATGCCATTGTTCCATCCCATTGGGAAGGGACAAAAATATATGGTATAAAAGGGTGGCTTCAAGGCAGAAAGGGTCACAGGGGGAAAACATCTCTGCTCAGGCTCAGTTGGTAGACTCTGTCTCTCCTCCTCTCCTGAAAGGATGCCTTTAGGTGAGCTTTGCACTTCCAACTTTGTTGGACCAGACCTGGGAATGTTCATTTCATGTACATCCGTGTGTGTGTGTGTGTATACACACATACAGCACTGACAGATGGCTGTTGCCATGCTTTCTGTAGTGACATGTATTAACACTCTGTAATTGGTTCATTACCGTCAGCAATCCTGAACCTTCTTTCCTATTGCTTCAATGAACTGTACTCTTCATGAACCTAGATCATGCAAGTCCTTATTAAACACAACCAGACCTGAATTGGTAAACTGCATTATTTGTGAACCTGTACTTGTGAAAGTTCTTATTGTACTTAACTAGACATACCACGCTGACTTAAGTACAGAGGTTAAACCCAGTCACACCCAGCCCCTCTGACCTCTGAGGACCAGCTGCAACCAAAAGTAGTTTATTTTCTGCTAAATTTCTGTACCTTTAACACAACACTCATTTTCTGGAGAGTCTTGTTCTATTTCAATACTTTTCAACACCTTAGTTTTCTGTATTGATCACTGCTTTCTTCCTTTCATTATAGCCTTACTTCTTAGCCCTACTATTTCCCTTCAAGTCTGCAGCTGATCTTTCCAAGGTTTTTTCCTCTAGGCTGGTAGTATACATATTTTGAACATTTCTGCCTCTGAGATATAGAGAAATATAAACCCCCTCTCATATGCCAATTCTGATGCTTTCAGTTATTCTGACGTCTTTAGCTAGTTCCCTCAGTTAAAATTTTGAAACTGAGAATCCTAAATCCAGAAGTTTTTCATTATCAATATTTCTAAACTGGGATGTTGGACTTGAGATATCCCACTAAATGATGTTGGTTTGGGAGGTGATACTAATTAGCTGCAAACCCCATGGAAGAGAGGAAAAGCAAGGCTAATGCAGTTTCCTGACTCAGGTCTGCTGCTGTCCACCCCTGAATTCCCCATTCCCCTCGCACAAGGAGAGGCACCAAAGTGTAAAGCAACAGACATTTTTGGGTTTATTAATGGTTTTCTTCTTAGCTTACCATGTAGGGACAAAGGCAAATAATGTTACGAATTTTTAAGGAAACAAGGCATTTAGAGGGCAAGCAATTTTCTTTAGGGAAGGGATCTGGTTTACCATGATGTTAGACATATCTCTGATCTTTGGAGACAAAAGTCCTGACTGAACCAGCCTGACCACCATGCCTTGCACTTCAGATAAACACATGCCCAAGAACAACAGGTTCAAGGTAATGTTAGACATGGATCACAAGCTGAGTGTCAAGCATGATCAAGCTCCAGTAGAAGTGATGTATGAGGTAAAAACAAATGAACAAAGATTGTCTAAACCAGACAATAAGAAAATTAATGATAACAGTCCTTAGCACAACTGTAGTGAGGATGGGAGAAATCCATGCAGTAATAATTAGGAAAAGAAATAATGGACTTGAATTGCTGCAAGAAAGTTTTAAAACATGTTAAAATATATCTTTCATACGTGTATACTACAAAATGGATAAGAATTGATTGGCAAGGAAATCTGCAACACCTCCACTACTGGAGTTCTTTAAAAACAGATTAAATAGATTAAAATAGCTCTTCTCAGGAGAGTTGTGGTTATCATTGATTTACCTTGAGGATGATAAACAGACTACATGAGCCCTAGGGAACCTTCCAGGCCTATGACACCGTGGCAAAGACTGGTCTGGCCTTTCTTGCATTTGCTCATTCGTTCTTTCTCTAGATACAGACTCTTCACCAAGAAAGTATATAAGTGAAATAAATTCAACTTTAGCAAATGTAACAGTTGAGGTCTTGATATCTTCTGCTTTGATGAAAAAGTACAGCTTGGTGAAGGCCAAAACAAAGTTGCAGGAGCAACTCCTTATGTACATAGTGGCATAAATAGTTCTTTTTCACTGTATGTGGTCCCAGCTGGAGATAATTTTGTTTCCTAAAAACTACAGGACTTATTATCTTCATCTTGGCAGGTTACCATTTTGATATGCTCCTTGCTTCCCCTCCCTCAGTATTACTCAGATAAAAGACAAGACTTTTTTTTCCGATAAATTCCCCATCAATGCCTCTATTCTTCCTCTGTCAATTCATTTTCTTGGTAATTTTAGCTGGCCTTTCTAAAATGGCCTTCATTACTATTAATCTAGGTCTTCTACAATATCTAATTACATATGGCTATCATACACATGAGTTTGTATGAAAGCCTTTTATATTTAAACTCTATAACCCAGCTCTATAATTAGAGCCATGGTTTTTCATCTCTGTCTGCCATTAATTTTACCAATAACAGTTCACCAACCTGCAGCAGTCCCTGTGGCTGTTCCCTTTCTGGGCTGCAGGCTGTGGTGGGATGGGGCTGGAGAGGTCCTGCATGTGTCATCCTGCTCATCCCATCCAAACAGGACAAGGAAATTGCAGCTTGGCCTCCTCACAGCAAAAAAGGTGGCCCAGAACAGATACATTTTCTTCACAGTTCTCCCCATGCTGAGGTATATTTGTGCCCTGTTCCCATTCAGACCCTTTACACTTTAATGTCTAACAAAAACATTACCATTTCTACATTTACGCTTAGGGATTTGATGAGATAGTGTTTTGGGGATAGTAAAATATTTTAATCTAAGGCTGCTTTCTATAGAAGAGTGGAAAATTACTTTTTTGCAGAAAAGGTTCATAATTTTCCAATTTTCTTTTTAAGACAAACATTTCAGTATACTTTAAATTTGTTTTGCTTTTCAGCTGTCAACAAGATGAAAAAATCAGTCATGGATACCCTGGTAATCTGGGGAGAGCACAAACCATCACTGAGGACAGATAGAGGAACAAGAATGGAAAGAAACCTAGAAAATTTAAGCTTGTTATAAGACAACAATTTAATACACAGAAAATAATGCTTAAGGTAGGGAAACATTAAAAATCTTACAGAATATGGATGCTAAAAGAGTAAGTAATCGATTGTTCAGCATGGGGAAGGATAAGATGACATTGGCTTAATTTGCAGCAAAGAAGACTTAGGTTTGACTTTAGGAAAACCTTGCTAATTCTAACAATAGAAAAGTACTGTTAGAGGCTACTCAGAGAGATGGCAGAATTCCCAATGGAAAGTTTCAAGAACATATTTCCAGAATGGCTTCGGTATGTTTGATTCTGCCTCATTATGGTAAGATAACCTGACCCAGACTTGTATTGCTCTGAGCTCCTTTCCCTGTCTTGTTTCAAGGAGACAAAAGGGAACTTGAGAAAAACTTTCTCAAACTTCAGTTTCAGCTCAAATTGAAATTTTTCTTGTATTTCTGATTAAAAGTCTTGGAGAGTTTTTATGAAGATCAGATTTTTTTTCCCCGCTGTTTATGGTGATTATGTTTCAAAACCTTTAATTCTTTAATTTATTTCCAAGAGGAGGAAAAAACCCCACCTCTTTATATTTCAGCATGAGAGACTTTTTACCTGGGCTGTAAGTGGAGGTGAACTTCCCCTTCTGGATTTGGCTGCCATGTGAGCCTGGGAATGCCCCACACATTCTGACTGATCAGCAAGACAAACTGCTTTTCTCACAGTCCTAAGACTTACACTGCAGGAAGAAAGTCTTTAGCAAACTGGATGTAGATAGCAACATCTCTTCCAACTTGGCATCACCTCAGCCAGTTCAGAAGAGACCATAAAGCTCATCACCATAAGGAAAAAGGTAATTAGCTGGCTACCTAAAACGAACAGAGAGCTACCTCTTTCACAGCTGGAGGCACACTCCACCGCTGTGTTGGAGATGGTGTTAGGTACCATAGAGGGAGAGGTGAGAAAAATAATACCAAATTAGATCAATTCATGATTTCTTCTGCTCCCTGCAGAATAATTCCCAGGAACTGTAAGCAGCTGCCCCTGGGTGCAGGTTTCCAGATGCTGTGTGTGTTGTATCTTGCCGCTCAGAAAGTGTATTCTTCCTCCCAGTGCCTGCTGACAGGTCTGGCTCTGCAACCATCTGGCTTGCAAAGTAATGAGACCAAATGAAATGGAGCTTGAAGAATTAACATTCTTTCCCTAATCTATTAATAACTGAACAGTGTTGATTTTGGTGACAGCTAGATACTTTATTGTGAAGCAGACTGGTTAATTAGAAGCATCGTAGTGAAGGTTATATTGGATATGTGTATCCCTTCAGAGACACACATATTTTTAATAAGGAGAGGTTGGTTTTGCTCACAGACTTAAACAGCCTCAGAAAATGTTATGTGTGAAAAAGACAACAAATTTTTAAAAAGACAATTTTCGCCAGCTCTCTGTTACTGCTTTTTTATTGTTCAAAAGATCTGTCTATTTTTAATGTGACTCCCAGCTAAAAGCTCTCAGTATACAAAAGGAGGCACCAGACACTTGCAGATCTCGGCACCAGTACCAAGCCACCTCATTTTCAGGGTCCTGAGGGCCATCTTCCTAGCCTGAATAAGCACACAGACAGGCACCTTTCTTAATAAGGGAAAGCATTCCCATTTACCTAACTTAACTCTGGTCACGAGCATCTCATAGGTTCTTTTACGTGCTCCTGCCACCGGCAGACACAAAACCCAGCTGACCCACAGGCATTTCTTAATTATATTTAAAGAAGGTTCATATGGTTTCAAAACAGTTCAGATTAAATCTATAGGACCTCTGGATAAATTGGAAGAAATAAAGGTTTTGCTTGATTTGATTAAATTTGTTTTAAGCTGATTTAAAGTCACAGTGGTACAATTTCGAATTTAGCCATCACCTTCTGGTAACTTGTTATTCTGGAAGTAGCTTGTTCACATGTCAAGGCTTTCAGATTGAGGAGCTGGCAGTTAAAAATACCTCTATTTTCCTGGCACAGTTATTAACTGGTACAAGTCAGTGCTTGTAAAACTGGTGGTTGTTATTTGAAATATCAGCCTTTAAGTAAATGTCTTCTCATTACCACTTTCCAAGTGAGTAAGGTACTGAGAGTGAGGGCACAACTGAGTAGTTCCAGTGTTCCCTGTGGACCCCTGGCACTGCCACCTCTGATATTTTCATACCCTCTCCATTCTTGAAGACTGCACAGCAGTGTCAGTTGCCCAGGTTATCTTACAACACAGGTTAACCCGTGTGAAATGACAGGTTTTATGCTCTTGATCCTTAAACTTATGCTACTGGAATAACTGGAAGACCTTGTTAATAATTGCTGTTGCTCACCATGAGAGACATGCAGGCACTCAGACCACTCCTTTCCTCTTCTCCTCCATCTCTGCTCTGTAATGCTTCGTCTCCTCCAGCTGCACCTCTGTACAGGCTTTGTTCTGATTTCTGCTCCCACTGATGCTCCTCATCATCTGCAATCATTGCTTTCTCTCCACCTCTCACTTCTTCCCTCTCTTCCCAGCACCTGTTTTTTCACCTTTCAGCTCTGGCACAGAATGGGTCCAGCAGTATGAATCAGAGGAATATATTTCCATAGTCCCCACTGGCTGCTCAGATCAGGTCCAAGCATCTCTGGTGGCTCTGCATCAGGTAGACCAGTGGGTCCCAAGGAGGCAGCTGGGGCCAAGCCTGTCAAAGGCTGCTTCTTCCCAGTGGGCCCTTCACCCTTGTACTGGGATGGGCTGCATCACCCTGGGAGGGACCAGCTGGCCCCTGGCCACCTGCCAGGCACTGCTGCCATGCTGCAATAGTGTCCTCTCGCTCAGCAAAAATTCAGCACTGGCCCTGTCAAATGGCAGTCTGCATTTAAGTAGGGGAAGCTTACATTTTGATTACTAAACCCCATCAGAGAACAAATTTGGTATTTTTGTGACATTTACCACACAAGCATCTGTTCTTTTCTCAAATGGCTGTTTGCATCGATAACTTCAGGTTTAGTATTCCTAAATACTGCTTGGTTTCGAAAGGTAACAAATTTCTCTTCAGATTTGCAACTGTAGATCTGCTGAATTTTGCAAAACAGCTGTAATTTTCCTTGGGCTTCTTCTGCTCTCACAGGGCCAGTGGCAGCTGAGTTTATGGCCTTGTGGCCGCAGGGCTCCCTGCTGATATTAGGAGTCCCTTTTCCTCAGGAACAGAAAACAAAATGTATTTGTGATATAATCATGATATCAACAGGTAGGGAAAGGCAATGACAGCATCACCAGAATGACATAAAAATGTGCATTTCTCTTTCCCATCCTCTGAGTATCCCCATTTCAGCCTCCACATCTCTCCAACTTCAAGAGAAAAATGTGGGGCCAGCACTACCAACTGCATCTGAAGTTAGGATCCTTTAAAAGTTTTTAGATAGCTAAATAAAATACTGGCCTGATATCCAGGAAGGTTCAAACTTCCTTTATTTTACCTCTGCAGCCCTGGAAATTATGTATCCCATATAGATGTCCAAAAATTAATTTAGTGGTTTAATTTGTGTTTAAATACATTGTCCCAGGAATATCTCACTTTGATTAAGAAAATTCTATTATTGCAATGTCTAAATAGCAGCAACACAATGAAACCCCAGAGTATTTTATTCCAAGTGGAGGAGATATTCAAGGATATACCAGAGGAGTACACTATCTGGATGAGAAAAGCAGATTTCAGTAGAGCACGTGGAAGTGGACATCAGAGTTGTTCGGCAGAAAAAAAGTGGAGGCAAAAGACTTGAAGTTTTGCATATATTTTCTTACTGTTCAGGAGACTTTATATCTCCATCTGAAGAAGGATACTTCTTTTCCATAGGTGGAATTTAATTTCTATATTTGAAGACCACACTTCCATTTTGAACCTGAGGAAATGGAACCGGAGAACCTAGCAAGTTCTGGTGGAAAGTGGGGAAAAGCAACCAGTTTACAACTCTACTCAGGGTTTTTTTGTGTACTATCATCTCCAGGAGATATAGACTTGCCAGCAAAGGGCTGTGGGAGGAATCATCCACTTCCAACCTCTTTTTTTTTTTTTCTTTCCTCAGAACTATAATTAAAATACTATAAAACTGTCATTTCTTTTGGATAGTTTTGCCTGATCCTGTTTCTGGCTGTGATTTACCACTGATATCTTGGTAGATGATGTTCCTTGTGATCTAGAGTAGTGTTAAAACTAAACGAGGATCTCAAGTGTAGTTCCAGAGCACTTACATTCAGCTTTTCAGCAACCATACTGTTTGTGTAATTTTGTGTAAGTAATACCTAATCCTGCAAGTGATACTCAAGGGAATAATACCGCTGACAACAAGCATCTAAGTTTAGCACCAGATTTGAAGGCTGGCACACAGTCAATAATACAGTCCAAAACTGCTGCCCAGCACTTCTACAACAACAGCCACAGCTGAAGACTATTGCACACCCACCAGACATTCTACAATAACACGCCTGGGAGGTGTTTCCGCAATAGTCTTGATAGTCAGTGAAAAAGCAGAGCGGAAAAAAACCCCCCAGCTTCCAGATATAAAATATTTTGAGACTCTGTTCAAACTATTATAGCTGTGCTAAAACTGGCCTTGAAAATTTTAAACATGCTACTCATGGGCATGAAAAAATGTTGTGTCACATACTAAATTGAGTATTGTTGATGCATTCACAAATGGCCATGCAAAATTAGATAATTTAATGACAAAAAAAAAAGTTAGTGAACACTGCTAAAGAATTACATGCAGTACCATCTGTTGGCTTTTTTCTTCTTCCCTTGAATCTTTGCACGTCCATTGAAGGTTACTGTTACCATCTAAGTTGCATAAACTCAGCGTGAGTAAACAGAAATGATTTATTTTGTGAATTTTCAAGTTCAGAACTTGTGAACTGCAGCATTTAGCCTTGTCACTGATTAAACTGTTTTATAAAGAATTTCATTAGTCTTACTTCATTGTATAAGTTATTAATTTTAGAAGATTTTTTGCTATGTATTTTCATAGTTCAATAAAAAATGATCAAGTTAAAGTGGAGACGGATATGGAGCAGAAGGTCTGTGCCTTTAGGGACTGGCACCAGTTATTAGATACATATCTTAAAGAATCTGAAATTCCTCCTGGCAGGTGTATCATAAACAAGAAGCTGTAACTTATGGTCTGATGGTGCTGAGCTACTTGGCCATTATAATTAAACTTACATTAAAAGAACCCTCCTGCTGTTCCCCTCTCCTTCTGGAAAGGCTAGCAGTTTTCTTCAAACAATTATGACAGTATTTCTAACACCTCTGCATTAGTTTTCAGGATATAAAAAGCCACATGCTCCTTTACATGGCCAGATTGCAAATCTAGCAGAGGGGAAAGGAAGCACAGGAACAGGGAGCAGCATTCCCCATCAGAGATGGGGATTGCTGGGGAGAGCTAGGCAACAGCTAGAGTGAGCTCTTCTTCCAGTTCTCTTTTTAAGATAAAGTGATATTATAGCTACATAGCTCTCTAGCAAAAAGAAAAAAGAAAATCCAAACAAGAAAACTGTATCAGTAAGAAGCCATTGCTTTCCTGGGTTGGCCAAAGGCCCACACGCTGTGTATTTAACTCATGACGTGGGGGATGGCAAAGACAAAGGTGAAGCTTCCCAGGTAGTGTGACCACTTTAGTCTCTTCCTCCAGACAACCCCAGTCTTCAGTTTCAGGCTCTCTCCCAGGCTGGTTTCCCCCTGGAGTTCAGTTTTCCACACACCTCCTGACTCTTCAGGATCTGGTTCATACCTCATCAGTATATTGCTCCCTCTCCCATCCAGTTCCATTTTTATTCCTTCACCTCTTCCCTTCATCTCAGTTTTCTGCTACCTGCAGGCTCTCAGTATACTCATGCACACCAGAGTTTGCATATTATGAGATTGTAAGGGCATTTAAAAACTAAATTTGAATCAACCTCAACTGATCGTATGCCAAGTGAATTTTCAAATTTTAATTTGGGCAAAAGTTTGACACACATGAACAGAGCTTTCTGGCTCCCTCATGCTCCCGCTTGGGGCACTAGAAGTTTTCAGGCCCTCAAATGCATTGACTCATGTGAGAGCACCAGCTTTTCTGCAAACAGATTTTGGCTGAGGTCTACAAAAACAAATTTATTCTCCAAATAGAAATTCATAGACACAGCACTTGCAGCTTTGCAAAGTTGTAAGCAACCAAAAGACAGGCTAAAATGGGAATCAATACCAAACCTTATCCACAGCCAATGCTGGGATCTTGTTTGCAATATGAACACGCCTGAACAGTATCTATACAGCACCCTGTCCACCTGCTGCTTCAAGAGGTATTCAGACTATGTCATAAAATGCCAGCAATTCCAATTCTTCTCCAGCCAAGCCTTCCAACTGTAGATTTCCAAAGTGCACAGAAATATTTATAACTAGCATTCATATTGCTAATTGAAATATTAGTAGGAGATACCAGCTGCTTCATGTATCAAAATACTGACATTCATTATTATTGGTTGGCAGAGATGTCAGGGATTTTTAAAATTTTTGTACAAATTTGAATGTTAATGAAAGCATACTAGTGGAGTTGAGAGAGACCCAAACATGAACTCTAACCCTTTGCTCTACCCCTGCCTTTGTAAGAGCTTTAACTGCAGAGCCAAAGCCTGGGCTGGGTTCCCTGGAAAGCATAGGACTAGCATCATAATTTGACTTTTTCCAATTTCTTTTCCTCAGCTATGCAGGAAGAGCACAGCAGATATTTGAAAAGGTTTATGCTATCCGTATGGCTTGGTGTGCAGTTATATTAGCAAGAAGAATGAGAGAAACGGAAAAAGAAAGTCTTGGGCAGCCTTGAAAGATGTTGCTCTAAGGAAGCTTAGCTCAGTCCCTTCAGGGCAAAGACGTGTTTTATCCCACGCACTGCCAGTTTGAAGTTGCATGCCATTTTCTTAATTGCATATTCAAATGATTAAGAAGCACTGCTGCCAGCATTATGATCACAAGCGAAATTAATATAGGCTCTCACTGATTTTGGAATGATTTGGAAAATTATTACATGTGTAACATACATGTATATTAAATAAGAAAATGACCATTTAGACATTTTACACAATATAGGAACAGCAGGTGCAATTTCATTATTCTCTTAATGCAGCCTGATAACTCTTTATATCCTCCTTCTTGGAAAGACTGGCTATATAACTGTTATCAATCTTGTGGTAGCCATCTTGCCGAACTAGGAGGAGACATTACAATTCAGATGTCTGCTGCAGTTTGTGTCGTTTCTGCGATGGTAGGCAAGCCGTAAACCTTCCCGGAGAGCGCAGCAGGGCTGCCTTGGGGAGAGCGCCTGTTGCGCTTCCCGTAGCCCTTCGGAGCTGCCCTGTACGGTGCTCCGGCAGCTGTCGGCTCCACAACACGGCGGTGATAAAGGAGGTGAGAAGGCTCCCCGCCTGGGGACCTCAGAGATGTTTGTTCTCACAGTGACAGGCTGCTTCCCCAAGGCAGAGAGACACCACATGGCAGGGACCTGGGATTTTATCTGGGGATGAGGGGGGCAGAGAGCACATGCACTAATGGTCTCAGGGTGCAGGGGCGGTACCTGGGCGGAGTTGGGGTACTGGGAGGAACTGGGAAAACTCGAGGGAGTGGTCAGGACTTGGGGCGGGGAAGGGAAAACCATGTGGGAAGGGCAGGAAAAAGAGTGGGGAAGTACAGCACCACAGACGATCCTGTCCTAGGCGTTGTACGAACAGAAAGAGTAAGTGGATCCATGACAAACAGAAATTACAATCTTAGTCTAAGACTAAAGTCAGTAGGTGGCAAGGTAAAGAAAAAGTATTGGTTTTGTTATAGTGTTATATTTGTTATAGTTAGAAGCTGAATTGCCTGTTGCCATGACTTAACATGCTGCAATTTCCAGATTGATTTTACCTGAGCAGTTTGTTAACTTTTCATCGTATCAATACAGACATTTATGGTATGTACTCATCATTGTGGTGCCCAAGAGAGTTGGAGGCTCATGACAGCTTTAGTAGCCAGCCTTCGGATAAATACATGGAGGAGCACTACACAATGAGAAAGCAGGGATTTCATTCTCAACATCCTGTTAGTGTAACTCTTAAATGGTGATAGACTCTCACTCAAGTGTGACATTAGAGGGACTATTAGACACTCACGGCTCAGAATCCCTTAGAAAGAGGTGGAGGACTACTGGCTAATCCTCCTTTACCTAACAAAAATCCAGTAGATTATATAAAATAACCTAGTTATTTTGTGTCTTATCTATTTTGCTGTTATTAGGACAAGGCACACACTGGACACAGAATCTCTGATCCCACCTTTCCTCCAGTTTTGCTGTATTGGATCTCTGTGCTTTGTTCTTGGCGTTACTTCCAATGAAATAACACACGGTAAGAAAGCAGAGGTCCCAAAGCTCCAGGGACACTGGAGTGAACTGTGCTTGTGGTGGGACTCCCCCTCGGGCTCCTTTCCAGGGATCTGTGTAGGTGGGCTCTGTTGCACACCAGCTGAATGCTAGAGCTGACTGGAATGTTTCAGCCACACAATTTTGCTTGTGAACTTGTATTTGTCAAAAAAAGCATTCAGAGAGAAAGCATAGTTTCACTGAAAAAGATCTTTCAGGTTTTAGATAGATTTTTTTAACTGGAAAGGAAGCTTTTCTCCCCAGAACTGGTCATCCACGGGAGAGAAACCATGATTCCCTTCCCTGCTCTGCCTGAAGTACACAGAGTATTTCAGCCTTCATTTTCCACTCTCTTGTTTAGCACCCTCAATGCTAGTAATTGATTATTTCAGGCTGGGTCAGTTTACTGTTCTTCAGTGTTTGAAGTGTTTTCTGTTTTGTCCTGCAATGAAAGAGTGTCTGGTTTTCAGCCAGAATATCTATCTGCTGATGAGCCTTACTGAGACTGGCAAAATTGTACCATAAGCTTTTATCTTCACACCACATAGGAAGGCCTTAGGAAAAAACACTGGGTTTTTAAGGAGGAGAGGGCACAGAATGTTGCTGCCACTGAGGAGGTCTGTAATTGAAGTAGTATTTTCTATTTTCTCTAGCTATGAGGCCATTGTAAGCCACAAAATTTACACAGAGATGTACAAAGATCTCCAGTAACTCTAGATCCATTTATTTCAAATGAATTTAAGAACTCAATAGCCCGGGCTCAAGTATTTCGGCTGGACAACCCATTGCTGAGTGTAAATGACTTGAAATCAAGAGCTACTGTATCTCCACTTGCAGACTTCTGCAAATGAAATCATGAAGGCAATATGATTGTCCTTTCTGAGAACACAGAAGCTTTGGTTGTCTTCTTACTTTATTCCCTCTCATCTTTTCTAGTTGCCCTTAAGGTAATTAAAGCTAATTAAAAATCTGATTTGAAGATCAGAGACAAAATTCAGTAATCTTTTAATTGCTGTTGAAACATCTGCATAGGCGTTTCCACTTTCACTTAAGTTGGTTTCATTTTTAATAACATCTTGTCTGGAGAGTGAGGTTAGCAGACACTGTTAGCAAAACAGCAGCTTAACAGCTGGGGAAGGCAGATTATCAGCTGCCTGTTGCTATAGAGTCTGTCTCTGGCTGTTTTGCTATTTAAGTATCATGCCTTCATATTATGCCTTTTAGGAATATTTCTAAGACAAGCTTGCATCATATTAGATTAAATCAAATCCTGACAGGATTTTTCTGACTATATGTAACCCCATACTATTAATTAACTATAAGGTATGAGAGCTCTGACAGTTTCTGAAATGGAAGAGAGCAAGTTCCTTAGGGGTAGAGCCTAAGAATTTCAATCTGCAAAGACATACACATCAGTGTAGTGCTGTGCTTTTGTACATTTTGTTTTATTTTGCAATACCACATACAGCACCCCAGTTGTATAATCCAATTTGTGTTACTGGACCAAATAACTATATAGACATAGGACGCTGCTTAGGTTTAAATGTGGCATATAGATGAGATGAACATACAAAATGGCAACAAAACACAGAGCACAGAACAAGAAAATAACAGATATGGGAAAATAAGACTAGGAACAATCTTGACGTATCTGCTCCCCTTCTTCTCCCTCACTGCAGGATCAGCTCTGCCTTTGCTGCTTGCAGCAGCTGGGATTGGGGCTCTGCAGCTCCAGAGATGCTCTGGCTGCATCCTCTGCATCCTGCTGTCTTATTGGGTCATTGCCATTATGGAATTTAACCTGCTGTCTCACCTGGGATTCTTTTGCCGCGAGTTAAACTCATTGCTCTTTTCTTCTTTGGACGATAATTTACTACTGTGTGATACTTCACTTGCTGCAGGAAGAAACTGTCAGAAATCAAAGATTTTAGGCTCATAACTTATCAGTCCAGACACACGGTGCCCTCTCTATAGCTCTAAAGTGTGATTACGTATGCTGCTACAGGTTAGCCATGGATGCTGCTTTTACTAGGTTTGCAATGGCTCTTGGAGCAGCGTCACCATTGGTAGACATTGCCAGTGCTGTGTTTTGAAATCACGGGTAGCTATTTTCAAACACATGACTCCAACATTGATAATGCATCACCAATTAGGCTGAACAGAAGCTCACACCCACAGCTGCACTGATTCAGTACTGTACCACTGTGAATGTCAGAGCCATGGCTTTTGCTGTTGCCTTTGTTGTGTTCTTTTTCATCCAGGCACTCTCCATAGACCAGTTGTTACAGTTAAATTTTTGCTCAGATTGTGGCAATTCCAACCACTAACAAAAAATTCCTGTAAAAACAATCCACAGGGCTTGTACGTCTTGTGGGAATTTATGGATCTTGAAAGACCAAAGGACATCTTTACCTTAGGAAAAGATAAGATTTATTTCAACAGCATTAACATTATAAATCTTGAACATGTTTTAAAATATCACACTCACTGAACTTCTAATCACATTTGAACATGTAATGATGATGCCAATATTTTGTAAGTTATTATAAAAATAAATTTCTTCAGAGATGTACAGAGTAACCATTGACAACCAAAGTTTCATCCTGCTGAGTTCATTGCATCAGTTTGGGAAGAAAATTTTTCCAGGCAATCATGTCTCAAATGCAGTAGCTAATTAATCTATTAATATTAAAGGCAAACAGTTGCAAATCCTGCAGGATAATTTTACCCCTTGTGCATTCTCTCTATAGTAGATCCATTATTCTGATGCAGTTAAGATCTCTGGATTTTTGCAATGGTTTATTAACAGTAATTTGTAATGCAGCAATCATATGGTGCCCCAATGAACTGTACACATTGTAAAGTTATGTGTACAGTTAAAGTGCTAGGTTTCAGAACTTTTATTCCAAGATTAATGAAAGGGAGAGGTTGTGGCAGACAGAGCCAGGATACTGTAATCGTGTGTTATCAGTTGCACCTTTAAAAATACAGTCTGTTTAAGGTACAAATGATTTGTGCGAGGAGCAGCATCAAAGTTTGTATATGTGACACTTCATACACCAGAATATGGCCAGTGGTCTTTTAAACATGCTTCTGTCAAAGACAGGAACTCCCACACGCTCCTATTACATCCCAGGTTTGAAAGTAATTTATAAATGTTTAGACAGTGTAGAACAGGCAAGAAGTTCAGTAAGTCATCCTTCAATAGATACACAGAGATAGGAGCTTCCATCTGGTACAGCCCAGTGGTTTCCACTGCAGTGAACTGATAGTGCATATGGTTTCTTTTGGCAGATACTTCACTTTTTAGTGCTTTTCCTTCCAAGCATGGTGGAGAAAAAAACCAGGACAAAAAACATAAGAAGGTCTCTCCTCTTCATGTATGTATTTATTATACCACTGACTCTGTGAGAGTCCTGTATATTAATTCCACAAGTAAAAACCTATTGTTAGTGTAGCTTTCCTGCTGGTCTTTACTAAGTCGAATGATGCATCTGCGTCAGTATACTCTTCTTATAACCACATATTCACAGGCAGAATTAGAAATATGTATTTTGTAGTTGAATTCGGAAGGAGTAAATTCCATGTAACTAGCTGAGAATAGTGATAAGAAATGACGCTTCTCGGTGGTCTTGCTGACCGCTGGCCGCCCGGAGGCCAGGCAAGCACCTTGCTGAGGCGTCCTGGTGGTGCCACAGCCCAGCAGACAGGTCTCTCTGTGCTGCCTTGGCTCCTGCTTGGGGCTGGCAGCAGTCAGCAGCAACAGTGTTGTGAATGGCGGAGGCGAAGGAGGAGGGAGAGCCTCAATGTAGCAGCTAACAGCACTTTATCCCCGAGAGGCCACGAGAACTTAGCACCGCGAGAGCCGAGCTACAGAGAGCCCCAAATGATGGTTACAACAGCTTATAAAGGGGGGTGGTACAAAGACAAACCAATAGGGGATTGACATGGGGTGACAACAGGTAACCAATGGGGTCTCAGGGGTGGGTCCATTTTAAAGCAACCAATGGGGGTACAAGCTGAACAGAAGATTCTGGCAACTCATATGAATATGCATTAGGGTCTATGAATAAACATAAGGGATTACATAATATGGGATGATCAGGGGAAATCCAATGGGGATAACTGGGAGGCGGGAGTAACAGGGGAGAACCAATGAGCAACCTAACAAGCTTAAACTGACAAAGAACATACTGGAACAGGGGGAGGTGACCCAGTCTGGAGTGTCACCCGGTGGGGGCACGGCCTACACCTCTGAGCCACGCTCCGGACCGCCTTCGGGTCCGCCCTGAGACCTGCCCTCGGACCCACTGTCCTGGGCAGGGAAATCCACCCACCGGATGCCCTGATTGACAGCCAGCCTGAACTCAGGCTGGATCACCGCAACAAAGAAATTTCTCACTTTCATACTAATGGGGCATGAGAGAGCTAATACCTGTTTTTTGTTACAGTTCCCCTCTCAAGAGTGTGATGTGACTTGTTTCCGTCACTGGCCTTCTTTGCCATCCCAGTACCCTGCAGGGTATATGCACGTATCAGTGCTTTATAAAGTACCAGAGCTTGAACATGGTTTAAAGAATGTTGAAAATTTACTTTATTTAAAACTACGTTAAATAAGATTATTTAAAATAACTTAAAAGCCTAAAAATTGATTTACCTAGAGTTAAAATAACAGATTGAGGAGCCATACCCAGCAACATTACTCACAAAAATTTCATTAGTTTTTACTTCTTTCTTATATACTTTGCTCCATTGGTAGTTGTTATGATTATCTATAAATGCCATTAATTTCATTACTTTATCAAAGAACACAAACCAAATGAACATCAGCATACACTGAGCTTCTTAGATAGTTTAAATTTTGTTTGAAACTTACATTCCCCCTTTATTTCTAAGCAGTTATACACAATAGAATTAAAGACAAGATAGATTTTTCTTGTAATGACACTCTGAACCAAAGCTTTAGAGAACACTGTGTGTTACAGGAGACATGAAAAAGATGTGACAGTTGGCAGTGCTGGTTTTGTTTCATTACCATCACATCCGAATGCAGGGAAGCTGCTCCCAGCACTGCTAACATTTACTCCTCTGGAAACTGCCCAGACCACCAGGCTTCTCCAAGTTGCAAAGAAGGGAGTAGGTATCTGGAAGCGGTGATGAAAACTGGCTGTTAAAAAGCGTGCTCTGAGCAGAGATTTGTTTTGAGTCAGGTGGCAAAATATCTGTCTGCGACGGGCTTCTGAGGCGTCTGTGGGCAGAGCTCACTCAGGTGCTGGCAGGTTGCAGATTCTCCACCAGCTGGTCTGAAGGCTCTCCCGAGCCTGTGGAGACAAGCTCCTCCTCTCCTCTCCTCTCCAACCAGCAGCTTTCAGTTTTACAGGGAATGAATAGCAAAAGAGTGCACCTACTGCTTTTCAGCACTGAATAGCAAAAATGTCTTCTTCCCCTGGCTCAGATAGAGCAAGTCTCTCCAAGACTCTCACACTTCTCCATAGTGAATGGCTCAGATCTTCCCGCTAATCTGGTTTTACAACATTGGGGTGTAATGTCACTGTTGTCTAGCAGTTTGTCTGGCCGTCTAAGCCTCTCAGGATGCCGTTGAACAAGACAACCGTAACACATTTCCACTTCAGACCTGTGGTCTGGCTTGAAAATGCAAACACTTCCTTTACCACACCCCTCAGTGCACAATGATATACAGCAGAGGTATTCCCTAGCAACAAAGTTCAAGAAAAAATCTTATTTGGAGTTTAGAATAGGAAAACACAGGGATCAAAAAACCATGAACAGGCTGTGAAATAAGTGTTTGTTGTAAAATTAAATATAATTGAACTTTTAAAATTTCTGTACGTTTATAGCCGTCTCACCAGAGGAAGGAAGTTTTGGAGAGGTAGCCGGAGGCTGTACCACTGGGGATTTACTCCTGTAGTAGTGATGACTGGACCATGTATGGGTCTATTTCAGGGATTACACACTGATTTAGCAGAGCTTTAGGTTCCCTAGGGAGTAATCAGTGGTGAGGGTGTGTATGAATGTGATTATGGGGACCTCAACATACCATATGTTCTAAAGGCTCAAGATATGGGAAAATTAGTTCCTAATTGGTAGCACATAACTGAAACAGCTGCTGTTTTAGAAGGAGCAAATCCATCACCTAGGATTCCCAAGAGGAGTTAAATCATCACTTGATACATCAAAGTGTTGGATTAACTTTCCCCTGTGAGGCAGAGTTTAACTGCTGCTTTATTTGATCCAGATACTTGATGGTCTTTGTGAATTGAACAAAGTCCCTGCATGCCAAAATTAAATGGTGATTCGATCTAAAGAAAATAGGGATTTTCCAACTATCTTGAAGGAGGCTTTGTGAAAAGTAGAAATCTTTCAAGAGAAAATACACTTGAAGTATCTTGAATGATAACTGTTTGGATATGTGGGACATACAAACTAGTAGTCCAGGTTAAAAGAAAGCTTTCTTGTAATAAGAGTACAAAACTGTCACTGTCAAATGAGGAAACCACTACTATTTCTAAAATACCAAAGTATCTATAGAACATGACCTCTGGCTTAGTCTTGCTTAAGGCATGCAAGACCCATGCTAGTCAAAAACCCAACAGTCTCTTTGAAGCATTCCTCAGATAACTGTTTCTGTCTTTCACAGTGTTCAGACTTCTGCAGTGGACAGTGGAGGTCTTCAGACTATGGTCACACCCTGTGAAACCCAGAGAAGCAAGTAACAAGGAACCAGTTTTCAGAACACCTTTTTTCCCATTCACTGTCTGGGAAACCTTGATCATTTTCTAAATTGAAGACTAATGGAAAGTGATCCATACACCTTTATAAGAAATTAAAATACCTAAAGCTGAAATTAAGAGCAGCTTATGATACATCACGACAGCTTTATTGCTTAAGACAGCAGGTAACTCAAGATTTCTTTTGCACATCCAGTCAAGAGGACCTAATTTTGGAGCTCCAGATTCTTTAATATTCCTGAAAAAGTCTTCTTTGCCAAAGAAAAAGCTTTCCATTCAAGTGACCTTCTCACTTCCAGGCCCCATTCCAAAAAAAAAGAAAAGAACCCACAAATTGAACAAAACCAAGGCAAAATTCTGGTTCCAGATGTTCATCATTTTTATTGGGAACTTTGCTATAGGTTTATATGAAAGCTGTTTCTATATGATAGTGATGGAAAATTATTTAAAACCAACAGAATACAAAGTCAGTGGGTAACTTTAAAGAAGGCATCAAGAGATGAAGGATATTCTACTCTTAGGACAATTATCTTGTTTTCTCAGTTTTGGAGGGCTGAATGCCAAGCAAGCCTGAAACTGTCACAAGAAGGAGAGAACTAGATGATGATGAACAACTCTCCCAGCTGCCACCAGTCTGGATTTAAGAAAGCTTTGGAGAATCTAGGGAGTATTAGACAGACCATAAAGGAGAGAAACTGGAAGAAGAAGGGAAATCAGAGTTGAGGGTCTCTGAGATTCACTGTAATAGATACAAATATGTATTATATAGTATACCTATGGATATCAAAAGCAAATTTCATGAGCCAGAACTGATGCACTGGAAGGAAAGGAAAAGGATTTGAGATTCTGTCTTACAGTGACTGAGAGGTAAAGAGGGAACAGGGAGCCCATACAGCCCAGAGTATTGATAGATCAAGTGCTAGGGAGATTAATTGGAAGAGCAGAAAGCCACAGAGGTAAAATCTTTCTGGAATTAAAGAAGAAAGCTAGTTTTTGGTCCAGGAAAAAAGAAAGAGGTTCAAGGGATGCAAATAGCAGCTCTGAGACTGATTCAGACATAGGTTTCTGGAAGCAAGAGAGGAAAAACCTACGCACGAGAATGAAGAGAGCAAATCAGAGATGAAAAGGAGATCTCAGAGCAAATTACTTTTCAGGATTTCAAGAAGCTCAGAGACAAAGTGGAAAAGGGATACAAAATGATCACTGGAAAAAGCTTGCTTTGTATTTACTTGGAGCAGTGGTGCTAAAAGCTGAACTGACAGGCAGGAGGTGAGGAACTGAAGAGAAGGAAGTGATTTTATGGCTTACAGGAACATGTAGCCAGAGGGGAAAATAAGACTTAATTGATGCAAGGTCTTCTAGTTTATTCAGAAAAAAATACAATATTTTTCCTGTTAATTACTAGGGACAATTCTTGAAATGCAACAGCTTGTTTTAAAGAGCATATGGTAGGGGGTGCTAGGCAAATGCAGCAGACAATGTGTTACCAAAAGAAGAAAATCTCTTTTACATAAGGAGACATATGTAATCCAAATTTATCCACCCCGTACCATCAAAAAGGGTATTTCAAATCATGCTGTCTGTAGCACTAATATTCAGTCTGAAATTACTCAGTAAGGTATGTGCAATCAGTACTCTCAGACATTACTCCAAGGGGCAGCTTCAACCTTAGATGTATAGAAAAAAAGTAATGGAATTGTAGCTAGGGTTTTGTGTGATAAGCAATGGGCTAACCTGGCTATGATAAGTGATGTGCCAACCCAGCCTGATCACATGCTGAGGCCAATAAATGGTCCTATTGTCTGGAAGCTTCTCAAAACTCTGCAACCACAGGCTTTACCTCTTTTACAAAAATATAATTTTTCTGCCTTCCTCAAGCACTCTTTGAATATGTGCTCATAACTTAAATTTATTTTTCAGCAATGCTCTCTTTATGGCATTAGGTTTTTATATCTCTGCAACATAGTTCTCTTACTGTCTCATTGCCACCTTTTGTCAGCTGCCTTCCAGTTTTTTATTCTCTGGCACAGTGTGAAGAAGTTTCTGATCTACCTTCTCCTATATACACCCAAATACTTTTGTAGATGAGCCACAGAGGGGAAAACTGGCAGCACTCTGCAACTCATCATAAAATTGCCTCTGTTTAAAATAAAATTTTGTGTTCCTATTATAAGGTCACAAACAAACCGTGTCACAGAATGGATCTGATTAAAAACAGAAACTAATTTTGAATTCCCATCTTTCCAACATCAGTGAGCAGGATAGAGATCTGAAGGAGGATATGGGGGACAGTGCCTGGCAGCAGGAATTATGTGGGAAGACAGAGTCCCACAGTGGGATCTGCTCTGGGAACAGACATGCAGACTGCTGGCTGTTTGGGATGGGTAAGATATGGTGCCCATGTGAGCTCTGAATCAGTCGAGATGATTGTGGGGTGCCAGGGGGTCTGAGGGATGGGGTGAGTGGGCTGGCACAGCCTGCAGCTCAGGGGGCTCTGTGCTGGCAACAGGTGCTGGCAGTGCCACCTCAGAGGAAGAGGGGCTTCCGTGGCAGCCTCTGTGTTCAAGTGACCATCTGGATTCAGGGTGTGTGACCTTCTCAACTCTTTGTGCAGATTTCCAAGGTGGAGTAGGGGTGAAGAGCACAGTCCCAACTTCACGCTTTGGTTCTGCTGGGGAACCAAAAACCTGCGAGCAGCTCTCTGCAGCCAGCTGGGAAGCCAGCCCACAGGTTGCATGGCAAAGACAGTGCCATGCACTTAAACTTGAAAGGGATTTTGATGAGCATTTTAGGTGCTGTAGAATGAGAATGGATGACTAGTATTTCCTTGTTTAAGATAAGATCAAAACAGAACCCACAGTGACTTCAAAATGACAGTAAATCCTATGTAACCTAAAGAAAATATGCCCTTCCCAGTTTTGAAAGTCTCCTTCAGTCATAGCAGATACTGTGATGCCTCACCAAGAGAGTGAGCACTGATGTTTGCCAATTTGGCCATCATGTCCTCCTGATTGCACTGTTTCTGCCAAAGGAGCTAACAATAGATGCAGCTGCTAATAAGGAGGAACAGATTAAAAAAATGCAAAGCTATCATGAAGGTGAAGCTCATGTGCTAAGTTAACACTTCAATATCTATCCACTCTAGACTTAGCTGAGTGGTTCCAACCGCTCTTTATTTCATACAAAGGCTAATTTGTATAGCAATATCTACTGAGAGAGGAAGACCAACTCTGGAGATGTCATAACCACAAACAAAAAAATCATTCATTTCCTGACACATCTTCTCCCTTCATGATCTTGCAGTACGAAGTGCTATTCCTTTGTGAGTGGCAGTTTCCATACCAACCTTGCTGTCTTAAGCACACTTATAAAGAGCTGAGATGAAAAGACTGGAGTTGAACCTGACAGCTACTGCACCCAGTGCTCACTATGACTGTAGGTTTGCAGCCCCCACCTGTGGAGGTGCTCACCAGAGAGCACTACAGCAGGAGCATCATGCCTCCATTAAACCCAGTGCCAGGTTAGGTATCTGCATTAGTCACTGGGAGAACTAGATATGGAGGAATAGAAATCACTACTGAATGAGGGGACACCTTATAATAGTCAATAGGAAGTGCTAAAAAGGGAAGAGTGTTTCTTCCAGACTTAGACATCTGTTCCTTCTTTGGCCCCAGACTCGAAAAACATATGTGAGATTCACAGACCAACACTCTGTCACTTAAATCATTCCTTTGGGTACAGACGACCAGCTCCCTTTGTTTCTTTAAAAAACATAGTCGGTGGCAACACAATTTTATCAGCTAGTCTGCTGTTCAGATCTGAGTCTTTTCCAGCATGAGGCAGATCAAGCTCATTTCCCAGCAGACAGATCTGTGTGGTACACTGGGATGAGCCTCCTGCCTGGTACACGTTCCCTACTGTGCAAAAACAGTGGGAACAATTTTAGGGTCAGAAGGAGTGACAGTAGGAGAAAGCATGATGTTGTAGATGTGAGAAGACAGTATTCAGCTAAAACAGAGTGCCTTACTTCAAGCCTTGCCCAAACACATGTAAAAACATGCATTAAACAGTATTAAACAGTTGCCATACAATCACACAGCATAAAAGAAATTATATGGCGATCAAGAACTAAACCCCAGCTAGCTTCATGAAAAGCAAATGCTATGAACATCTAGTACCTCTACATCCCTGTTTCTGAGCAGAAGACCTCTCACTGAAGCTTCTTCTATTTTAGTTGCTATGCCCTCTCTTACCTCTGACCGTGCCTCACATCAAATACATCTTTGCAGTTTTCCCTTTGCAGCCCATTTCTAGCCCCTCTCCAGGCACAGCTCTAGGCTTTCTCTGTCTTTCAACCTTACCTTTTGTTCATTTGCAGGTGCTTTAGCTCCTTTCCATATCTGCACCTTCTTGTCAGTGATAGTTACTTTGAATTTTAGCTTTGACATCATGACTCTGGAAAGATGTTTCCTCACTGTCTTGCTGCTAATTAAAGCTAGCTCTCTGAAGGCTCTGATCCAGAGTCCCAGGAGATTCCCAAACCTTTCATTTGGCACACAGTTATTTTCCAGGTGATTAGTTAGGGTATTTTTAAGTGGTTTTCAAAAATGATGTTTGCTAGGTACATAGCATTAAATTCTCCCATCAAAGTCATACTCTTTATATTTTTAAGAGGAAGTATTTATTAATCATGCTAGTTAAATTATTCATTTTAATTTTGAATTTGTCTGCCACTTTGGGAATAAACAGCTTGTTTTGCTATTACATATGTTTTAGAATTGCATTACTTAACACTCAGCTGTAAGCCTGAGTAAAAATCACAGAAACAGAAATCTGTAGGCAGATGTTGCATTTCAACATCCATTCTCACACTCAGCTCAGAAAATCTTGTGTGCAGATTTCACTCTCCTCAAGATGATCCAGTTCCTAACCATTGACTTGGCATCAGCAATTACATCAGGGTAGCAGGGCGGAGTACACGCGTCCTTTGAACTGACTCCATGGATCATTGATCCCAAAAGTCATTGAAGGTAACAGGTGGTTAGACAGTATTCCAGGAACAGGTTTATTGATTCAACTCCTTAAATAAAACATTATGAAGAAAAGACTATCACAAAAGATCTGCAGATTATCTGGCAGGTTTGTGGTGTGCATCTCACTCCTGATATCAAACATGCATGATACAAATGCCCCGGGAGTCTGCTCCTTGTCACTGGGACTGTGTCACACGAGAGCAGGCCAAGAAAAGGCAGGATGTGTGTGAATAGCATGTTTACACCGATAGGTGATTGAGCCTTGGTGCTGAGTTCATTCACTCTGTGCCTACTAAAAATCAAACTTTCATCTATATTTGACATTTAGTACAGGCTGAATCTTTCCATGTATTTACACCATTTTTTTTTTCTCCAGCTATCTCAGCTCTCACTGACTATCCAGGCTCTCCCATGCCATTTCAGGGCAAAATTACACAGATCGGTCATGACTGAAAGCTGATTTTGCTCTGGAAAGAAAACTCATACAATCAGGGACAGCCACAAGGTGAATTTAGAACCTGCCATCTCCACACAGCTGAGCTGGGCTCACAGGCTGTGTGATGTTGGAGCCCAGCTGTTTGGCTCAGGAGAGTCTGGAGGCACATAGGTGATGAGGTTACCTGTCCAGCTCCTTGGATGCAGCACAGAGGGTCTGATGAAACTGCATCACAGCTGCAACAGCTGGCCTATTGTTTCTCATACATTGAAAGGCCAGGGTAAGTGCTGAGGCTTTGTGCTTGTGTGCTTTTCACCACAGTCTGCCTACCCCAGCCAGAGTGCAATGCCTCTGCTCTCCGAGGTAGCCAGGAGCTCCCCATGCCACCCGTGCAGCTCACATCCCAGTTGTGTCAGGAATCACACGTTGACACAGGTTGTGGAAATGATTCCCTCAACTTGGTGGCCCCACTTGCAAAAATATTTTTGGGAATGGCACTGACTGATAAAAATATGCACTATAGTCTATGCCAAGGCAGTGGTAGATTTGCTATAGCAACATAGTATGTCTGATGGGTTTGTCATTCTGAAGCCTCAGCTGTGGGCCAGGACTCCTTCACACTAGATACCGTACAAGCCCAGACTGAAAACTGTCACTGCGGATTTGCTTTTTAAAGTAAGTGATTTGATGAATGATGATAGCCTCAGTTGTCAAAAGTACTGGTTTCAGAGTACAAATCCTGCTATTTTTATCTTCAGTTGTTTGCTAAACCTCCAAGTAAACTTTCAAGTTCCAGAGCAACATGCTTTCTCACAAAATATATTGAGTAATTTCTGACTTTCCTTTTAACTCTGCCCTAGAGGTACCCTAACAAAGTCCTGACAAAAAAGAACTTCAGGAGGTTGTAGAAACCCTCAGTCATTGCAGAATATTGATATTTGCAAAGATGTTTCACATGGAATAGAACACATTCACGTTTACCAAACAGTTCTTATTTCCAGCCTAATCATACACGACACTGTGTTTTCTCTCCTTGTCAGAGACTGAAAATAGATCATGCCTCAAACACTGATACACAGTTTTGCTCCTTATAAAGAAGCCACAACCAAAGAAGCCTCTCTGAAGACTGGGACTTTGGACTGAAAGTCAAACTGCTGATTAGATAAGGGAAACACATTGTTCAGTCATCCTCGGCTGAGCTTGGGGTAGGAGGAGAGCACAGCTCACAGAAGCCAGGTTTACACAGCCTCCTCCCAAATGAGGTGGGAGGAGGAGGTTTTGGGTGCATGGTGTAACCTCTGGTGAGAGGCAATAAACACCCATCCTCCGATTACACAAACCTGCCCAGCTGTGGAACCCCCAGTCCCACAGGCCACATCCACGGGACTTTCACGTGAGAGGCAGCTGAGAGGGAATCATAATCCATCAAAGACACCCCAAAGTGCTCCCCAGAGGCCTTGCCCCACTGGACTGCAGGAGATGCAACAGATCCAGAGTCTGCTGTAAGAGACTGCCCCTCTCCCCCAGGGGGACATGCCTGGACGTTGCCACCTGGCTCGAGGGTGTATTAAGCCGTGATAATCTATGCTTTTTGGGGGGACCTTCACCACCAAGAAGAGCAACTGGAGAGGATCAACAGAACATCATTGGGATCCACAGAATGGTGATATTTTCCTTGTTCTCTCACTGTCACCTTCTTTCTGTTTCCCCCCACCTATTTTCTATTTCTTTCTCTTCTTGTCTCTCTTTTTCTTTCCCTCTCCCTCCCATCAAATAAAACCCCTACTATTGTCACTGGCATGTGGTCTCGTTTGCACCTTAATTCTGGCAGAGGAATTTCCAAAGAACCTTAATAACTGGATCTTGATGCTCCTATAGAAGAAGAACCAAAACATAACTTCATGTAAATTCACGTAGGCTAAGGATGACAGAAAAAGTGCAGTGAGAAACAAGTGGGTGCAAAGCAACCCCCTGGGGACTGCAGCTGCCTCCTGCTGTGACAAAATGTCTCCAGAGACACCAAAGGAAACTATTTCATAAATGGGCCCTCCTGGAGTATGAAAATCTAAAGGCATCACACGGACACAAAAAAGGCAAGTCATTCCACAGGAAACAGTGGTTTTCATATGATATGGTTAAGTCATGCTGTGTACTCTGTTTATTAATGCTCTAAATGGTTTTCTTATTTAGGCTACTTGTTTCAGATTAAATCCTGTTTCCAGTTGGCAGTGTAAGTAAAGAGCTGTAAGCTGAGCTTTACTTCCTGGTGCTGGGATGTAGGAAGGACTCCAGACTTACAGTGTGCAGCTTCTAGCTAATGCAGAATAGATGCAGTTCCATTTTGCATAATTTTGAAATATCAAATTAATCCTGATTATGTAACTGTAACTTTTATGCTTACCTAATGAACATGAACATGATATGTGCACCTTAGACAGCTATTTACACATGGGCTGAATTTTGTCTTTAAAAGGCCTAGTAATGTAAAAAAGATTGCTACAACAAATTTTCATCCAATTTGATAAATATGCCTTTCTGTGTCAATCCTATAATTATTTTAGATAGACCGTAAATGGTTATATGAATAAATGTACCCAATTCCAATGGAATTTGTTTCATTACATTCACATGTTTTGTTTAGCATTTTTATGAAACCACATGAAAAATGAATGAATGCTCAAACTTCAGTTTACATCACCCCTTAGTGATTAATTACAGCATAAACATCATGATTCTTCTCTACTGAAATAGAAAAAAAATACCTCAGAGACATGTTTAATCATTTGGATCTAATAGTGCTGTGTTTATTCGTTCCTTTTTGGTCCATTAGAGAGCAAATTAGATTTGATTCACTTACTTTGATTGGCTTAATTGTACCAGTTACAGATGAAGTACAAATAAAACTGTAATAAATCCAGCAGATGTTTAACCTGCTCAACCAAGATCTTTAACAGTCAATTCTAACAGCAATTTACACTCAGCAGTTTAACCAGACCCTTAGGAAGTTGATCTGATTTTTCTGAAAACCAGATGCAGTATTTCTGTGTTGCTGAAACAAAACTGGTGTACCATATTTTCAAGTCTGGATTATTTGACAAATATTTTTTGTGATCTCGCTCTTCTCTGTGCTGGGCATTCCCCACTGCCAAGAGGATTTTAGGAGCTGGTGTAAAAGTAAATCCTGTGGCTTCTGCCCAAGGTAAAAACACTAAAGGTCACTAGTAGAGAAAACAACAATTTCAGAATAAAATTATAAAATAATGATTTTTAATGTCTTTGATTTAAAAATCTGAAAATACTTACATCTAATGCATAATGCACTAAACCACAAGGTTCATCAGATCACAATTTAAATTGCTATGACCTTTAAATATGCTATTTAATATGTGCATGAGAAATTCTAATACTAAATACCATATCTTAGTCAAATTGGTCTTTCACGTGGCATTGCGAAGCCATCTGTATCTATAGAACTAAAAAGGACAATATACATTAGCGAACTGGTCCGTGCTGGAGTTCGTTATGCCCCAACAAGCCCCACCAAGAAATAAAGTAGCTTATTAACATAGAAAAATGTCAGTTATTTTAATTATAACGGGAGGTGAAAGGAATCATCTCTGAGTGTGAAATTACTGTGAAGCCATCCATTGATCCCTCTATTTAATCAGTCTCTTGAGAACACCAGGAAGATGGAAGAGTATCTGATTAGTGTGGAAGTGTCAGCCTGGGATTAGCTTTAGGCACCCGGCTTTCATATCAAGGGCTTTCCCCTCTCCACCCACAAACCTGGGCTGCTGGCTGGATTTACCGCCTGCCTCACTGAAGCAGGGTTCCCTCCCTGTACAGTGCCAATGGAAAAACAACAGAGAATGCCCAAACCTTTTGGTTAGGTTTCCTGACCAAAGACTCAGTAAATGACACACCAGGTCCTAGTGAAGAGAACGAAACCAAAGCCCCCAAATCAGTTACTCCAAAGCCATCTAAGGAGGCCAGGCAGACCACTGTCCCTGGGATGAAACCCACTGAGGCGCGTCAAGGAGAGATGCTTCCCTCCCCAGACAGCTCCAGCAAACCATGGGCTGACTGCACACAGGGACATGGGACTTATCCCATGGGGGGGATAAGTACGGGGTACGGGGAAAGACCTGTGCAAAACTTACGGGACATTTTAAAGGGATTTAGTGTGAAATTGTCCGTGGGACATTTAGGGAAAGAACGAAGGCTGAGAAAGGTTTCCAGGTGGCTCAGGGTTTTGGGTGAAGCAGGGAAGAGGCCTGCAAGTACCAGGTGCTTCCATCAGTTCCCTGCAAGAAAATCACAACTTGACCACACAGGCAGAGCCTGCTGCTCATGCAGGTGCCTATTAGTGTAAGGAAGTTGGATTTCTCCTTCCTCTCTTGTAAACTCTTTTACTTCTCCAACCAGCAGCAGAGGATGTTACTCAGCAAACCACTGAATACACACCCATACTGAAAACAAACAATTTGCAAACAAGATATAACCTGGAATAGGTTCTGAGTACTTTGAATATTGAACAAGTCTGTCAAAATCAAATCCTGTTCGTAGATAATTCGTGAATAGCAGAAAAAGCTAAAACAGCAAAATAAATGTTTGATCTGCACAGTTTATGCTGTTCTGTCAACATCTGAATTATCAACCAGAACACCTACTTAGATTCTTCAATGTCAGATCCAAATTTACTGCCCCCAAGGCAAGTCTGATCTGTTCAGAGGAGGCTGAGGTGAGCTGACCAGTGCTAGGCATGTATATGTCTTCTATTAGCACTACAATTGGCATCCCTAGGAAAAATCTCTTCCCTATAAACCAGCTTTCTGTCTTAAACCAAACTAAACTGTGCAATGTCTGATTTTTCTTCTTTGTATGTGTGTGTGCATGTGTGCATTACATTACACTTGATTATTGTGAAGTGAGGGTTTTCAAAGCATTTGAATTATTCACCATCCATATTATTTTGAATTCTATTCAGTTTACCATGAAAATTGCCTGTGAATTAAACCACAGTCTCTAATAATGTTCACTTGGTATTACTGATTTTTAAAAAGTGTTTGCAAATAAAATCTATAGTTAGAACATAAAACTTCTCAATAGAGTCCTGAATCTGTTCATACTGAACTAGACATCTTACTCTCAGACTTCATCCTTGCTGCAAACCCTATCACTTTAAAAAGAAGGCGCCCTTTATTAAAACAGTATTCCTACACCAGCAGAGCAATACAGGAAGCTGTGATCGGATCTGACAGTTGGTTTACTCTTAACATTTGATCACAAAATTTCTGTGCCATCTGTGGGAAGCCACACAGGCAAATGTGTCATCACATCTAATAATGAAAAGAAGAAACAGACAGAACGTGCCATAGAAACAGACTGCTTTAATTAACCCCCGAACAATGCTTTGCAGAATTTGCAGAGGAAAACCTGTGTGGACAGGTTGCAAAGAAGAAGGTCACAACAACAGCAAAAGACGGTTTTACCTTGGATGCACCATAGACTTATTAAGAAAACCTTCTAAGTGAAGAATTAGGGATTGCATGCCTTGCAGAGCTCTGAATTTAGTGAAGGCAGGCAACGCTGGTAGCAACTGGCTGCTTTGCCTTGTGGCAAGAGCAGTGCCCAGCTGTGCTCGCAGACTGTCTGCCCAGGGCCACTGGCTGCACTGACCACGTGAGATAAGGGTGTAGGAGACTTGAGAAGTTTAGTAGTTAAGCTTAGGAGATAAAAAAGCTGTGTCTGATTTTTACTCTGAATGAGGGTGTCCAGCCACAAAGAGGTGAATGGAAATAGGTGCGGAGCAACATCCCTCTTGCCAGTCGGGGTGAGGTATGGTGTGGGGAAAGTACTGGGGGATGAAATCCCAGGGTGATTCAAACATGTGAAGCTTCTCTGAAGGACTGGCCTGTGCTCATGGGTAGAATACAGGTGCACTTCAGAGAACAGGTTGCTCCTGCATTGTGTTTGGGAAAACACAATAAAGAGGCTCTCACACCTGCCAGGTTCAGCAGAAAGGAGGGGAAAGACTTTTATTATTTACATATATTATGTTTTATACATTTCTCAACTGCACAAGGGATTGAAGGACATGTCGCTTCCCTCTCAATCACACTGGAGAGAAAAGGTGCTCATCAAAGTTCTCTTATCACAAAAGGAATGAAAAACAGAAAATACCATCAAGTAAACATTGGCTATTATTTACATGAAACTGTGAGAAAGAATTTCTGACTCCAAGGTTAAAAACAGAAGGCTTAGCAAAAACCAGGGCAACACTGCATGGGTCATGGCACTCCTATGTGGTTTATGTCTCAGCAAAGAAATGGTGCTATGCTGTTTTATCCTGACTGCATGCCCTGCTGCCTGGTTATTCTGGGCTGAGGACCAAGAACCAGCTTGCCATGCTGGTTCAAAGAGATGCAGATCTCTCATTATTGAGGGCAGCCTGAGCACCAGGACACGGCTGCAGTGTGAGTTGTGCCAAACACCACCCGGCAACCGGGCAGGGGGAAATTCCATAGTGGCAGGGTGGGTGTTCATGTAGGTACAGTAGGGCCTGCTTGGACAGTGTTTGGATGTCTGGGGAAAACAAGTCATACAGGATAGTTCTTATCTGCAAGCCAGCACCCTGTTTCAGCACACACTTGAGATTTCAGACTGCCCCTGAGCCTTCCCAGCTGCTTCCTCATTTACATCTGGTCTCAAGTTCTGTGGCACCAATGTTTGGAGGAAAGCAAGTGGTGATACTACTATCACTTTCTTTATGTTTTTCAAGCACTTCATTTTTTCTTTGCCTTTGGCAGGCTGGTCATCTTCCCCAGGCATGACCTAAAGAGGAGACATCCAATGGCCCCTCAACAGAGACTCCAGGCACTGGGTTGTCGGGATTTGATCTCTGACAGGAAATAAGTTTCTTAGGATTTTATTTGCAGTCCAGATCCATCTGCAACAGCATAGCCAGAGTTGGCTGTGGGCGCTTTGTGGAAGCACCTATGAGTTGTCCACTCAATGCTAGCTCAGCACAGCCCTGCCAGCGACACCCAGGTTTGGCAGCTGGAGCTCACAGTGTGCTGGGACCTTGCTCTCGCAGCAGCAGGCAGTGGATGGACATGGCTCAGGCTGCCCCTGACCAGAGACAGGCAGACTTGGCTGAAGCTCAGCTCATGCCACAGCCTAGGACCCATTGCTACCCAGCCCATTTAGCAACTCAGCACCTAAAATAAAAAGGAGGGTCTGTAGTGTGGCACAGAACTTTGTGCAAAAGGCAGCTGACAGCTCTCAGAGCCATGGCAAGACAAGCACATTTCCCATTCTGGTCTGTACCACTGAGAATGACACTGCAACACTCACTTATGAAAAAATTAGCACCTTCATAACATTCCTGTGTGACCAAGTGTGGCAGCACTATACCTATGTGAAAATCAGAGTAATTTGCTATCCTTGAATGCCACCTATAGGTTAATGTTTTCTGAAATAATCTTGATAAAAACCATGGAAGACAGAGGTCAAAGTGTAGTTTTGGAACCAAGTGCCAAGTGTTTGTGTGCTGACATTGATTTTTGCAAGATCACTACTTGTCCTCGGGACAGTTCCATCCATTGCCTGATCACAGTTCCTCTCTATATAATTTTACAGATCTTCTCACTCATGGTCTTAATGGCTCATTTATGAAATTATCACTCAAAGGCTAATCTTTTGCAGGAACACAACCCTATGGATTTATTCCTTATTACACAAAACCCTTTAGTTCCTGCACAATACTGACACACAGCATCCTTAAGAAGATGTCACAGGGCACTTTGCAACAAGAGAGTTTCAGATCATTACTAGGGAAGTCAGTAATTTACAGCAGCTGTGAGTCTGGCCCTACTTTCTGGTAAGAGATTTTTGAGCAGCATGCATTTGACCCTTCACTTTACACTGTATTCTTTCTATTTATTTATATTTTCCTCATTAGAGCAGAAACTTACCATTTCTCAACACTGTAAAAACAGGAAGTTTCTTTGGGAACCAGTTTATTTGGGAAGTTTTTGATAAAATAAATGAAACCATCTGGAGATGGTCAATCCATTTCAAAGCGGATTTATCCTGCAAGCTGCTGGGCATGACCTACACTGTGCTCATGGCCTTCCCCTATGTATCACCTTTCGAGGAGGCACCCAGTACACTGCAGGACCTCCGTGCCTTACCCCAGCTCTGGCTCAGTGATTCAGCTACAACGATTTAAGAACATACTTTGTCCCACTCCTAATATATGCCAGTACATATTTGGTAGCATATTTGGATGGTGTTGCTATTTTAGCATTATGAGACAGCCTAATGTAACTTCTATTACAATAACCTCCCTGAAATGCTTGGGAAAAGAGGAGTACAGATTTGGTTGGGTTCTTTTTTTTTTTTTTTAGCGCTTCTAAAAGATGTGCATGGCTAAGGTATTACTTATTACAAATAGTTTTTTGTTCTTCACACCTGCATATATGGAACATATGGGAGTATAATTTAATAAAGAATGTTTATTTTATTTACCTATAATATCCTCAGGACACTTACAATGAGATCAGTGAGGAAGGTGTTTGATGTTAGCCATTGCATTTCTAGCTCTATATCAAATTAAATCAGCAATACAATAATGGAAGCGTAATGCAGATTACGAAATTCTGTTGATGCAGGATGTCCTGGGATATAAGATGTCTCCTAAAAATGTTTCCAGAAGCACATAGCAGTTCATTACAACACTAAACTTTACTGATATGTGTAACAGCGGTAAAAAACAGCTTTCTGATATAAATGTCAGTTTTTCATTTTCAAAAATTTAAAGCACAGTGAATTACTGCAGTCCTTCCTCAAGTCCTTAGATTATTTCTTAGAGAACACCTGAAAATGAATATGCAAACAGCCTGAGATCCCTTTGTTGTACAATCTAATGAACTGTTAAATACATGAGCAGAGGGGCATAATTCTTCCTCCTCAACATTTGTTGATAAAATAAACACCCAGTGGATCATTGTGAGCACATCCTTACCACATAGGCTGACAGGTTCCTAAAGCCCCTGTTGTCTTCAAATTTCCCTTAAAAGACTTGAAAAGATCTTTAATATTTGCACTTTTTGGATAACAGTGATGTAATAAAGTAACAAAGGCAGATGTAATCAGCTGAAATGAGAAGTTCTCTTTAGATAGCCTGATATTACTTGTATTATTAGCATTGCCTTTTTAGTTCTCAGCTTAAGCTATTTGCCTATCAATTCCAAATGTCTTTTAACGGCACTGTTATATATACCAAATGCCTTTGTTTGAATAGAAGTTTGGGCTATTGAACTGCTGCAGTCTTTCATTTTTTATCAGTTGCGCTAAAGGTACTGTATAAGCATCTGTCCACATTAGCAGGCTCAGCTGCACATTACCTCTCATGGAGTCAAGAGAAGGCAGTATTTTCCTGATGACATTCCTAGAGCCATCTAATTGTTTTTCTTCTGTTAAGAGTCTCTCCCAGGAGATATAAACAACTTGCAGAGAGGAAAAAAAAGCACTCAAGGCACCTTCCAAGATGACAAAGCACAAAAAGTTAGGAGAGACATGACTTTTCCTTCTCTTTTTCTTATTACAGTATTTGCACTGCTCCTTACTAAGGCCTCAGAAGCAATGAGTCAGGAAGTAAAACTCTTAAAATAATCTAGAAATGTTCCGAAGAAATGTACATTTTGCAAAATCCTAGGCTGTGCCATCTCCAGCAATTTCTCTAATGACTATTCTACTGGAGAAGAGAGCAATACTTTCCATCAGCCTCCTTCTTGAAAGTATTGCTCCCCAAAATTCCCATCCTCAGCAACATAGAGTTTGGGCAGGCCTGACCTCTCCTGTTCCTGATGGTGTATTTCTCACCTGATGGGTTTTTTGAGGTGGCAACCCATTTATTTAGGGACAACTTCGCTGAGGAGATCAGTGTGAGGCTGGTGAGCAGCCACAGTATCAGTGGTTCCTGCGGTCTCCAGATATCATCACCTTCACAACAGAGCCTTGCCGAAAGGGGAAGAAGAAGAGAACAAAGCGGTATCACAGAGGGGCTCCCCTGTGCCTGCTGCCTGGCCACATAACCCATTTTCAAATACATACATATAGAGAAGCTTCTCCTGAGCCAAGAACAAGCTTGGCTTCGTCACCTCTGTGTGATCATGGATGCAATTAGGACTCTGCCAGTGTGTGACCTGATAAACTGGATGTTAAGATAAGGTAATGCTTTCTCATCCATTTCTGTCAACGAAGGCAGGTTTTGGCATGGCTAATGACAAAATTCTTCCCTTTGAACAAAACAGTGCATTTTTATGATTCTGGTGCTGGCTGTGATTCAGCTTTTCTGTATGTCAGTTGCCAGCAGCTTCCTCAGATGAATCAGTTTCTGTTCCCTAAACTGAGGCAGACAGATGTTAGCAAAATATCTGTGCAGTACTTAATTCGAAATAGTATAAAGATAACTTTCTTGGATTTATATTCTGTCTAGAGGACTGGTTGCGGCTGTGCAAAAAAAAATTTCCTTGGAAACAAAAGGATCAGAAGGCATCTCCTTGTTCCAGCTTGGACAGAAGGCTTTGGCACACTCACATAAACTGTATTTCACATGTTCTTCAGTATCTGTGGGATTTCAACATTTTTTTTCTACATTATTCTGAAAATGTTAAGACTCCAAATGATCTTTGCACAGAAAACTCTAGTATTGCCTTTTGGCCAGAAGGTGATCATAGAGCTTTTTGACTCACTTCTAGCACAAATAGTAAACAAAGCTTATTCAGCACTGAGCAGCCGGCTATGTTGACAGATTTTGCAAGAATCCCAGCAAGAGTGGAATCCTACCAAAATAAGACTGTGCCAAGTTAATGGAGTACATTGCAGAGGCCAGCATCTGCAAGTCCTCTCCCTATTACTGTCAGATACGGAAAGCCATGGTGGAAGGTATTCCATTTGGAAAAGTATCTTGGATTTTCCACATAAACATACTGCTCTGGAACAGATAGCTGGACCAAAGAAGGAAATACACACTGATATTATTTTGATTAACCTTCCAGGGAATCATTCATGAGAAAGTATAAATAATTCTACAGGACAAACCTGGAAAAATTGACAGCAGTATTAACTTGCACTCTACCTCAGAGGTTGTTCCTCCCTATCGTTAGCCTGAAATGGAAATATTCTGTGAATGATTACCTGATCCCCTGGATTTACCTTTAATGACAAAGACAGCTTAAGCCCAAGAAAATCATTGGCATTTTTAGGAAAAGGAAAAATATATACAGAAACATTTGCTGTATATCAAATGCATGCCCATTTATAACAATAAGCTAGAATGCATGAATTGCACTTTATCTGTCCTTAAAAAGAGTTCAGTGACTACTAAGGAGGCAGTTATTCTTAAAATATCTTAAACGACCAAAGGGCAAACAGATGGGTGATTCCAAGCAGGGTAGACAAGAAGCTCCTGTGGTACAGCTGGTGTTTGCAGTGCAAGCACCTCCAGCTGAACTGCTCACTCCAGCTCCCTGCAGGGTCAGTGCAGAGAAAGGCATGACGCCCCAAACGCACTTCTGGCATGACTCACCCAACCTCTTGTACAGTCAAAATTGGAGCATCAAAATTCAAGCATTGAAAAGCTGCCATGGGGAAGTGACTGAGACACCATCCCTGGAGGTATTTAAAAGATGTGGCATTTAAGGACATGGTTTAGTGGTGAACTTGGCAGTGTTATGTTTATGGCTGGACGAAATAACCTTAGAAGTCTTTTCCATCCTAAATGATTCTCTGATTCTAATCTGAATTTCTTTTGCTGCAACATGGGAAGGTTTCCTTTCAGAGTTCACCCCTGTGAGGAGTCTAATTGCCCTCTCTCTAACCCCTGGCAGGTAGCTGAGGACAGCAATCACATCCCACTTCCATGTCTCTCCTCCAGGTGATGAAGCCCAGGTTTTAAAGGAGGCCAAGGTGCAGCTCCCACTCCACTCCTTGGCCAGCACTGCCTGCATCTCCCTGGTGCAAGGTGAGAGGCTCAAACTCAGGTAGTGATGGGTAGCAGGTTTAACAGTGTCACTTCTCAACCATCCACCCATAGTTAAACACATGCCTTACCCTGTCTGATGGGCAGGGCAGCCTCTCCTCCCACACAGACTCCTCTAAGGACACGTAAGGGCAGTGAGCACTGTGCTTAGATACAGCTGACTTATCATCCCTGTTCAGAAATTAGGCAAGTATCACTGATAGTCTCAAAATAAACTTGCCACTGAACTGATATTTTGAAAATATTCAAAAGTTCATCTATCGGGAGAAGTTTCAAAGAGAAAAAGGCAAATGAGGTGTAATAGCAAAACATTGTTTCTAGCGGGACTTGAGTCAAAGCTCAGCTGTCATTGCCAGCAGCATGACTACGTGCATAAGGTAGGTAGTTTCAAAAATAAAATGATTTCACCAGAACAGATAAGTGTTGTTTTAAAAATGGCAGATACCATTTTAGCATTCATACGAGAAATGTTATAAATAGGTAGTTTTGAACATAAAGCATCCAAGCCACAAGAGAAGACAGACCCTGCTTTATGCTGTTGCTACCGGGATTATCTGTGCTGCAGCTTTGCCCAGAAGGAATCAGCCATATCCAGTTTCTCTGACCTCAAAGAACAGAAACGATGTTGAAGATGATACAAGAACTGTCCATAGGACCTGCCTTCTCAGTGTCTTTTTAAATCATGATAAGTGTTTGTCCTTTTTTTGCGTGTCTATTACATCATGTTTTCCGTGAATGGCTGTAGGTGGTCATCGGAGAAGACATGGAGGAGGAGAGACACACGAACGGGAACAGACTGGGATGTTGTTCTGCACCTGGGCCAACGTTATTTCCTTGGATGGGACAGAGAGATCCAGGCTTTTCTCAGCAACTCTGAAGAGTATAGGTAGAGCTGTTTCTATACCATTGTGCTTTCAGTCTGTCTAAAAAGTTTTCTATTTGATGTGTTCCTTTTTTTAGCATTACAGATTCCTCCCTTCCCTGTAGGGAATTTTATCTCAAAGCCTTGGTCCATTTGGGGCATGTCACAGGAGTAGTCTCTCCTTGTTACCATGCTAAAGAATCCATTGATTGACCTGTACATGAAACCATCCTATATATTTAGCAAAAATATATGAAAATTTATACAGTATAAAAACAATCACAGGAAAGTTGGCATATGCTGGGCATCTCATGAGGGATTTCATTTTACCAAGCAATTTTAATTTTTTTTTTTCATTTGAGTACTGCAAGAAAGATGAGTGCCAGGGATAAAATTAAATTAAAGAAGGCAGTAGCTTAGCACCCTGGGACATGGAGGACAAGAGGTGTTGCACGTGGGAAAACACATGATGAGAGATTCATGATGTGCTGGAGCTTTGCAAAGCTTACCTGGCACAGCCAAGAAAATTCAAATGAGACAGAATGGGCAACAAGGAGTCAGTGGCGTGGATCACAAGGGTGTAATGACTCAGGTACCAAGTTCATATTAACCAACTGGATAGACTGAATGGGAGCAAAGCAAATCTTGGGGAGGCCAGATTCAATGACAGCACAATGTGAGTTGATGATTTGTAATTTTAATAATGCAAAATTCAGTAAATAAAATGTTAAAATAAGCAACTTTAATAATTCATTGCAACATTTACTATTTTAGGACTGTTATTTTATAGCATATTTGATTCAATTGTTCAGTGTCATTGTATGTCCTTTCCTTGTAACCATGTCAGAACTTAGACACTACAGTGTTTCGTAATGGTCAGCTAATTTTAAGGTGTTTCTGGGTTTTTCAATAAAGCAGAACCCTGTCTGTCACACTAGAACATCAGCTTTGAACTACATTCCTGCCCACCAAGGTTTTGTATCACCTCATGTGGCCTATATTTATAATCCTTGTCCCAAAGCAGCAAGTTTTTGTATGTTCGAACACTATTTAGGACTTCAGTAGTTTGTATCTCCAAAGCACTGTGTAAATATTAACCAAGGTACACATACGGTAACTTCACCCAACGATACTTGTGTTAACTGCAGCAGTTAGAGATAGAGGCTGAATCAAAATTTAGAGGTTATGCTGTGATTACCTTTGCTGTATCTGTAAAAGCACTTGTAGGGGCTTTTGGTAGACCTGAAATTTTTGCATACTGAATATAGATAACCGATAGCAAAATCAATCTTTTTAAAAATAGTTTGTCTGTGTTTGATGCTGCGCGATGACAGATGCAGACATAAGAACAGGCAAAGTGTTAATGGTGGGCAAACTGCAGGGCTGACTGCAAGCTTCTCAGCTTAGCACTCATCACAAGCAAAATCTTGGGAAAGACTGAGCCTAGCATAGATATTATTGTTAAAGACTGGTTTATGCACTATGTAAGATGCAAATAAAAGGAACACTGACAACACACTTTAATGAAAACAACAGCATCCCTTTTAAATGTAAATTTTAATGTTAGCGTTTAACACTGAAATATTGCTAGCATTTTTGACAAGTTTAGTTAATAAAAAGTGACAGCTGACATAATACACTTAGATTTCCAAAGGTTCTTTCCCTTGATACAGTATGACATCCTGATTAAAAACATTTAACTGAACCACTGAAGCACAAACTAAAAAAGATTTAAAACTGTCTGTTTGGTGGATCTCAGAAAGAAATCATAGGTGGGGTCTCTTTTTAGGCTCAAATGTGTACAGTCTCTTTACTGAAGAGCAGAAGCCATCAGATTACACCTACAACCCACCAAGACCAAGGCTTAGGAGAAGACTAGCTAGCTCAGTTTCTCACTAGCACAGAAAGCATCTCATGAAGGTCCCTACCTTTTTAGTAACACATTCACATCTGCTCTCTTGCTTTTCTTACTATGGCATTTTCCCCATCTGACCTAGTCAGGTTTCACAGTGTTCAGGGGCAAAGTCTTCACTCCTGAGCTGTAACAAAATCTTCTTGTAGCCAGAACCAGGCTTTCTGTCAAGTTCAGTTGACTTTGGCTAAGGTCCTCAGTGAGTTATTCAAACAAACAAAATTCCACCACATACTTGTACCTGAACAGTGGTGAAAGCCAACTCCCTGATGCCCCTGAGGACCTCTACAAAGGAAAACACTAGTCATAGAGATTTGTGTGAAAACAAACTTCCAGATATTACTCCTGCCCAGAGGTAGCTTCTAGCCATAAAAGACAACAGTAGAACAGGTACATACACCTTGCACTGCACAGCAAAATAGTCTGCAGTCTCTGCGTGAAAACAGAAGATTTTGGAATTGCTGTCTGTATAAAAGTGCAGAACCAGGTGTTAAGCACACCAGAGTAAACTGATTTCCAGAGCCCTGACGATGGGTTAATAGCCTCATAGCAAGTGCACAAACTGAGGTGACAGATGTGATGGACAGAGAATTAAAATGTAATTAACATTACCTCCGTGGTATATGTGTACATTAACTGCCAATCTGATTGTTCTACTATATAACCAATGAGAAAATTTGACGGAGCCTGAGCATAAACAGACATTTTTGTATGGGTACCAGTAGGCATGAAAAGTAAATCTGGGAAGCAATGGTGATCACACAATGCTCTCTGAGCCTGTGGCACAGAAACAAGAGGCTTGCAATTTATCATGCAGTTAAGAAGGCAGCAGGAACCCTACAATCCCTATTGTGAAGCTGCAAAATTGTCCTGTAGTCAGCAATTTAGTCTGGACCATTTTATTAAAATATCTTTTAGTGCTTTGCAACCTAGCTTCTGTTTGAGACAATAAGCTTGAATTTAAAGTGAGAAGAGTCTCCAGACTGCAGTGGAGAGCTCTGCAAGCTCAAGAGGACAGATTGCTATTAGCACTCCAGCAGCTCCTCGCTGTGGGTAATCACATTATAATATGCTTTCTTCTCCTGTAGAGGCTGATGAATATATGTATATATAACAGGTCCAGGATGCATGTTTCTACCATTTTTAAAGTCTGACTTCTTACTGTGGCAATAACTTGTTTGCTGTTTAACACTGGCAAGTAAAAAATTGCTAGAACCTGGGCATCTTTCCCAGTCTCTTTAAACATACTGCCTTTGTAAGAGGCATGAGGCTTTAGCTGCTCCCACTACAAACAGCATAAGGAGCTCACTCTGTCCTTTGTTATTTCAAGCTTGTTATGGCTTTCATTTGACAAGATTGCATATACGCAAACCTCAGAAAATGCAAAGTGGTTTAGCTTGATCTGAAATTTGTAACACACCTCTCTGTCTTGTTGGTTTGGAGTGTAGGGGTGAAGCATCTTACAAATGGGTACTCAATTTCAAAACTCATGTTAATGTCATGGGATCTTTATTTGAAACAGCCCTAGGGTAACTATGAGGTCCCTATTCAGCTGTTACCAACTCTTTGAAAGTATCTTAGGATTTTAATGAAAATAAATAGAATGAATACATTGTAGTCTAGATCCATAACTTCTTATGGCATAAAATAGCACTTCTGTGAACAACCAAATTAACATCAAGACATGGGTTTCAGAAGAGGTCCTCCAGCCCTTTGCCATTCTCAGTTATAATGGGTCTTTATAGCAGTTTTGAGATCCAGTCCAATAAAGCAGCACAACATAAGAACACAAGACTGGTTTTACTGAGGCAGACCGTGGTTTGTTGATCACTGCATCCTGTTCCTGTCTGTGGTCAACAAAAGAGGAATACTAATGCAAGGGAAGCAGGCACTTCTATTTCTCCCAATTTCAGTCCCTGACTCCAAAAAACGTTGTAGCTCAAAGACTTTCTGAACAAGAGCTGTTGCCTTTTCATTTAATGGATACTGATGGGTTCTTCTCAATGAATTTTATCTACTCACGTTTTTAAAGCCATTCAAATTCTTAGTATTCCCAGCATCCAGAGTCAAGGAGCCACACAGATTACCTGCCTAGTATGCAAAAATTATCACCTCTGTTTGTTTTGAACTTTCTGCCTGCTGTTAAAATTAGATGTCCCTTAGATCTTTTAACTGGTTGTGCCAGAGCCTCCATTCATTCCCCATTAACCTTTTCTGAGCTGCTCCTTAATTTATAGATCTTATTTTATAGATTTTCATGCCCTGAAACTGTCATATCTTAAAGCATTTAGATCTTCTTTGAAATAAATTTAGCTTGCAAACACAAAACATTGTAAACTTTAACCTTCTAATGGGATAAGAAGAAACTATCACTATTTTCAGACATCACGATAAAACACAGATCGGCCATTAAACACCTCAACATTTTTTATGTCTCACTCCAAGACAAAACTTTTATTCCAAAAGATCATATCCTAAGTGATGCAACACCATTCTTTGTCCACTGTGTTCTGCAGCCAGGCCAGTCCTCAGAGGGTCTCATCCCATCTTACTGTCCCATGCACGAAGTCCAGAGTATAAATGGTCTCCACAGATCCTTATGTATTATAATAGTACAGAATTGCACAATATGCTTTTCATGTTGAGGAAGTGCTTTAGAGGTTTCTCTGAGTCTGTGCTTGCATAAATCAATTGTGTTTGTTGGGACAGTGGAATAACTACCATGTTTCACACAGCAACAAGTAGTATGGAAACTTTCAAAAGAAGAAAAGTCTTAAATCACACAAATCTTCAATTCATACTGACTCAGAACTATCTCCAATTTCCATAATTTACAGCAAATGGACAATGAGGAAGTTTCTAAGCCTGCCAATTTATTTTGAGCCTATTTCAAAATTATTGCTGTCTTTTCAAGCCTGTCTCCTTTGAGTAACACAGGACTGTGATGTACAATAACCAAGTACAACTTGAGAACAAAGCAGTACAGCAATGAGCGCCATAGCTCAGGGGTTTCTCTCCAAACTATCTGCAATGCCTTCAACCACCACTCTTTGCTTCTTCCCTGACCACGGAAACATCAGAGAGGGATTTTCTGTTCAGCTCCCAATAGCCAGGAGGTGGAGTCGTGAGGCTTCAGCACCGCCCAGCCTAGGTCATAGCCCAAGGCCTCTCCAGATGATCAGTCTATGAGAGATCTATCTTCTGAAAGTGAAAAATGTAAAAACATTAAGTTTTTAGTGAATCATAGAGATGAAAAAGCCCCTGAGCCATCACATGCTTCTGAATTTGCTGCACAGACATATTTTGTGTGATTAGCAGAAGCCAGTACCTCTTGGGGGAAAACATTGTTGGGTAAATGGTTCAGAGAAAAGAAAACAATTTGAAATTGTCTGCAGCCAGCCTTGCTCAGACAATATGGATCTGAATTTCAATTCTCTGTAAACAAGCAGCCCGTCTCTGAGTGTGTCAGCAGTTTTAATGTCATGTCATCCAATCAACGCAGGTTATGTTCTGGGGATCAGAAAAAATACTTTTGCATTCATGGGAGAGAAAACGTTTTGTCCCATTTTATGAATTCCTTCTACTAAACTGTACCTCAGTGTCTTCCTGATGGTAAAGACCAGCATTTACTTTCTGGCACTGTAGAATTCTTTTTTCAACAACATAATGAGTTCACACATGTTTCCAGACTGCTATACAGAAAGAAGTAGCAAATCACTCTGCAGAGAGTGACATTTCTTCTTCTGTGATGCAGTCTGAGTGTACCACTGCTGAGCACACTTTTTAAGGTGAACTGTCTATTTGAAATCACAATTTGCTTGAAAATACTGAGCTAGTTTTTCAGCTGCTGAAGTCTGTCAGAGATCCATTTAATTCAATGGAGACACGCTAATTTGAACTAAAGAGCTGACCCTCTGTGCCTACCCATATTAAATTCTTATTCTATTAGAGAGATCACAGATAATTATAATCCTGCATTCTTCTGTTTATTGACACTGTGTCTCTGGGAACACTCTCTTAAAGGAATTCAGCTAGTCATCTGCCATTCATTTCAATTATAGAAACGTAAATGCAGACTTCCAAATGAAAACCAAAAAAACCCCCAACCAGAAATAAAAGATCATAAAACCACAGCAACTTTCAGAGAAATTATAGGCTGGTCTAATACTTGATCTGCTTTCCACTTACTGTAAAAATGTTGCGTACCAAGCTGGAGAGATTTGAATGACTCCTTAACACGCAATTCATGATCTTTGTCATGCAGCATCAATCTCCACACATAGGCCCCATATTATTCAGTTCTGGACCAGGACTGGTCCAGCACTCTTCAGACCATAAGGCTTCCTCTTGTTTAAATTTTTCAAGAACAGATGTCTCGTGCCTGACAGTATATCACTGCCTTTGAGCAGTGGAGAGCCACAGACGTGTCCCCTGCCCACCACTGACTTTGGCACAAAGCCTTGCCAGTGTGGTCCAGAGGGCCCATCGTGTCACAGAGACACTGCCCCGCTGCTGTGATGGGGATGCTGCCTCACTGCTGCCTTGTGCCACATTCTGCTCTGTGATGGCACACACAGGAGAGTAACAGAGGTAAAGCTACCTTGTGTCTTCATGTTCTCATGAAAATCAGAAAGGAAAGGAGCTTTGTAGTCCATGTGATTCCTCCTTTCTGTTTGCCTTTTTTCCCCCCGTATATTCATTTCACTGGTAAAAGACTGTAAACCTGGTTTAACAGATAAACCTAAACCCTCTCCAAGTTACTAATTGTAGTTACAATTAGTAACTACAATTAACTAATTGTAGCTAATTCTTGCCTGAATGAGTAAAGCAGGCTTCCATTTAATCCTAAATCACTAAATAGAAAGTTTTTAAGTACACAGCACATGTCACAATGTTTGGTGAGAGAAGTACTACAAACACCTTTATGCCCTTTAACAAATTTAACACACCAGATTTTACTCAAAAGGCAGATCATCTCCTCTCTGGTACCTCAGCTAGTTCACAAATCACTGTCTTGCCATACATCTGGGATGAAATAACCCTCTGCAACAGCACAGGCCAGGGCCAGCTATGGGTACTGGGCAGCTGAACCCAGGTCTGCAGGGGGCTCTTGGGGCTGGGAAGAGCAGCCCTGTGCTGGGCTGCCTGTGGACAGTACACCCAGCAGATGGAGAGTTGTGTTTATTTCCCTCTTTCTGGAACTTGAGAGGCCAAATCTGGTGTGCTGTATCTAGATCTGGGTTCCCTGGTACAGTAAAAACATTACAAATGGGAGATTCCGCCGGAGGGACATCAAGAAGATTATAGGGTGGTAGCACAAATCAGAAGCATAAATATGTAAAGACAGTGAAGAATTGGATTTGTTCAGTTTGAGGATGATCAGGCTAAGGGAGATCTTACGGTCTCCTTCAACCCGCTCATGGAAGAATATGGAGAACATGGAGCCTGACTCTTTCCAGTGATGAACTGTGAAATGGATGCAACTTGCAGCAAGAGGAATTTGACATGTGGAAAAGTATCTTAACAGAGAAACTAAACAAATTCTAGAAAAAGAAACTCAGCAAGTTTCTGGAATTCCTATCCTTGAAGATGCTTAAAATGCAACTGGGCAGTCAAGTAACCTGGCTCAGGTTTGAAGTTAATCCTGCTCTGAGCCAGGTACTGAAGCATGTGACATCCAGGGTCCCCTCCAACTTAAACCATTCTGTGATGTTGCAGGGAAAAAGACAGATATTTTGGGGGGATGTAATGTGGTGCAAGTCCTTTGGAGGCAAATGGATTCATATGGTCTAGATGCTACTTCTCAGTCGCCCCACACATCCCTTGTGACCAACCAGCCTGAGGCAGCTGAGGCATCATGTCTGCTGGTGAACCTGGAGACAACAGGAACACCTATATTGTCTCAGCAACTACCCACTGCCAGTAGCATTTAGCCTTGTCTAGGATCATGCCATCATCTTTCCCAGCTGAAACCCAGGCACACACAGAGTGAGACAGATTAACTGTATTTGAAGGCTACAGGTTCCATAGCCATGGAGGCCATCAGACAGTAAAGGAAAACATCTACAAATAACACAAACTAACATCCAGTACTGGGGAAATCCATCATTTTTTCTGCCAATTTAGCTGAAATGGAAATCAACTGTCAGGGATTACAGTTAAGTGTGGAATGTGAAAACATGATTTTAAATGTTTGGTAAGTACTTTTCAAGGCACTGTTAACATTAATAATTCCTGTTGGTATTTGGACCTCCGTTGTCACCCACTCACTTTGGCATCATATCATACATAAAAACTTTTGCCATTTGAGCTAATTAGTAAAATGCTCTAGTATTGCCACTAGCACCTAACTTACAATTTGTCATCATTTAGCATTCCCAGGTCATTTGTTTGTACAGGTTTTTTAACTTCTTCTTCCACATATTCAGAATCATTTACAGGCTATGAAGGTCCAAATTTTGCTAGACAGCCCTCTCCATGAATCTGAACTGTAGCACCATCTCTGGGTACTAGGATCTAGGAGCTCTTTGTCATTTTTAAGTAGGAGCCACCCACCACCCTTTGCATGTGTGGGAACTGCTGCTGAACCAGCAGGCCTGTGTGCACGGGAGGGATCCTAAGCCTGTATTCTTACTGTGGTCATCCTGTGGTACATAATTACAGTTTAGTGGATGTACACAGGGCACCACAGTGCCACAAAGAGATATCCAAATCAGCTGCAATACTGATGCTTTGGATCAGTGATCTATGAGGATGGTTTATTTGTCACCTTAACAATAGGCTATACAGTATTTTCTTTCAGTCATTAGAGAGATTCCTCCAGATGCTGATTACCTTGATCTTGGCAAGAAAAACTGCTGGCAGGCAGTTCAACAAGGTCAGACTGACCTCAAACGCATTTGAGGTGCCTTGGCATGAGAGATGTCTTTAGGGGATCACTGGCCAATATAAGGAACATGATGAAGCAGCTATATGAAATGTAAAAGTAATAATATTCCCAATAAGCACCTGGCTTTTTATTGCTACAAGATTTTGAGTTTATTTTCTTGTAAGAACTCTACTGTAACTCTAGGTCAGGAATGACTATCTCCCTACACACCTAGAATTAAGAATTACGATGGACACCAGTCAATAGCTATAAGCTTTTAAAAAGCACTAGATTTCATATTTTGCTGATATTTTACTAATATCTTTATTACAAGAAAATTGAAGAAAATAAGGAGTATGACTGCTCTGTCTTTATTGTATGTTTAATATTGATACCTAAATAAATGTATTTTCAAGTATATAGCACAGCTGAGGACAACGTGCTCGGCTGTGGTGCACGTGCCTTTTGCAGCAGCTGAGGTTCAGGAGATGCTGCCTCGCACAGAGACACGACCCCAAGCTTGTGTCTCCATGCGGTGCTTTTCCCCAGGGCTGGGAGGTGCCAAGGAACACCAAGGCCACTTCGTGCCTGCCATCCTCCAGAGGTGCCTCGGGGGTGGCAGCAGCAGCCCCAGGGCTCAGTGCGTCGCTCTGATCGACGCAGGGACCAGCCGGCCTCCTGGGCCCTGCCCTTTTAACCAGGAGTGCTGGGGGAACCTGAAGCAGAGGAAAGGAAGGGCAGAGAACTGATCAGTAGTAGTCTGATCCTGGGCAATTTATTTTCCAAAGAGTTTTTTTCTTGCTGGCTGCATTTTTATGTAAATATGTGGGGTTTTCGTCAGAGATAGAGTTCATGTGTCATAATAGATACTCTACAAATTTATACTGGGTCTCTTAATTCCTTATGAGTGGCTTAAAAGTATATAAAAGATACAAGTTAAATACTTCTTTTTTTTTCTTAAGGGTATACATTCAGTGAGAAGCCACAATTTAAGGTCTATTATTGAGTGGCAACCAGCACAGTCTGCAAAAATTGAAGGGCTTTATCAACTGGGTGATCTCACAGTCCAGTTTATAGCAAATACAGGAGGGCCAAGTCTGATTGTTAGCAACAAGACAGCCATGGGCAGAAAATAGTTACAGAAAATGCCAGTCACTAGAACAAAAGAAAATTCTCTTTTAGTCTCACCCCCACAAACACTATATTCAATGCAAAGCAGGAAAAGATTAAAAAAACAAAATGTTATTGTTTCAAACTAAATAAAATGCTCAGCTCTGGTCTAAAAAAAGACGGTACTGATGTGGGCATACAGAAGATGCTACTTTTCAGGGAAGCATTTGCCTTGCTAACACCCTGTCTATCTGTGAGACAAAAATGACACAAACATATGAAGATGATAAAATGGGGTTATCCACAGGGGTAAGCACATTCACAAGAGGGGGAGGCTGAAAGCCTGCATTTGCCAGTTACCTAGCACACTACTACTTGGTCTCTCCAAACGGACAGCCTCTGCTCCTCTTCTTAAGACTTTGTTGCTGCAGAGCTTGCTCTTCTCTGCCGAGACCCTGCCTGGTTGCACCCAACCCAGGAGTGCCCGGGCCTGGGGTGTCGCTGCTTCTCGTGGGCCCGCCACTTCCTGAGCGCTCCCGTGTGTGCAATGGAATAACACCTCATCCAGAGAGTCCCTGAGGCAGCCGAGGTAGGGCTATAGGGGTGGCTTCTGTGAGAAGCTGCCAGAAGCTTTCCCCACATCTGGCAGAGCCAACTCCAGCTGGCCTCAGGATGGACCTGTCGCTGGCCAGGGCTGGGCCCATAAGTGACGGCGATAGCACCTCTGGGGTAACACATGTAATAAAAGGAAAAAATACCCTGAACAGAATCTGCAGGCAGAGAGAGGAGTGAGAATATGTGAGAAAAAACTCTGAAGACACAAACATCAGTGCTGAAGGAGGGGAGGAGGTATTCCAGGCACTGGAACAGTTTCACCTGCAGCCCCTGGATGTCCACACAGGATCCCATGGAGGACCCCACACCAGAGCATGTGGGTGCCAAAAGGGCAAAGGCAGATGTGACCCCATGGAACTCATGCTGGAGCAGCTTCCTAGCAGGATCTGTGACCCCATGGACAGAGAAGCCCACACTGGAGCAGGTTTGCTGGCAGGACTTGTGACTCCATGGGACACCCATGCTGGAATAGCCTATTCCTGAAAGATTGCACCCCGTGGAAGAGTCCCTCACTGGAACAGTTCTTGAAGACTGTGAGAAGGACTCATGCTGGAGATGTAAATGGAGGAGTCTCTGATGGAAGGAGTCTCATCTGTCTCTGATGGAAGAGGCCCCATGCTGGAGCAGGAGGAGAGTGTAAGGAATCCAGTCACAGTCATCCCACCACCGCAGGGAAAAGCACACCAAGTTTTTTATCTAAATAAGACAGGTGAAAAACACCAAAGGAAATCTCATAACAAAATCTTTAACAGGACATGAAGGAAAAGAAAAATTATATCACTTTTTTCATGACCAGAGAAGAAATCTAGAGTAATGTTCAAAAGCCATCCACTCCTCATGAATCTTTCCCACAGATCCCTCACCTAATGCAATCTAAAGCTGACTAGCCCTTCACCCAGCCTCAAAGAGTCTTCCTGGAAAATCCTTGTGATCCAGTCTTTGTGGCAATGCAGGCAGTAGGACAGTAAGTGCTATACCATGGAAATAGTTGCAGTTTCAGCAGCACCATTCAGGAAAAGTTGAAAGGGTGTTGCCAAACCCTTTGCAGTCTAGATGGAAAATAAAACATTTTGGTCCATAAGGAAATGGGCTTCTTCTTCCTCTCAGGCTATGAACTCTTATTGGTAATTCCAGATATGGAAGATTTTTAGAAACAGACATCAATAAGTTTATCTCCAGCTGGAGCAGGTCTCCCTGGTTTGTTGTTAACTACTTGTGTTCCCTAAATCTCTATGTTGAATTCTTTGTCTTTTTACAGAACTCTGTTCAGAACTGTCAAAATTAATTCCTAGGATATATGCTTGGGGAATTTTGTCCCGGTAGACTCTGTTCTCATATAGCTTCTACTAGATTATTTCAGTCAACTGAACAAAGTTTTCCATCCCTTTCAATTATTCATTTTTCTCCCAGAGATGTTATTTATACAGCAGTGTACACAGTGCTTTGCAGTAAGTAGGTATGTCAGGCAAAGAACAATGTCCTCTTGACAGCCTTTGCAGCACAAAGAAATTAATAAGGTACAGACCAAAACAGTAAGAGTAAGGAGGCAAGGTGACTGCAGTTCAAATATTTCATGGAACAAAAGCAATGGCATGAATGTTTGAAAAAGGAAAAGTATTTGTCACATTGAGAAGGGTTTGTTCACTTAACTTCACACATCTATAATGCAAGGATCCGTGTCTGAGCTAGTCACTGGAGGTTCCTTTGTGGTGAGAAACAAGTGTTTTAAGCACTGAGATTCATCTAATTTGGGCACCTTTAGGAAGAAAGGAATTATGCTTTATGCTCTACTTATCATATCAAGCATTCCTCTATTGACTGTAACTTAGTCAAGCTGACCAACTCAGATGTGGATAGCTATCTTTAGTTAGATGATTCCAACCTACTGTTCTAGCCACATGGCAATATTTCTTTTAAGTCCTTTGTAAATGAAATTTCTGTTTTACAAAACTTTGAGTAGTGGTTCCCCATTCTTTTCCACTGTGGGGAGCTTTTTTTAAATCCTCTATGCACGAACATTTCTTCCTGGAGGTAATTGCTAGATTAGCTCAATTAAATCAGCTGTCTCTAGGCTGCACTCTAAATCAGATTTGGTTATAGAAGCCTGGTTTTTAAACGCTGTCTGCAGATATTTTTTCTTTTTGTTGTAAATAGATGCTGTGTTAAGTGTGGTTTACAGCCCTGCCATGGAGCAGGCTGAGTCAGAGCAAACTGGAGCTGACCTGACTTAGCCTTTTACATGACTGGTCACAAGCTGGGATGGAGTAACCAGGGGGAGGCAGAAACCTTTTAGCTGTGTCTGTAACCTGCGGGTTACCCCACGGTACCATGTCCTCAGCCTCCACTGCTCCCACTCCTGTTCAACGTGGCCACCCACAGGGCAGGGACAAAGCAGGCAGACCAAAGAGCCCCGGTGGGGTTTTGCCTGACACCCTGTGACTGCTGGAACTCCACCTGGAAACTCACACCTTTGAGAAAGAAAGTGGAGTGCAGCACAGAGAGCACAACTGCGGCCCACACTGAGCACCTTCAGGTCCCTGCAGCAGCAAGGAAAGCTGAGGTTGCTCAGTGCTTTGTCTCACATTTGAGACTATAAACGCTGTCATCGGAAAAAGTACTGGAAAGATTTTTTTCTTCTGCAGGTAGAAGTGTATTAAGCCACTTGTGCTGTGGCACTGAGCAGCAATGAGATTGCAATGATTTGGTGGCTGTTGTTACTGAAGCCCATTGATCTGGAATGGAAAGTCCTGCTTCCCTTTAGCACTGCTAAACCTCAATCAGTCTCTTGTATGAGACATCCTTTGTTTTTCTATTTAATAATTTCAGTAACTCTGCAATATGAAACTTTCTCAATCCAGTCCTTGTGTGTGGGAGGGTGTGAATATTTCCAGCTCATAGTAATGAATGCTTTGGCACAGGCGGTTGCAGCAGGCAGAGGCCTGTGAGCTCCGCTTTCCAAGCCCAGCTCCAATATGCTTCTCACTGCACCCCAGTGCTAATGCAATTAGCTTTGCTTTCCATGTGCACCATGGTGAGACGACACAGGCGGAGCAAAAGAAAAGTACTCAAAAGAGCCTGACATTTATGTGTGCTTTTTTTACATACTAAAAAGTAAATCACGTTTCTTACATTAGGCTCTTCAGTCTGAAAAAGGGTGTCTAAAAATCTGAGACACCCATGAAAACATAATGTCCCTCTGCAGTGGTTTGGTGGCACAGAAGAATGTACCCAGATCAGCTCAGAGCTGGTCCCACCCTGGCAGGAGGCAGGTATGGATGCTTCCTGCTCTCTTCCCCAGAATTCTCTCTCAGCTGCATTCAGGAAGAGTTTGAATTCAATGTCCGTTTTCAGCATGCACATTGCCTTCCTTTTCAGTCCTGAAGCCAGGCTCCAGAGAAGACCTTGAGCAGCACAAACAGTACAAAACACTCCTGATTTGCCTTTTCTGTCACTACCCCATGAATGCATTAACATTTTAGCATTTTTCTGCATTATGGCAACACAGAAGTGTTGATGCCATTTAAAATTGGTCCCAAGTAACTAATGAAGTGATTAGATGCTGCCATGGTATGTTAATTAGATGTGCAGCACAAAACCTGTCTATTTAGCCAAGCATGCTATTTCTTCTAAAATGAAGCCATACATTTCAAACTTTAAATAAATAGAATGAAAAATATAAATTAAGGGGGCAAAAACCCAAAATATCAGCTAATGAAAGGAGTTGATAATAGATTATTATGCATAGTTTAATCATGAAAAGCACACTGTTTTAAATAATACAGCACATTCTAAAACCAAGTAGATGTAGATGCTAATTGTCTTCTCCATTACAGAGAGAGAGCTAATGCCAGGGATTTGAGACAAATGGCACTTAACCTCCTGAACCCCAGATGAAGAGGGAGATAGATGTTTGCTTTTGATCATTCTGGTCTTTTCATGATCTGAATCAATAAGCACCCCTTATAGCTTTGAGTCATGTTTCTAATTAGTCAGCCTCTTGGGCCTGGTTTACAAAATAAAATATAAATCAGCTCACATTTGTAAACTCCAACAAGCATGCTGGGCCAGTGCCATCTCAATAAAATAATTAAAATGCCATCAGCCTGCTAACTTGCTCTCATCTCTGCCAAAATATATATACTGTCAAATGCCAACTCATTTGGAATGCTAAGGAGAAAGGTATTTTGAAGATACAATAGACGCAATAAATATAAAATATAAAATACTTAAGTCTTGATATAACCAATTAAAGCTTTACTTTTCTTTGTTAGTGCAAGGAATTGCAGAAAGAGAACTAGAAATAATGTTCTTGACCATGCAGATCACAGAATCACAGAATAGTTTGGGTTGGAAGGGACCTTTAAAGATCATTGGTCCAACAGCCCCTGCAATGAGCAGGGGTAGCTTCAACAAGATCAGGTTGCTCAGAATCCTGTCTAGTGTAATCTTGAGTGTTTCTAGGGCTGGGGTATCCACCAACTCTCTGGGCAACCTGTTCCAGGGTCTCTCCACTCTCACTGTAAAATGTCTACCTTAGATCTAATTAAAATCTAGCCCCTTTCACTTTAAAACCATTATACCTTGTCCTATCACAACAGGATCTGCTAAAAAGTTTGTCGTCATCTGTCTTTTATGCTCTTTAGGTACATGGAGACTGCTAGGTCTCTCAAAGTGTTCTCTTCCCCAGGCTGAACAGCCCGAATTCCCTTAGCCTTTCCTCACAAGTCAGGTATTTCATCCTTCTGATAATTTCTGTGGCCCTCCTCTAGGCCTGCTCCAGCACATCCATGTCCTTCCTGTGCCGGGACCCTAGAGCTGGATGCAGTGTTCCAGGTGGGGTCTCTCTCACCACAGCAGGGCAGAGCAGCAGAATCCCCTCCCCTGCCCTGCTGCCCACGCTGCTTTTGGTGCGGCCCAGGACACGTTTGGCTTTCGGGGCTGTGAGTGCCATGTCCGGGTCATGTCCAGCCTCATCCACCAGCAACCCCGGGTCCTTCTGGATGGGGCTGCCCCACATCTGTTCATCCTCCAGCCTGTGTTCATACCAGACAGTTGCTCCAACCCAGGCAGGTCAAATATCTATGATCCAGAAAATACTCAATGAAGCTCACAATTAGCTTCTCTAAAAGGAAATGCACGCATTACAGAGTGAAATACATATGGTGACACATGGGGCTTGAGTTCTACAAGGACAACAGCCTGTAAGGGACCCCCCTCATTGGAGCATCCAGGAGAAAAATTGATTAAGATGATTAATTTTCCCTTCTTGTGCTTACTGTTATGCCTCATGTGTACTAGGACAAATGTGTAAGGACAAATTATCAAAAACAGCCTCTGAAATCCCATCTGCCCCTCTCTGAATTCCCAGCTTTGTGTGCATGCTGTCGCTTGCTGCTTCCAACAAAAGGCCAGATTCAATTCTCACTGGTATCAGTGAAGGAAGGGAGATAGAAAATGGCACATTTAAAGTGGAAGCCAAATCCCTACAGCTCCAAATATGTAAAAGAAGGGACTAGAATTTCCCCAGGAAGAGCCCCCAGTGGGCTTGTCACACAAGTGATGTATCACACATCAAACATCAATTAATTGAGTATCTATAATTATGAGGCTCATTAGCAGTATGCAAGATTTTAGAAAGAATTCTTAAGGAAAGAAAAGTGGAAGATACATGTAGGAAATAAGATAGAAATACTTTTTTTTTCCAGAATAGATAGAGCCAAGCTGTCTTGATATTTTGGGGATTTGTGTGCTAATTGCTGATGAAATGTCCTAAATTTAATTTACCTAAATTTAAGATAATCTATGTATGGTGCCATGTGAGGAACAGTTAAGCTGGAAGAGATCGTCTTTTGTGTAAGAATCATAGATTTTCTCAGAAACTGACTGCAATAGCAATGTGAAAATAAACAGGAAAGTTACCAGTGGAAATCCCAAAACACAAGTCTTAGGATGTAGCATGCCTAAAATTTTTGCTAATGGCACAGACACAAACAAGGAAGCACAAAATGATCTGGGTGCTTCTGACGCCCAACTAGGAAGTACCAACATTATGATGAGGATTCAAAACAGCACAAAGTAAAAAACAAATTACTTAGAGACATGGAGGAGAGGAACAGAATAGTAACATAATTGTCACAAAATGTTTATCAGGATTTAGTAGGAAAGGGCAAAAAAAATTGTTTTGGCTACTCCAAGATAGCAGTCTAAATTCTGTAGTAAATTTTTAGCAATCATCACCCTCAGCTTATCTCAGCACTATTAATTTTTAAGTCCAAGTGATAGAAAATTCTCAGCAGAGCATTGTCTGTTGTTCTGTCCTGAGTTTCATCAGGATCAGAAGCTGACAGCCAACTCCCTCTCTGGGTTGGAGCAGCTTCCCTATTCTAAGGCCAGGCTGCAGGAGCTGTAGGAAGCACTGAGAGGGGAGAAGGCACTGGTGCTCCCATGGCAAGCAGGTCTGCATGGGCTACCGAGCTGCTTCCAGCGAGAACTGAAGGTTGATACTTAAACACAACCTGAATGTTCAGTGAGCTTTCTTCTTGGCAGACTTTCCTCTTTTTTTTGGCAAACTGTTCTCCTCTCTGCAGTAATGCTTCAGCTTTGATCTGAAAGCCCTAGGGCCTGAGAGCTGGGAGGAAGGATTCGGGCACTGCTCACATCAAAAGCCCTTTCCCTCTCAGAGCACTTTCAGCACCTGTCCCCTGTGGGATTTATTGGGTCACCTCTCCAACATGCACTGCAATGGGGAAGGAAAGGGATGCAGAGGGACGTGGTCTTGCTGGGTATCATGCTTGCTTTGGCAGTGCTCTGTAATTCTGAACGGGTGGTTTTGGACACAGGCTCACGAAGCCTCTGTGTTTTAGGTGCTGCTTTGCAATCAACTTTAAAAAAGAATTGATGTAGTGCCTACCAATGAAATAATGCAGAATTACACTGGAAGCAAAAGACTGGAGAGTTGGGACGGAAGCTCCAATTTTGTTCATGCTGATGACCAAGGAATCAGAGACTGCATGGCTACATTTTGTCACCCCACCATAAAGGTCTATGGGATACAATATAACAATTGCTGTTTGGAAGACACATAGGTGAAGATGTGCTTGAAAAGTAGCATCCCTTATTTGGACAGCCCCAACCTGAGCAACACCCCAACATGGAAGTGCCTCTCATATCAACTTAGTTTACACACATTAATTCCACTTTAAGAAGCTTAAGAATTTCCAATCATTTATTCCTTTGCAGAAAACATTGTTTTGTAAGCACACTAAGAGAAAAAGTACACTAATGGGTTTCTAGGTCCTTGGCCTTTTGCAGACTGTTTGTGATGAACACCTCATATCTCAGGAAGTGACGTTATGATCATCTTTATAAATAATGGAATGGACTCTGCTTTGCTTTGTTGTTCTCCTGTTCCAAACTTAAGGAAAGACCCAGAGAAGCAGAGGAATGCAAATTACATCTGTTTCCAACTCTGTGGCCTTATTAACACTTCATAAAGAGACAAAGCAGAGATATCGCCCACTCATTACAGGAAAGGGAAGGCAGTGTATTGCTTAATGGCTAATAGAGTAATCAGTGTGCTTCATTGCCTTCAAAGACCATAACATTCAGGAGAACTAGTGAAATTTAGAACAAGAAAAATCTTTGAAGCCCCTGGAGCTTGAGGGAACTCAGCCTTCTGTAGGATTAGGCACAAGAGGGTAGAGAGGGCATAGAAGGATTTTGCCTCTCTTATATTTACCGATCTACCAGATTGCTGCTTTGATCTTGGTTTTCTTACTTATAAAGTACTAGGGTGTGATTTTAAAGGCTTGTGATTTACTCTGCTGCAATTTTCAGCACGTAAGAATGACTGCAAATATTCACTAATTATCATTATTTACAACAATAATTTCAAAGACTAATTGCTCACAGTATCACAGAAAAAAACTAGGTTGGAAAAGACCTTTCAGATCATCGAGTCCAACCTATGATCCAACACCACCGTGTCAAATAGACCATGGCACTGAGTGCCACATCCAGTCTTTTCTTAAATACCTCCAGGGACAGTGGCTCCACCACCTCCTTGGGGAGCCCATTCCAATGCCCAATCACCCTTTCTGTGAAGAACTTCTTACTGTGTCCAACTTAAACCTCCCCTGGTGCAGCTTAATGCTGTGTCCTCTTGTCCTGTTGCTGGTTGCCTGGGAGAAGCGATCAATCCCCATATGGCTACAACCTCATTTCACAGAGTTGTAGAGAGTGATAAGGTCTCCTCTGAGCCTTCTCCTCTCCAGGCTACTCTTAACAATTAAAATAATTTTCAAAAGCTGGAGGCTGCTGATGTTATAAGAACGGAGTAGAAACAAAAGACCCTCAGTCTATTTTTTTTACAATTCTGCTCCTGGGCAACCTCAACCAGCACCAATCAACACCCTGCTGACTCCTTGAGGATAAGAAGAACCCTCAAGTGTCATCTGAGTTGTACCTCTCATTTGTAAGACTGGTAGAGTGGCTTAGATCATCTGCTGCAGGGCAGTGATAACTACTAAAAAATAAACATGGGACCGTGTAAAACTGACAAGAGAATAAACTCTCTACAGAAGAAAGATGGGCTACAAAGTATTCTATGTCAATGTTGAACTGAGCATATTCAGCCAGAAGAAATAGAGAAATTAGGCAGCAAGGCTAAATTTATACTTATTTTTACATTGGTGATAAATACAGATTTTAATGAATATCAAATACAAGCAACACACAAAACAATTGTATTTCTTCTCAAGAAGAGGCTGTGTTCTGGTCTTTTGCCTAATAGAGGATGCTGGGCAGAGACTGTAGGCCACTCCTGCTTGGTGGAATATCATGAAATGACAAATTTTAAAAATCACAGGCCATCTAATGAGCACGAAATCCTTACCCCATGGCTGTAGTTGCATACACGGTTTTCTCTCACTGTAGGCACAATATTAGCAGTACTTTTGTATTTTGTTCCTAAATATAGTTCAGTCTAGCCTGGAGCTAAGTTTTTGAAATAGTAAAATCACTTTCCATTAAACAACTCTGTTTTTAAACTGTGATTAAGCTTTATAGCAACAAGCAAACAAGAATCTGATGAAAATACAAATATACTAAGTGCAAAATAAAAAATAATAAAAAAAAAAAGAAGCACAGATATACATCTTAGAATCCTAAGAGTTTATTTGGGGTTTGGTTTTGTTGTTGTGTTGTTTAGGGGTTCTTTTGGTTTGGTTGGTTTCTTGGCTTGTTTCTTAAGTACCTCAGGTGCTCAAGTCTCTGGAAAACTACCTTAGCTGCTGGATTTTTTTGTAATGTTTAGAAGTGAAGCAGAGGGAACTGAGATGAAAGGAAGGAGTTCAGCTAGGGAGGTGGTGAGAGCACTGTAAACACTTGGAAAGATCTCTTTTACATTAATAAAAGTTTTGTTAAATGGCTACCAAAGCACTCCTGTCACAGCCCGGGCGGATCAGCAGCTCGGTGAGGGCACAGTGAGCGCAGAGGGAGCGCACATTAAGGACAGCACTTCTGCCTTCATGCACCCAGCCGGGGCTGTGACTGCTGGAGGGAACAGGGAGCTGCTGGCCAGGACGTTCAAGCCTGACAGCACCTGTAGACCTTGAAGCTCAGCCTCTCCTCTGCTCCCCTTTCTCACAGAGGTAAAAAGCCTGGAGCCCCTTCTGCTCATCACAGAGGGAGATCCCAAGATATCAAGGCCAGTGTCAGTTGTCACTACGGGGCCTGGTCCTACAACACTTTCTCTTGAGACCAGCTTTGTACATTTTCTTATACTTTATTCCTAGAAGCTAAATTTCCACCATTTGCCTCCAACTGAATAGCAAACCTATAGCATATTGTAAAATACAGGTTTCATTCCTCAGCAGACGCAGATAATGACACAGATTTCTCAGATTAGGCTGGAGAAATTCTTTGATACTTCAAAATAATTAAAATGGTCTGGCATGCAAATGTCAAAATGGAAGAAATTTAGTAGAAAATGGAGGAGAAATGGCCAGATCTTCCTATTATCACTTGCTGTACATCTCACAAGACAGCTGATTCCCAGCTCTGTATGGGTTCCAGCATTCAGTGATTTATTGGGTAATTCAGCATTTGCCAGTATGTCTTGTGCTAATTAAATGCATCGCACTCTATTCAGAAATGTCACAATTGATTTGTCTTTTGCAAGCACTGACTTTATTTCAATCTTCTAAAAAAGATTTTATGAGCCCCAGATAACTTATCCTGGCACATTCATCTCCCAGGGCAGCTTCTGCATCTGAGGGCAGTATGGGAAGAAACCAACAGTGAACATCCAATACAAATGTCTTCTTTGGACAGCTTATTTATCTCATATATGCTGTATACCAAGGATTGTGTAGCCTATATGGTGAAATTACAAGCTGATCCATTAATGTATAAAAACACTTAAACATGACAGAAGTTAATATACTGTATTGGCAGGCTTTATTGGCTGATAGACTGAGCTGAAGAGCCATGAGACTGAAAACACTGTAATCTGTAACAAGGTGTTTATTTACAAGTAGTTTTGTGACTGAATTCAGCTATTAACTAAATTGCATCAAGAGGAAACGAGCATAAAATAACTCACTCTAAATACAAGATGCCAAAGCATGCTTAGTATAATATTCAGAACCTGAGGACAATTCTGTCACTTTAATTCAGTGCTTTTCCCCACACGCTATGCATAACTGAGTGCTGAGGGTGAATTGCAGCTTTTGCGACTCAGCCGAGGAGAACACATTTACAGTGTAGAGTAGAAAACTGCTTTGTTCTGAAAAAGTACAATTCCTCATGTGGAATTGTGGTTGCAACTTAATTGGAATTGAAAATCTGTGATGCAAGACAAGAAAGGGCACTTTTCACACGACACGGAAGAAAATAATTACCTATTTTAAGACAGGGAATGATTATTCAGAGAGCCAGCAGCAGAGACAATGCAAATATTTTGAGTATTTTATTATAAACCAGTAATTTTCTATTGCTACTATCCCAGTCCCTTTGCAGCTTAGATTCTTCTGTGACAGAAATTGTTACAGGGAGGGAACTTGCTGCATTGACAAGAAACTTTATGGAATAGGCTCGAATCAGTTAAACACAGTTTGAATTTGTCATTTGTCACATTAGCAACTGAGTGTTGCATTTGTAGCAGTTTGGTGTAAAGCAGAGGGAGGACACTGTGTCTATTTTTTGCTGCACAGGCTTCTGCTGCTGGGCCCCAACCAAGGATGCCTCCTATAAGTGGCTGTCTGAGATATTGCAGCAGTGGTGACATTTAACTGGAAGACAGTGATTCACACAATTTACTCTCTGGTGACAGACGGCGACTCTTTACACTCTGTCTGAAGAAAAGCCATGGCCATGAACATGGTTATTTGGCTGTGGCTGTTCATCTTGCCAGAGCGCGGATGGGTGTGGAGTACAACTGGACTGTTGGTTCGAGGTTGCTGTTCATTTGTACACCTTTGCTGCCTCCTCTTCGCTGATTTGTATGTGAAAGTGAGAAAACACAGTATGTGAAATGGAATAGGAAAGTCCAGGGTCCTTTATTCTGCAACTTCAGGTAGTCGCACTGTACACTTCTCATAAACTCATCATGTTCAGGCTGCTGAAATTACCTCTTATGTGAGGCTGTTTCAGAATCTCACCAACAATTAGAAGCACTTTTCTTCTGATTTCCATCTTAAAATATGTGTTTATTTGTTCTGTGCTTATATGATTCTTCTGTTTAAATATCTCTTCTTATTCTGACTACATATGTCCTTATGCATTTATAGAGCACTATCATATGCTCTCCCAGTTTCCACCCAGCCAGTCTGCTAAGCTGTACCAACCAACTGTTTTAACATCTATTCCTCTGGTCATCCTCACTCCCTGCACCAATTCTAATTTTATTTAATGTTTCTAGCACACAGAGAGCCAGAATTATTTCAAATAATCTACATTGTACAATGACTTTTATACTTCCTTCTTTTTTTTCTGATTATGCTTCATATGCTACATTAGTACCAAATCTGATTCTTTCACAATTGCACGATAATTATTGCTTACAGGGACTCTGTCACTGAGTAACACACTTTGGTTTTCTTCTCCTTTTTCATTTCAAACCTATGAATTCCTAGTTTACATGAAATGATCATATCACTCTTCCTTAAGTGCAATTACATTTTACCCAATTTTCTATTGCCTAATCTATTTTAATCCTCTGGTTATCCTCATAATATTCTGATTTGTTGATCTTTTCTGATTTCATTTTCTATATGCAGAATGTATTTCACGTCAAATCCCCCAAATATACTGTTTACATGAAGGAGGGGAAGATTATACACCAGACGTCTTTGCTGCAACCGTATTTTAGTATTGCTTTATTTTCCCATGTTACTGACAAAGAGGGCGCCATGGAAGTAGCTGTCCCTTCACTACTAAAAGGAGCATCTGCTTCTGTAATAAAGGGTAGACATTTGTCTCCAGAAGTATTTTAGGATATCATTACTGCAAAAGGCTGAGACAGCTCACAGGAAAGCCATATTTTCAAAACGACAGTTTTTCATAACTGACTGTTGGAAAGTAAGAATTAGTAGTTCAGCAAAACTGGTATTTTAGAGAACTGAGATGAAGGAACAAATCTGGTTAATGAAGAGGATCATATCACATATGGAAACTTAGCTGATTAGTACAGCCATGGACTATGCTTCTATTTCATCAGGAAAACTTTCTGGCGATCCAGAAAGCTCAATTCTAACACAGTATCTAGTGTTTTGGTAAATTATGCTTTCAGCTGCAATTGCCAAGCCACTCTTTCAAGTCACCAGTTGTAGGTCATGCAGGGTACTCCAGGGCAGTCACTGCTCATTTGCCCAGGCAAGAAGTCATGGACCACTTACACTGTTGTATCTTCCAACACAAATTTTTACCATCAGGAATCATGTTTTCAGAAGGGGCCTCCAAATTCGCAAATTGAGTTTGACATCCCACCCATTGTGTTTGGTAAGTCTTCATAAAACTTTTGCAAATCGGGTAGTGGCAGAGATGTGGTTGAGTGAGGTGGCTGAGGATGGATACCCGTCCCTGCTGTATATGCAGTAGTGAAGGTTGTGTTTAAACGGGGTCTCCCTGCATGTGTAGTGGAGACACTGACAACAGCATCACTTCTTGGTCTGCCCATGGCACAGGACAGCACTTGCAGGGGAGGGACTGCTGGAGTCTTGGTCAGTCTCTGGAGAAAGAACACCCTCATACACTCTGCTGTGTGAGACTTCTCTCATTCCTTCTAAACTAAACTTCTATCCTTTACTGCATTGCATAGAGGGTGGGGAAAAAGGGGTGCGGACCAATTTAATGTTCTAATTGGAAGTTAGAGTAGAAATGTACAATTAATGCCTAGAAGATAAAAGCAATGAATCTCGATTTCCTTGAGCACTTTCCAATGGGACAGTTGCTAATGCAGCTGCTTTTTCTTCCATACGTACAAAGCTGATGCACAATTCACTCCCATTTGTGCCACTGGCAAAACTCTCATTGATCATGCAGGCATCACGATCAATTCCTTCTTTACCTGGATGTTTGTCTTCCTTTTTAGGAGATATTTGACTGTTTTTCTTCTTACTAGCTCACTTGTTCTGCCTGTGTGGGCTTCCCCTCATGGCACTGTCACAAATGAAGATGGTGATTTCACAGAGGTGAGCAAAATCTTGCCTCTGAGTCTTTCTAGGTGGTAAGAGCAGAAAAGGAGATAGCTATACAGGTCATAGTGTGCATTTCTACTTGCATTTAGATCAAAAACTATGTAGAAAGATCTTGGTAGATGGGAAAGCCTAGTTGCTGACTTGCAGGGCACATGAATCAAACACAAACCTTTTCTTAGACCCCTAGGATACAAATGCACCACATACAATTTCTATGTTAGGGTACTCCAGAGGTCCACAAACCCATCACTGCTAGCTGAAGTCCTGGGAGAAGCCTCTCCTTCCTTCCTGGCTTTGGCCTTGCTCTCCTCTGCCTTGGAGAGGTCATAGCATGCTATTGCAGGCAGTACGAGTATGTTTCTCTTCTCTTCCTTCCCACACCATTTACCCTTCTCAGCCAGGAAATGAACTATAGTTTCTCTATTTCTGAATCTTCTTTTCATATTCCCTCTCTCTCTGTCATGTCCCAGTAGCTCCAGTCCCTGGTGCGGTTCCCCAGGGCGGATTACAATGTGCCTTCCTGAACACATTTCTTTCTAAGAGTGCCAGTTTTCACTGGATGAGAGATAAACACTGAAGACAGCGAAGGGTTCTCTCTAGGACTCTGCAGAACTGTTCTGCCCTTATTTTTATTTAGACTTCTGTCAAATAAAAGCAAGCATTCGCTGTCTGAGCTGTGTCCTCTCACTATGGCAACAAACAGGTCTTGGCGACAGGTTATGGAGAAATCATGCACACAGGACAAGGGCCCTGAGCCTGCCTTCCCGGCTCCCTGAGCCGGCCCAGCTCCGAGGAGCGGCTGCGGGCTCCCAGCGGCGCGGCGCTCCCAGCCCCGCTCCGCCGCCCCAGCGCGCCTTCCGCGCCGGCTGAGTCACCGCGCTCCCGCCAACCCCACCCAGCAGCACGCCTGCCCCGGCACCACCGAGCTCCTCCGTACTCCTCATCTTCCCCAGAGCTTCCGAGGAGAAAGCCAAAAGAGCCTTCTCCTCTCAGTCGTTCTTGGAAGACGGGCATTTGTCCCGCGGAAGCAAGAAGGCTATGTTTCTTTCATTTGCAATTAAAATAGAGTTCTGAAGCACCACATTTTAACGAAGAAGCAAAATAAACAATAAATCAACAAAAGCATAGTTTGTTCGTTGAGAGAAAACTGCTACATTCTGCCTTTGCTGCTCGCTTTCTGGAATACGAAAAACTCCAGTCAGTCCCTGTGTGCCAAGGATTCAAATAAAAAATACATACATAAAAACAGACAGTTACTTCTAGCAGAAAGCCAGGATTCGTGCTTGATAGGCTCTAGAATAGATATTACTCACTAGTTGCATCTGCTGAAAGTCTGGATTGTTCCCTGGAATCTGTCATCTTAGCTTCAAGCCACAGACTGAACCAAGGGGCTTCTCAGGGACTGTGAACTCATATCTGCTGAGAGGGTGAAGATGGCCACAGGTGCTCAGGGCAGCTGAGACAGCAGTGTGCAGCTAGAACACTGAAAAATATTAGTCTTACTGCCAGAAAACTGCCAGCAATAGAATGACTTGTCCTTCTGGTATACAGACAATCACTCAGTTTATTTAAATTAGCTGTACACATCTAAACGAGTTGCACTTGGCCACATCTGACTTCCCGATCAGTTTGCAGCATGAGAAATTACATGCAGAAAACTGCAAGTGAGTGGCTTATCCTGGGCAAGGGCCAGAGTTGTTGGAAATGGCCTCAAAAAGCACTGAGTAAACTTGCCATTTCCCTGAACCCTACACATGTTTTCCTATTCAGTTCTTCTTCTGTCTGTCATTCTTTTGGCGGTAGAAATGCTCCATTCCAGATTTCTGCACCTGTTACTCTCCTAAAACACCAGAAATACCTTCCCTTGGTATGAGTGTGACTATTCACAGGAGTCTGCAGTGTCTGAACCCTGGTTGAGAAGACACCCACTGTAATTAATAGATGAGGTGATTACCACCAGAAACACTACCCCAAGGAAGGGAAAAAAGCAGCTAAGTGCTGACGAAATCCTGCCGTCAAGTGGCAACCAAGTTGCAGAATATGAGTCTTACCTGTTAATTGCTGTGATTTGCTTCTGAAACAGCTGAAGGTCAGCAAGAAAGAAATGATTTTTGTTCAGTGGAAAATAAAAGCCCTTCTGGGGTGTAACAAAGAAAATTCTTCTGATTATTCAGCTGGGCAAGGTCAGAATTAAACCTCATAATTTTATTTGGAAAAGAGTCCTAATGAAGGAAGGATGTTTAGGCAAGTGGGGAAAAAATTCCCTCTTTCAGATTCCTGTGATTTAAACTTGATTGAGAACTAACCCTTGAAGTCTGGACAGCAGGAAGTAGAAAAGGCACTGACAGGCAAGACATTTGTTTCTCCCTGACTTACTGTGCTGACTCTGGCAGGGAGCATGGTGACAAGCAGGAAAGACAGAACAGGTGGTCAGATGTTGCATAGGAATAAAAACAAAATGCTTTTTGCAGAAAGCACAGAAAAATGACTCAAACAGGGAATTAAAAGGAAGGTTAAGAAAACAGATCACAAACAAAAAGAAAAAGAAGAATACCAAACCCACTAATGATTAAGAAGAAAGAGGGGAAATACCAACAAAATGGGAAAGGCCCTACCTACAAATTTACCTGTGGTCCAAGAGAAGAAAATAACTGGACTTTTAGTAGAAGCTGCTCACTCAATCAATCCATAGGTAAAAGAAGTAGCAAGATAGGTCTGTGTAACTTGCCACATCCTCAACCACCTTCAGGAAATCAGTACATGTCAACTGAAACGACGCTAATGGAGCTCCTGGCCCAAAGATTTCAAATGTTTGTGATTAGCCGTCTGTCGATAGCAGATGTGTAACTGCAGTAAAATCCTTCCTTAAGTGAAGCTGCAAGTGCATCATCAAACACAAATCACAATGAAACCCCAAAAGTGGAGGACTTATCCGTGCTGATTCAGTGATGTTTGAGAGACCCAGGTCATGGAGTCCCATTTTTCCAATTGGACGGAACAATATTTACACTCTCAACTTTAGAAGCCTTACAGCTTTGAGTGTAAGCAATACTTACATGAAGCTGGACCAGCTGATCATCTCCACTTGAATGGTGAGATTATGCTGACAAATAGTCACATCCACAGAGTCCCTTGTTTCTGTTATCACTATGCATGCTCAAATGTCTCTCAGCAATTAAATTGCAACTCTACATTTGAAAAGCCTTGATAGAAAGAAGTTAAGACAGCATATGGGAGGTCAGCCAACATATCCAGCAAAGGAATCCTCCTGCCCTTATTGGAGGGCAAATGGTGAAATATGACAATAAGCAAGAAAGTTGCAGTGAGAAATGTGAGGGTTGATCAAGCACACTGATTTTGGGGACACTGAGAAACAAATCTGGCCTGATGTAAAGCTCCTGTAAAGATTCTGCCAAAGCAGAGTCATTAAATGTGACTTCAGTGCCAGTAAAAGTTGCCCATTCAGTATTCCTCACAGTGTTAACAACAATTACCCTTCCTCAATACTGAAAGTCTAACGAAAGTCTGTTAATGACAATGAGGAGAGCAAATAATTTCTTCTCTCATTGCTAGTCCACTCCTCTTGCAGATGCAGATGGACCTATATGTTGGTGAGAAATGGGTTGGCAGGCAGTCTGCAACACACGAGAACTTCATGTAATAAGCTCTGCATGGAAGGCTGGTCTCTTACAGGGCTCTGAAAAGTCTAACAAGAATTTCGCTGAACCTCAGTGTCAAGCAAATTTTTTTAAAAGTTGGAAATAGTTCTTCTTTTCTATTTTTCCATCCTTTTACTTTCCATTTTATGAAGTCTTTCCTACTCTTAAACAGTCTTGCCTTAGAGTATTTGCGATAGTTTCAGACCAGATGGAGTCACTCGCTGATAGGCAATACTGTATAACAAGTGTCCAGTAATTAATAATTACTTGGCATTTCATAATTTGTTATAAAAATCGTCATACACTAATTTACTGCAAGTATGAATCCAATCCAGGCAATTCCAGACGACTGCTATAGCTTGGCATTAGCTCATGTTCTTCATGTACGTATGGTATAGCATTTTCATTTTAAGAAAGAGCTCTAGCAAAGCTTTACAACCAAAATACACAGTAAAAAAACCACCAGCTCTCTTCCCAACACTGAGCTTTTCTGTGTCAGTAGAGAGTGCAGATCTTCTGATAGAAACGTTGTACCTTTCCGGTGGAAACCTTGCTACCACATCCAGAGCGACGAAAATTTTTCTGTGCAACAGCAGTAGGCTAAAGTTTTACTGTATTTAAGGTAAATCAGGATTTCTGGCCCATGGCCTTGTAAGAAAAGCCTCCTAAGGAGTATTACAACTTGGGTACAAAGCTTTACAGCTAGATTGCAAGAAATGTACAAATGTGGGGTTTTTTTCAACATATAAATGAGACCTTGATATTATAGGAGAAACTGTTTTGAAGGAGCAGTAAGAAATCTGTTCACCTAACCATGATGTGACTCTCATGATTTTCATATGATACAATTTCATAGACTATTTTGTAATCCACACATGATCCCTTAGGAGCCTAGAAGAAGGAACAGAGCATTATTACAAAGATTGTCAGCACATTTCTGCAAATAAAATGACCAGAGCCTCCTTTCCTTAGTTCCAGTTTATCTCAGGAGCATAACTAAGGGAGTTCCTGAGATACAGGGGAGTTTCAAATGCTTCTGATCACAGTTTCCCCAATGTGGCAGAATGCAGCAGTAGTGGGTTTAATCTCAGGTGTGATCTTTTCAAAATGATTTTACATCAGGTTAAATCAGAGCTCAGGACAAGTACTCAGAGAAGCTGAACTTCTTATTCATCCACAGATGCAAACTATTCCCGCCAACCTAGGGCAACTTCATTTTTTTTCTTATGACCTAACAGTATCTATCAGTGCAGTAAAGTATCTGAGAATCTTTCAGACATGAAAGAGAGTAATATCTAAAGCTATGCTTGCAATTTTCCGTGACAGGTTTTTGCATGTTTCAGGTATGTCGGTGTATGCTAATTGGATATAGTTAATTATACAGTTAACAAAAAAATTGCCTATATGGGCATGCAGATGCACGGTTTAATTGCACAAATCTCCAGATATGCTCTGACAGTACATGGCAGGTTTGGTTTAGGGCATCAGGACAGGGGCTTTCCCCTTTCAGAGGGATTCTGCACAAGTGTCCCTGCCATTCCCCACAACAGGAGCTGTGAAGAATGAGTGCCCAGGCTGCATCTAATACACAATTTTGCTGTTGAAATATCACTAGCCCTTTGCAATGTTTCATGGTGATTCTTCAAACTTCATCTCCTCAACTTCAGTAGTTTAAACTAAAAATGTTTGATATTGGTTTGAAAACCAAAACAAACCAGCACACCTCTCCCTCCCCAACACCTCTAGCCCTAAGAGAACCTGTTGAGAAAACCCTATGAACATAATCCAAGTGCTTCCAAAGACTGAGAGGCTAAATGAGAGCTCAAGCTGCATGACTTTATCTCCCAAAAGCAGCCCTTCCCCAGCTGCTGCAGGAACCCTCCCCATGACACTGGGGAGTGGGCAGCAAAGCTCCCTGGGGCTGCGCAGCAGAACTCCTGCTGCAGAGCAAATCCTTCACTTACCCTGTAACTGTGGACAGGAACACCCATTCCAGCAGCTCCCTGACTGCTCCCACCTCAGCTCCCTGAGACACAAATGGTTCAAAAGCTTTTTCATGTCTTGTTTAAAGCCCTGGAAAACCCTTTTTGAATAAGCCTAGTTTCAGTGTATTCCGCAAGCTCAGTCTGCTCTGCAGACTTCAGATTCCAGCTTTTTCCTAGCCTACAGGCAAATTAGAAATACATGCACATTTTAGGAGACTAGAAATCTCAGAGGGACATCTGAAGGGAACTGGAATGGTTTCACAGTTAAGTCACACCAAGGGATCTTACCTTTATTCAAATAACCTTTACATAAGTGATCATTTGTACTGCTTGTGAGACGTCAAAGCAGTCGAGACAATCAGCAAAATGTCAATTCTCCTGCTTTCAACAGACTTTGCTACAGACCTCAACAGAATCCTCTGGCCCTCTGGGAATAGAGTTGTCATGCTGCAGGAGTCAGAAGTGCAGGTGGGGTAGTTAATATCCCCAGCAAGGACCTACATTGATCTCCAGTCTACTCCTGTTCATATTTCTCTCGCTGGGATTAGATGCAGAGCAGGCTCCCCAAAGACCACTTAGCAGGCAGGCTGTGATTTGAACCACTTCAGGGCTTCTCGATCGGGTTTCTACCAAACACTAACAGCCAACATTTCTCAAGCTGCTCTGCCCTTTTGCTTAAGGTTGCTTTGTGCCTGCTAACCAAACTGATATCTCAATCATGGCAGATTAATGTCACTTTGCTGTACCCTGAGAAAAAACGGACAAAAAATCCCATTTGTTTCTTTTTTCATAAAGGCTGCAGTGCCAGGAGGAGCCACTATGAAGTTGCACTACCCACTTGACCATCTGCCCTGCACCCTCTCCATCAGGTGCTGTAATTAATTCTTCCTTAGCAAGGGACACTATCCCGAGCAGTAAAAGACTCTGGGTTATACAGTTATAAAAACCATCAAGCCTGTAAATGGGGCAGAAAGTGATAAATAATTTACTTTTATCAGAATTACTGAATCTTATTACAAGTTCAGCAATTTTATGTCCTTCTAGTCCACAACCATGCCAAAAAAGGGAAATTATTTCAATAGTCTTGTGGTTAAATACACTGAACTGCTGTACAAGTACTGAACTTACCACTCTTTTACCTTTTGTCCTTTTAGAGTTTCCAAGGCTGCTATTATGGTGGGGCCTGCAAAATCCAAAAGAGAAACGATTTCAGTCTGATTTTTTGGAGAAGATTTTGTCATAAATAAATGACAAATTGTCCCTGGAGGACAGGTATTTCCTCATCTTCTTTTCAATCCCATTGTAAGGCTTAATATATTTTATATGATCAGAGATACATGAAACTGCTCTGATTATCTCTTGTTTCCCTCCCCACTATTAGTGTCTGTGTATATAAAAATATGGGTGGTCACAAAAGAAATCAGCCAAGGGAAAGTAGGGGGGCCTCCACTAGATCTGCAGTCTGGTTCAGAAGTGGCAGCTGAAACACCCACAATGACAAGGTAAACAGAAAAACCCCTTCTGACACCTCATAACTGCCACAAGACCCAGGGAGTGATTGCACTCAAACTCCCATTCTTGGTTATCATAACCAAATGCGGCAACAGCAACAAAGAAACCTCTCTCATCTCTTCTCTTCTTCAAAAAGCTGGAAAAGATTTTTTTACATGTTGATTTTCATCTTGATTCCAGGAAAGAAACAGCTTGAGAAAGCACATGCCTCCTATGAAGTAACCAAAATTCCAAACCGCTTCTCGCTGTCTGTTCTGTTTCTGGCCTTCTGATCTATGCTAATTGCTAAACTTTGAGTATGTACTTGAAATTTTCTGTGGGCAATGTGACTCTCTTCAAACAAAAATAGATGCCAGAATTTTTTTCTAACTGAAATACATGTGAGAGAATGACATTTAATGTAAGTGTTTAATCATTATTAATTGCTTTGGTATTCATTGAAATCATGATGGGTTCATTTGAATGTATAGCACCATTTAAGAATAATCTGAACAAGTAAATATGCCAGATCAGTGTAAAAAAGCATAGTGAAGCCTTCTAGGAATGTTATTTAATCCACAGATGTGTATGATGGAAATAGTTAGAGATTCTAATTAATTGCATGAGATACCTTCAAGAAATAACCCCACCTATTTTACAGAATAAAGAATTTTGTTGAAAAACTGTAGTCTAAAACATTTTAAAAGTAATATCATTAAAATAATTGAGTTTATAGTTTGAAAATTTCTTTTCCTAACATGTTTTGTGATAAAGCTATGTTTTGTATTTTCTTTAAAATACCAGCCAAAACCAGAAAATGCTCAGCTCTAGTCCAGGTAGACAGACAAAAGTCATCAGCCAAAATATGCATGACCTGTCAGGGAATATGGCATCCCAAAGTCTTGCCAAAAAGGCCTCTACAGAGCTCTTTCTTGTGAGTCCAGGGAAAACTGTTTGGAATCCTGCCACCCTAGGGACACAGAGACTCCAGACCACAATTTTCAGTTGACACTCTTTCTCCATCAAAATATCTTTTAACCTCTTAACACGGAGACCTGGTGTAAATTTATCCATATTTCCTTCTCAAAAAAACCCCCAAACCCTATTAAGACTTTCAAGCTCTTTACAACATCAGAAATATAGTCACAGGAACTGGCAGATGTAGCAAACTAAGCAGTTATAGCCACACAGGGCAATATTCAGACATCTATCCACACGTGCACACACATAGATGCCATAAAATTTAGTTTCAGAAGAAAACAAGTTTAAAATTCTATTATTTCTTCCTCTTATCTAGTAACTACACTGTTTCTTCCAATTTCCTATTCATTACAACACACCATTTTCGAAGTCTCAGCCATGAATCCCTTAGCTGAACAGGGTCAATCTTTTCAATATTAGATGCCAACGTTTCTTATTGAGCCAGTTGTTGGCATTGCAATTTTACTCAAGTTTTATTGCTGACAATGGGCACCAAACAGAAAATAGAAATAGAGCCTAGATGAAGGGAAGGAAGACAGTTCTTCTGCTGGAAAAATCTGTCTTGATGATTGGGAAGAACAATTGCTTTTCTTTTTAAATTTTTTCTTTTTATGTTTCTGAGCAGAGTAGCATTTTATAAACTGCGTAACTACAGCTGTAGAAATTTAGAGCAGTGGATGCTAAGAAATCGTGAGTTAAAAGTAAATTATTCTGAAAGAAAATAGATCTATTTACATGAGAATTTCTATTCTCATTTCAGAAGGTGAGTGCACAGCTGAAGATATGCAGTGATGAACATTTTGAAATCTATCCCTACACTGTACCAGTGCTAGCCATCCTGTCAGTCCTCCTGCACTCCAGATACAGTAGCACAGTAATGCACTTCTCTCTCATGTTTATAATTTTATCTTAACTCTCATGCTTTATAGTTACAGTTGGGAAAGCTTAAATGGAAAGATTCATCTGGCCTTTTACATATAAAAGCTGCTATTTCATCTTAGCACAACAAAAGAATAGTTATGATACTTAATCATATATAAACACTATTTTGAACCAGGCAGAAAGATTCAAATAAAAAAGTTTATATATCCTTTTACAGAATTTGGAGATGTTTCACTCTGCTGGCTTAGAACAGCTGAAGGAAGAAAAATAATGACATTTCAAAGAAAGAAGAAGAAATCTGGCTTATTTGTAGAAGCAAGACAAAAGACAGTGGGAGATGTGAATTCTCTTTCTCAAATTAGAGAAAATGTTTGACAATATATGCTTTAAACTCTTTACTTTTATATTTGTTCATGGAATTCCTGATAAAATTGGAGTCCTGTTACTATCCTCCGAAAGATCAACATTGGAGTTGGTGGGAATTTTTCTGATAAAATAGATTTCTGTCACAAATACGTCAACTGCTCAAAGCCAAAAGTTTGTGCAAAATACAGATGTGCTTCCATAAAGATGAGGTCCTCTCTCCTGGGGAGGAAGATGGATGGAAACAAAAAAAATATATTCAGAGATGATATTTGCATCCCAACATTTTTCTCTCAGATCACTGGCCAAAATACTGTCTTTTCAGTCATTCTGAGGTGAGCATGACTGGAAACAGAATAACAAGGGCAGGATAGGTTGGGGTCCCCTTATTTTGTATGGTGTGACTTCCGCTTTTAAACCTGAGACAGGGAATAAGCTTCCCCTTTCATGACCCTGTTCACATAACATTTATGTCTGTCCTGAATGAGAACCAGTCTATCTGATTTTCTCATTTTTCCAGATTGAAAACAGGTGAATATGCTTGGGTTAATCCCCATGTGGAAAAGGCAATCAAGAAAACTTTTTCAAGGAGACTGAAAAATGTTTCTTACTTGGACTTTATTAATATTACTAGTGGCTGAAGAGCACTTTCAGAGTCTTAAAAAAGTGTTATAAGAAAATGTCCTTTTATGGCTAAGTGAAATAAAAAGCTTGACAGCAAGATAGCTCTCTTCATAATTAAAAACATCAGCAAAGCTGTAGCTAAATATGTTTCAAATTCAGTTCTAGCAAATGTTAATCTGCCAACTGTATGAAGCCACGCCTAATAGCCAGTGGCTTGCTAGTGAACTGCATACAAGTTCTGGCACACTGATGCACATACTTAATGAAAACAAGGAATTTTAAAGTATTTCATGCCATTTTTCCAAGTCCACACTGAAATGTAATTCTCTTTTACAACTAGAATTTTCTACAGTGGTAACACCAGCAGTCATATGATATTCACAGACATGAACAATGTGAACAATTATTACTGTAACTACCATCGAAAGTGCAACTGTAAACCAACAAACATACGTGAAGGCTTTCCTGGGAAGATGACTGTGGATAAAAAAGATAACAGTATGAAAATTATAGGGAAAAAAATGGTTGTTGCTCCCTGAGTGGCATGTGGTCAGCATACCCAACCTTCCACACACAACACAACCTGAGGGGGACTAAATGGAGAGTGGAAAGGAGCAAGACACCCAGAGCAGCCAGGATCTGTCAACACCTTTGACAGAGGGTGGGAACAGAGGAGGGAACTCAGTGGTGCTTCCTAGCTGATAAACTGCACAGCAGCTGAAAACCAAGGGAGATTAAGGAAGGTGTTTTGCTGTTGAATCAGCAACCATGGCAAAACCACTGTCCTTGGACTGATGTGTGTCCCCATCCCAAGGTTATCTCAAGTACAGAAGGATGAAAGAGCTAGCTCACTGTCTACATGGACCACATGGTTTTCCAGACCCCTGATGTAGTATCTAGCACTAGATACATTGCTGTCTTGCAGAGAAGAGCTCTCAGTAGAGAGTACTAGAGAAGTGTAGAGTGTTGTCATTGAAGCAGAGCAACCAAAAACAATGAATGGACTCCAAGAGTGTGGGCCTTATAGAGCAGAGAATTTTGTCTCAACATTATAACATCACAATCAAAAGTCTGGATTGAATGACTGTGGATCATGTATAAATATATCCTTTGAGTTAAAATCAAGATGTGGATACTTTGCTCTTCCCTTAATAAAATATTCTAGGGATAAATTACTCTCACTTGTTAAATGACAGAGTATTATTTCTAATCTGAGGTTGTCTAGTTCAAGTTCGCTATTTTTACCTTTTCAGATGAAGAGCCATGTACAACTAGCTACCGCTACTTAATGTGTAAGGATCATATATTTTAATCTTACCTGGAACAAACAATATTTGAAAAACTAATGGCTTAAGCATGGCTCTCTTTCTATTTTCCTCCAACCTTCCCTGTAACTATTCTCAGAGCAGTTTTGTGTTTTTTAATACCCTTTGTGAAGAGACAAGATGGGAAGGAATGGTCAAATAATACTTGAGTCAATGTCACTATAGATCTGAGATAATTCCATCTGCCTACCTCTCTGTGATAATGGCAGGTGTGAGCATGCAGGGATTACATTGCTGTTTTGCATACAGCATCAGATTGGGGTCTTGGCTTCTTTTGATTGTTTGCTGCGATTCCTGTGTCATTTTCAGAATTACTGAATTACACCCTCACCTTATCAATACTTTCTCTGATTCTAAATACAGGTCTTCAAATGGGGATGAACTTAAAAAATATGTTCTTGAGGTAAGCATAGCATATACAATTTATCCCTCTGGGAATTTTGTACCTATCTGTAAATTTTAGCATGATGGTTCAAAAACAGTTAGCAAGATGATTGAACAGCAACAACCCAAGAACAGATATCTTCTTTCTGCCAGATAATTATTTTCCCATTCCGTGAGATGAAGTATCCAAGTTCTAGGTAATACAGGCACCATCAATCTTGCCTTCTTAGTTTATTTTTCAAGTTTAAAAGTGAATTTCTAAGAAACCACTATGAGAAGTGGTCAATTGTGAATGTTCATATTTTTATTTGTGAAAAGTAAAGAATTTTTCTCTTTAAAAAAAAAAGATCAAAATTTTATGAAGAAAAGCATTACTCTGGAAAACTCACTGATCTCTAACACCCACCTTCTGTGATGAATCTAGTAAATACAGGGCACACAGTTGTTTGGGTTTTTTTAAATGTAACTATGGAATATTCACCTGCTTTTGGAAATGTTCAGCCTATTCAGGGACTACAGCTATTGAAAAATATCTTAATATCAGCAAACAAACATAACTCATAACTTTGACTATAACTTTGTAATACAGCCATTATAAGGTCTGTGTGGCCTAAACAGTTTCACGTTAATGGATACACACGGCTATTTCACATGCAATTACCACTATTTATATAATATGTTGTCATTAAAGGCTGCACTTTGAAGCATGATGAATAAGGTTTCAAAAATATAAACTAATTTTGTATGATGCATATTGCAAGTAAGATTATTTTCTGGAGATTTCTTGCTTTAAACAAGCTTTTCCCCTTTCCCTCTCCTCTCCTCTCCTCTCCTCTCCACTCCTGATAAAATCTGT
>VYXC01003877.1:407438-419807 GCA_013397175.1 Platysteira castanea
TAAAATCTGTAAATTCATTTAAAAACAAGAGATGTAGAAAAGGTAGATATTGTGTACAGTCTACTATGGGGGCAAAACCTAAACTTTTGGTCTAAGGTACCCAGGAAATCCTCTTTGTCAGCATCCACTGATTCTAAGACATCTGAAATGCAGACATTTTATACAAAGAAATAGAAAATGAGAATATTCTGACAGGATGAGGAAACAACCTTGTCTTGAAAATCCACATTAGAATGAGCTGCATTGCACCCAAAATGCCAATTTGTTATCAGGAGAGGAAGTTTCTTGAGATATTTAATATTTTAGCTACCATTAGTAAATTGTGTCTATATTTTTACATCACATATGAGACCATTTGCTTGTGTTTGCTCCCCCAGTTACACACACCATCTCTGTTTCATTAGCCTGCCATTAAAAGATGCTAGGGGCATAGGTTTAATCTAAATGAAGCACCTTCCTTACAGTGAGATGCCAGATTGATTTACATGCTCTTACAACATATGCCTCATGGCAAAATACAGACAGCTCTAATCTGAAACCTGAGAGCTATTTAACAGTGCACAGCAATACTAAACTGTACTCCAGCCCTGGAAGATTAGAACATTTTATCCAAATCCATTAGCAGGGTTTTGGACAGCATAACACATACCTGCCACATTTCATAGCACACGCTTACACACTCAGAGCTGTAGGACTACCAGCAGCCTAGACCAAAGACCTTGTCTCTCAGATAGCTACACAAAAGCAAACTCCCCCAAACATATTGAACTGCACAAATTACTTTTTGCTGCTTTAATGCAGATCCGGTATATTCGGTAGGTTTGCATCAATCTGATTTCCTAGTGAAGGAAGGCACATTCCTGGGCCCTTCATTGCACCAAGATTCAATGCTAACATACTGATGCCCTGAGGAAAATGAATGTTTTCCTGATGCAACAACTCACATACTGGAGGACTAAATAGCTGAACTCTGACCTCTGCTTTGCCTTGCCCCCTCCCTGGTCTTGACGCACAGTTTCCCTGGCTCACAAGCCAGCTGGTAGAGGAGTTACCACTGCTTTCACTAACACTTCTGTGCAAAAAAAATTCAGTGTAAGCCTCACCTGGTTTTTACTGGGTCAACTAAGTATAAGAGCAAATTGTATCACTAGACCGGGAATCTAACTCTCAAATCTTGAGAAAAACCTATTGTGAATCTACTGATAATGTTATGTCATAATCCCTTCCTGGATGTTTCACCAAAACTGTAGTTTTAAAAATCTTCTGTTGCCCCTCTTCCAGCACTATACATATGTAAAAAAAAAAAAAAAAAAAAAAAAACAAAAAGTCACAAAAGAAATTTTGTTTTGAAACAACAAAAGCCCTGAAATTTTAATTAAGGAACAAAATTTGGGTGCTTTCAACTGCACTGAAAGCCAGTTTTCCTTCTGTATCTGCAAAATCAACTGCCGGTGCATTTGGGAGTATTTGTACTGCTGACTGTTTGACTGACATCTTCAAATAAATTGTTCATGGTCCAAGTACTCAGGTGTAAAGTTTACAGAATTGAATTCTAAGTGGATGAGGGAAGCAAAGCTTGATACCTGCTGTATCATGGTTGCAAAAATATACCTCTTTGAACCTGAAGTCCTGTCTGCACTAGAATGATATGTTCCTATCAGTCAAGATGCTAGATCCTAAGTCACTCAAACATACATGGAAATATCCTTTACCCTCAGATATCTGCATGTTTTGATACATAAAACAGAAGCCATGTCCTGGATTTACCTGGCTTTTTATAAAGTGTTACAGGAGGACCTGATCATCGCCCAACAACTTTCAATATTAAGCAAAAGACAGTATTAGCAGAGAGCTTTTAGTAAAATAAATGTAATGGACATTGAGAATGTGAGATCAATAGAGTGCTTAAGTAAACACTTAAATTAAGACAGGTAGCCATTGTCTTCGTCAAGATCATGTTTAACTTGGTTTTTTAACTCATTCCTACATAGCTATCAACAGCACTTTTAATCAGACTTTGCAAAACACTTTCCCATAGCAAGTGACAAACCTGGCAAACTTGTGTGAGGAAAAGCTGATGACTTGCTATGAAGGAAGACATGGCAGACAGGAGAAAATCTACGGTTTCAGCACTGAGCGCCACAGAGCACTGCAGCACTCCTTCTGAGACCGTGTGAGCTTGACAAGCAACTACCCAGCCTGCAGGAGCCTGAACTACCTTCTCCTTCCCTTGACTGGTTAACTAAATGTCACATTGCTGGGGCAGCAAACACTGAATTCTCACTGCTGCTACTTGGAATGTCCACTGGGGGAAAAAAAGGGGGAGAGGGGGGGAAATATGCAGGGCTGTTAAATTGGCATCTTTCATGAACACAAAATTCACACAAAAAAAATTAAGGAGGGAAAAGCAACCAAGTCAGTTTCAACAAGACGACTGTAAAGTTGTAGAGTCGTGATAAACCACTAAAAGTGTGTGGAGTGACTCTATTTTCAAAGCAATTGAAAAGGTACTGTTCAAATGCAGCACTAAGCATAACTAATCTGTTCTGGTAGTGTCTTCAGGCCGCCAAATGCATTTTAAGAAGAACCCCACTTAAAATGCATCCTTAGAGCAAAAACATACCAATGTTATCTAATTGGACAGTGAAAGGAGGGGCCCCCTGCCTTTCTTTCAAGCAAGAATGCTTTAAGAGAAAAATATTTCTGTGGCACCATGATTACAAAGCTGTAGGTGACAACTGCATTTTCCTATCAGTTTCAGCCTTAATAGGTCAGTACAATCACTATCACACTAAACTTCAACTTGCTGTATCAAAAAAATTAGAACAGACAGGCACCACTTTAAGGCAGTTGGTACAATTTACCTTAACTTAATAGGGTCTTTCTGTGAGAGGGTGGCTAGGGGTATAACAATCCTAAAGATATATTCATGCCTTTCTTCGATGCTTCATGAGATCAGCTGCTTTCATAATACCAGTCATAGAGACATTTATCTGGCTCAGAACATTTGTTTAGTCCTTGTTTGAATACCTCGGTCTTCATTCTTTCAAATATTAGCAGATTTTTTTTTTAAATTTTCATCAAGTTCAGATGCAAGCAATGATAAAGCTTTTTTGCAGGTTTTTATGGCTGTTTTCTCTCCACTCTATTTTCTGTGCAGACATAGTTTGGAGCTGACTTACCGTGTATTGCTTCTGTTGCACTCCCAATAGCAAAAGTGAAACAGCAGTAGATAGTCCCTGAATTCCTTCTTCTCTAGACAAAGTAACTATTTAAGGGAATTTAGACAAATTAGCAACAAGTCACCTGTTGTTTTACAGAACATCATATTTTCCAGCAGTTAAGGGTGTTCTTGTAAAAGGAGGCATCCACTTCTCATGGTCCCTGGGGTAAATGATATGACTGAAAGGAAGCTATGACCAGGATCTTCATCATCTGGATCACATTTTGAAGGTCATTGGCTGGAAAATCACATTGAGTCTGACTGAGTCCAAAACTCTGGCATGTGACTATTTCTGAGTTGTAAGTATTCTCCTAAATTTAATAGAAGAAGCCACAAATCGTTAGAACACAAGTAGCTGGAACTGGCTCTGCGTATTTCTAGCTAACTGGCACCCATGTTACAGACAATTATATTAAATATACCGAGTTCATATTTCTGAATTGATAGATTTTCAACAGGAAACAAAAATATACCACAAATTTATAAAATGTGCCTCTTATCTCTGATTAGTTTGTCCCATCATTTTTCCTCAGAAAACAATCTCTATAAACATGGGCTTCCATGTATGATTGTTGTCACTGGTACAAATAAGAGGTGGAATTTCACTAAGTACAATTTTCACACTCCTTTGCACAGGAGATTATAAAATCTGCATTGACAATATAAGAACTTGCAGGTTGTGAAAGGCAATTAAGTAGGCAGCTACAGTGTCTCAAGTGCACTGTCTGAGATAATGAATATAATATTCAGAAACTGTAACTTTGCCTCCTAAAATGCAAGCTCTTCTGATTTATCTATCACTGAGAAAGGAGAAAAAACCACTCCCGTTTGTAATAGGAATACTGTGGCATGAGACTTGGTATCTTGTCCAACAAGGCAATAAATCAAAGAACACAGCAGCCAAATTTTTAAAGAAATAATGCTTTCAGCTGGAAGAGAACTGTCCTTGACTTTCTTCATGTGGATGTAAAACTGTGATTCAACAGCAAATATGAATAAAAAATTAAAATGCATATATACAATAACTGTAGCTCTAACCTCAAAAATCAAAACACGGGAAAATGAAAAATCTCTCTCTGTAAGATGTTGCAATTGATAATGCTGTTTCAGGATACAAGGGATACTGTCAGCTCATGATTTAGACAACACAAAAATTAACTAGAAAACCTTTTTTTGATGTCTTTTCTGTTTTTGTGCATGAGTACTTCTGTGTGCATGTGGATGAGGATGCATGTGCGGCTTTCAGTTCTTTTCTACCTCTTATCTTCCTTTTTTTTTTTTTTTATTTTTGCCTGTGAGATCAACACAAACAAGAGAAGACTGACTAATGCATCTCACACTGAAAGTTTCTCTCCAGGGAGAACTGCCTTTGCCCACACAGCACACCATTAAAAATGGTGAGGCTCCACATGGAAGCACAGGGTTTCCCACATGCAGCAGCCTGCAGGATCAGGGGAGTTAATGGTGCAAAATGTTGTCTAAAGCAGGCACACGAGTAAAAAGTAAAAAATCATATAGATCTAAAAACTCAAGGAGGTCCTTGTAAAGGCAAAATAAAAACAAAAAAGTTTTTCTTTGTCCTGTTCTCCCACAAACATTCAATATGAGAAAATCCCTTTCACTTGTTTGCCTGATCTCCAGTTAGTTATTCTTGAAGAGCTGTCAGTTTTCCCCTTTTCCCATGGCTACATCAATTCCTGCATGGTGTGCATAACACAGAAGGGACCTATTTTCAAGCAGGATTCTTGTCCCTATTTGAAATTTGCAACTGAGGAATTATGCAAGAAAATGGTAAATCCAGGTCATCCTCACTCCAGCAATCCCCAGCAGCTGCTGTAGCCCCTGGAAATGACAGTAATCAGCCTTGAAATTTCTACAGCTATGTCATGACTGGAAGCAACACCATCAAGTATACAGTTGATATCATACAAATTAATACAGTGTAAATTCTGCCCCTTTGCTGCTCACCCCAGTGAGCTCTTTCTTTCCCTTTCAAGGAGTAGCTGTGCTGATCAATAACTAGAAAATCTGTTAGAACCAGAGAAAATTGTTTGCCTTGTGAAAACTGTTTCTCTCCTGTAAACATTAGCTTTTAAATAGCATGGGCTGCAGCTGCATCCTAGATTGAGCAAGCCAGCAGAAATTGCTCACCCTAGTTTGACTTGAAAGGGGCAGTCATTTCTACTTCCATTAGTCGGCCTCAAACTTGACCCCTCTCCCACCCAACTTTTGGTCAACACCAAGGGACTGCAGGATCAGGATCATTAAGCAGCGCTGAATGGACAAGTTCTAAAGCAAAGCAGAAGGACAGTCAATTGTAGGCAGAATACAGGAGACTTATATCCACTAGGTGAAAGAAAAATGACTCCTAAATGGGCTGGAGCAGCTGTGAAACTAGTCTGCCACAAACAACGATGAAGCATGGGCATCTCAGAGAAGAGCCTCTTTGCTATCCAGCTCTAAAAGCAATTACCACAGATAAAAGCAAGTTCCTGGTGGGGCAGGCAAACTGACAGGGCTCAGTCCTTAAACAGCAATCCGATCCCAGGGGACCTTCCAGACCACTTACAGACCTACCATCACAGCACCATTACTGACGGAAAAATATGACAACAGAGTAGGAGTGGGAGAGACCGTCCCTTCAAATAAACTGATGTTGTCCAGAAAGAGAGGTACTAGAGAGAGAATTCCAGTGTAAATTACTGTCCTCGATGGACGTGTTAGGGAAAGCAATATAGTCAGGGTTGGTAAGAGTAAGCTTCAGTTCTGCAAATTAGAAAGTAAAACTCTCAGGCATTTAAATTTTTAATTGAATCCCCTTTTAGTGTGCTAAATCTGATTGTGATTAGTGTTCAGTAGTTAATTTCATGGATCCGAACAATTGTTCCATAATCTCCCAAACATGATTCTGTAAGGCCTAAAGCAGTATTACATTGTTGCTGAAAGCACAAACTAATATAATTTTTAAATAAAATATTAAATAATAATATATTACACTGTACAGGGAGGCAATTATTTGGTCTAGTGGTAGGCATTGATTTATTTTTAAAAAATCAGAGAAAAGCTCAAGGTTAAAGTGAGGAGTTAGAGGAAGACTGGAGAAAATACGATATCTTTCATTTCTCTGAAAGAAAGTTTTGAACTATGTGTCTCATGAGCCATGACAGAGGGCAAAAACTGAGAAGATAGAGCAGAGCAAGAAGCTGGACACTGAAGCATGGAAAGATGTATGCTTATTATTACTGAGAGAGACAGGTGAAAACAACAAGTAAGTGAACAAGAGAGAATAAAAGATCAAGAAGTTGCAGTTAAAGCTGAAGTGGTAGCAGGTGGCCATGCTGCAAGAAAGGAGAATAAAGAAACTTGGCTTCTGAAAAAAATAGACAAATAACATAAGTTTACAGAGAGAAGCCCTCACAAAACTTTCAGCATGTGAATGGCTGCAGTCAGAACTATAAAAGTTTTACTCAACAGGGGAATGGTTAAAGGCATTGTGTGGCAACTCAACTGCTGACGGTGTAGTTCCTTGGATCAGGCTACCTTAGTGCAGAGTCCAGGCAAGCTAAAGCATGCATAGGTGCATCATGATCACCAGGGGTAGCCCAGATAGCATTAATAAGTACAAACACTTGAGCTTTCCTTGATCTAGCATTAACCAGTTTCAGGTCCATCTGTTCCACTTTGGACTGCAGCCGGAATGTCTCACGTTAACTTCATATGCTTCTGAATTGCCATCAGTTGTATCTTCTATTAAATAATGTTCATAATTCAATAACCATCTGGACAGAACAAGGGCAGTGTTCTCACTAATTTCAAAAACCCTTCTTAGAGAGTGGGGCATAGAAGACCTGATCTCATGCTCCTAAATTTACTCCTAAGTTTAAAGAACATCTTTACTTATAGCATCTTCCTGTGCCCAGATTAACAGTGAAACATTTAAACAAAATAAACATGTGCTTTAAGCAAACAAACCAAAGGCTTGTAAGTCAAATTTTATCTTTTGTTAAACATAAGCACTCTTATGACCTTCAGAGCCCTTTTCCTAAGCAATGGAAATTTGAGGCGAATAAAGAACAAATCGTGTTTCCAATAAAGAAATGGGAGGTAGGGGGCTGATTTAAGGAGATAGGATTTGATCCAGTGAATTAGTAGGAAAACAAAACAGTCTAGCCTCCCTTTATGGCTTACTTTGAGCCTGTAGAGCCATCTCCATTTCAATTCCCCTCATTAAGGAGTTTTCTCATTCTCAGTTTCTCTCATTAAAGACCTAAAGTTTAAAAGGTGTCAAATAACTGGAAGAAATTGTGTTTGTATAGTGAATTGAAATCTAGCAGCCTCAAGTTTTGCCCTCAATTACATCCACATGAACACATTTGTAACTTTGGTACTAATTGCAAGTACAGATGGTATCAAAGTCATTTACCTGCAGCTCTTGGGATCTATCAAAAAAATGAAGGTAAAGTGGCAGGCTGAAGTGACAACTCTTGGTTTACTTATGTGTGTTATCACTGATCACCAGCAGAAATAAGCTTGAATTTTGTGCTACTGAATGAAGTCATCCTAGTACTCAGCTGGAAACAAAGCAGCAGTTGTTTCAAAATTTCCTCCACATAGTACTATAAAATTATGTTCAAATGAATAACAGTGAGTGAAACAGCAAAATTTACTCTACTTTTTTGTTCCATTGTAAAAAAAAAAGTTTATTGAAAAGAGCTGGAAATGTTTATTTGGAAGTCTTTTGCTTTTGACCAGCAGCCCTTAATAAATTATGCAAATTGCCCCATCAGCCCATCTTCCACTCTGTCAGTGAACCTTTCCTCTTCTCTGCTCCTTTTCGTTCCTCTCCTTCTTCTGTTCTTCTACTGTGTCATCATCAACAGTAAGACACCTGCAGTTTAAGATTACATGTGACTTTAAACCTGTCATTTTCTTAAAAGTCTGTGTAGTCACTTGTCATCTAGATCCAGTAAACTTATGTACATGTCTTCGAAAAAATTTCTCTTAACACAGAAGGTGAACATGCACTTTTTGCTGAAAACAACTCAGAAGCTTGCAGACTCCCAGGAATACTTCTCTGCATACTGCTCTCTGGGAAAAAAAATCTTTTTCAGATGAAACAAAAGCTTGAAAGTACTTACCTCCTAAAATATTAATCAACAAGGTAACAGGAGAGGTACCATCATACATGCTGCTTAGAGTTTCTAGCCTAGTCAAAAGAAAAACAGATGAAGGTGCTGAGAGAATTGAATTCAGTGGTATTCTGAAATAACATTAAGCTGAATTCTACAAGCTTTCTTAATGATCAGCCTAGCTTGGCTTTTTCCAAATACCCTCCACTAACCCAAGTAATAACTAAGAATGTAGGATTAAGTAAGTCTTTAGTTAAAGTCAACATTGTTCTGCCTTTTGCCTCCAGAGACGCATTTACTTTTGCTGTTAATGAATAGCTTTGTGTTATTTCTATTTAAATACTATGTATTGCCTACTTCTTCCGATTTTTATTTTCTCCTTGGAGCACCCGCAGTTTAACACTCAGACTAGTACCTACGTCCTCAGTGCCTCAGAATTTTTCAAAAAAAGTCACTGTCATCATTGAATAATACCTAATCAAAAAACCTCCATTTCCTAAAGAAAAAGTCCTACCTGAAGCCCCTTGCAAACAGTCATGGTTGATTTTAAAACTGTAGTTACCATACAATTCATGTCCTGCATGCATAGGAGTCCTGTCTGTCATTCTGTCATTTAAGAGCAATAGGCATACGCCAGATTGACAAGCAAATTATTCTTTCTAATCCTCTAAGTTCATGGAATCCCTTTGGAAAGAGCATGATCAATAAAGGGTTTCCCTGGAGGATTCAATTTTTCTTATTTTACCCTTGCTGAATGAATTATCTCTGCAGTGGTTTTCATGCTCTAGAGTTCCTATTTATTCATCCTACCAACTTGTGGATTATATTGTGCATGTGTGCAAATGGTACTCTCCCTCCCATTTCTCAACAGCACGTGCAAATGCTTATGTTTGCAAAGGCCCTTGCACAAATACTGCCTAAATCACATTTTACCTCTCACTCTTTTCTGTGCTTACTATCATTCTGAAGGAAGAATAATAGTAATTTGGGGCCTTCAGTCACTAAGTTTTATAATAGCAAACTGGAATTTTCTGTCTTTGAGTCATAACAGAAGAAAAACTCATATACAGCATGATATTGAAGAAGTTCTTGTCTGTACCTGAAATTTTGTCTGGTTTTCCCGTTACATTAGAATCACAGAACCACAGAATTTTGGATTGGAGAAGACCTCTGAGGTCACTGAGTCCAACCATTAACCTAACACTGCCAAGCCCACCACTAAACCAGGTCCCTAAGCACCCCGCCTACACGTCTTTTATGTACCTGCAGGGATGGTGACTCCACAACTTCCCTGGGCAGCCCAGTTGGCCTAATGAATGCTATGTTTCACTGTTACCACAGTCCCCCCAAAAAGGGCTCGTATAAAAGAAGAAAAATATTGCATTTAAGCTAGTGTAAACATTATCAATTGTTCTCTGAGTAAAAATAAAAATGGCATGGTTTTTCTATCTTCTATATCACCTGAGTAATTGAGCCCCTAGCAGAAGGTTCCAGTCTGGAAGAGATCACTCAGTCTCAGGGGTCCCGCTCCCCAGGGTATCATTGTAGCGGCTCAGCTGTTTCCATAGTTGACCAGGTGGCAGTGGCTCTCACAGCCTCTCTGCTCTGGGAAAACCCACCTGGATTGGGGACCTGTGCACCCTCTGGGTACGGACCCTTGAGAGCACATTCCCCTGGGTCACCATGGCCTGATGTTGCAACTATCAGTCTGCTCTCTTCTTCATAAACCTTTGGAAAGAGAAGACATGCTCCTGGAGATCAAGCACCACAAGTATTTTGTCCATATTTTGTGTCTGCTTTTAAACAGTGGACAGAGTTTACAACAGTGTCCCAAATGGAAAAAACATTGGCTTCAGTGCTCCTTCTGATCATGCCGTGATTGAGGTGGACAAAAGCATAGACATGATTTAACCCTGAGCAAACTCTAACTTCTACAAAAGCTACTGACATCAAGCTTTGCTTTAGTGCAGACCTGGCAAAATAAAGAACACTTTTTTTTTTTAATAATAAACTTCTTCTTGTTTCTGAACTATGCAAATTGGATATTTTAGCTTGTGATGTTACTGACAGTTGTCACTGCTATTCGTATAGCTGAGAGGCTTTGCAGGGCAAGAGTGTGGGTTGATTCCCCAATTTCATGAACCATTTAACCTGGCAACCAATTCAATATTTCTAGAAAGCCCGCATCCTGGTTTTCAGACTTGGAAAGTGGATACAAATGCCAGATACATTACATAAGGTTGTATATCACCTAAATTGTGACACACAGTGTCATATGTATAGGCTCCGCCAGCTGCTGACTTGTTTTCACTGTTTGCAATGCATTTGGTCTGAAAGAGGCAGTCTCATTACTTCATGTTTACAAGCTCTGTTTTGTAGCAGGTTGAAGTCAAGGACTTCAAACAGAAGGAAATAAAAAATATAGTATCTTACTTTACTTTGGACATAGTGGAGATTGCTTTAAAGAGAAGCTCATTCTGCATTCATGCTTTAAAGAGAAGCTCATTTTCTGTAAAAATGCAGATTGAATATGGTTTTACTTTGTACCTACCCAAGTTTTAATACTTCTTGTATATTTTAAAACACAAAAGATGTAGAAGTGCAGGCCTTATGTAAAATTCATCACAAATCTTCAAAACAGGTTGGATATGGCCAGTGACAAATGATGTCCCATAAAGCATTGCATGACTATTTTTAACATAGCTCTCATACATAATTTCCCCTGCATTGACTGCCCAGCAATATGAACGTGTTGAAATACAAGGCATTAGAAATGACAGGCCTTCATATATCCACCTAATCTTTGCAGGACCCCTACTCGCTTGACTTCATATGAAAAGCAAATAAAAACAAGTGACAAGGACAACTGGAACCATCCCAGCAGCTTAGCTCCAGCCATCTATTTGTATTAATCACTACTGCATGTTCTTGGTGACTGGATGTTAATTCAAAAGATCCCAAGCATTTCACTTGCGTCACTGTCTTCATCTTTACTTTCCCTTACTGGGCAGTAATTTCCCTTTAGTTGAGATCCTAAAGGTTCAGCCCTCCCCACACCAATATCAGCAGTCACTGTGGACTCGAACCCTCAGGTCTAGTATTCTCAAAATGCCTTTTTTCTCTCTCTTTTTTTTTTTTTTAAGCCAAAATTTAATTTCTTCATCGCTTTCATAAAGGAACAACTTTCTCTTACCTCCTACCTCTCTAAAGTTGTTTACTTCAGCACCCTCCTCATTTTTCATCCACTACCTCCACTTTTGTCCTTCACTTGTAAGATAGATGATAAACGGCCCGTGCATCAGCATGCATTGGTTTTCATTCCCAGTTTTGCCCACTCACTTTCTGCATCACAGGATTATCTGGGATCTGAATAAAAGCTAGGATCCATCTCCCCCAGGCCACGTTAAAGGCAGGCACACAAGAATCCATTTGTAGACATCATGCTGCAGTGCTGGCCCCAGCCTGCTACAAATGGGAACAAGGAAGAGTCAAGTAGAACAGATAGCAATGAAAAGAATAAGTACTTCTCCCCGAAATGCTTGAGGTCCACTTCCTGACTTCAGGTAGTAAGTCTCCACAATGCACTGGGTGACTTTACTGCAGCTTTGGCTATGTGGGGGGGGCTAGAGAAGTTCTGCCCCCTGTGCCTTTGCTAGTCATGTTGACAATGTGTTTACCCTTCTATAAAATGGAATAGTACCACACTGGGTGCTGTGAGCCTTAGGGAAATAAAACACTTTTGAGATCCTCAGTAAAGGATTCTAAAGGTGAATTCTTCATCAGAAAGATTTCTCTACTGAAAAAGTTTAAAAGCGTTGGAATTGGCTGCCCAGGGAANTCCTCCCTGTGTAAACAGGGGGTACGAACAGGGACAGGCAGGATGCTCACAGGCACGGACTCTCATTCGTACTAGGAGCCAGGATGACACAAAGCACTGCTGCCCCTCACTGCACGGGGGAACTCCTGGGGCCGGGGAGCGGGCAGTGAGCTGGGCGGCTCCCCGCGGGGAGGCACAGG
>VYXC01003877.1:419959-466978 GCA_013397175.1 Platysteira castanea
GCCCCCTGTGCCTTTGCTAGTCATGTTGACAATGTGTTTACCCTTCTATAAAATGGAATAGTACCACACTGGGTGCTGTGAGCCTTAGGGAAATAAAACACTTTTGAGATCCTCAGTAAAGGATTCTAAAGGTGAATTCTTCATCAGAAAGATTTCTCTACTGAAAAAGTTTAAAAGCGTTGGAATTGGCTGCCCAGGGAAGTGGCATAGCACTTAATGCCAGGATTTGGTTGACATGGTGGTGTTCAGTCAAAGGCTGGACTCGATGATCTTGGTAGTCTTTTGCAACCTTAATGATTCTATGATTCTAACTTGGTGTGAGCTGTGTTTCTATTTCGTACTCTGGACCTGCACTTTCTTTCAGAATCAGACATCGTCATCCTGTTTGTAGATACTGGGCAGCGCCTCTTCAACCTTCCTATTTGTATTGCAAGGGCAGATTAGAAAACACAACCTCTTGCAAGCCCAAGCACTCAGCACAAAGTCNCACCACTCGCTCCCGTCCCCGGGAAGTCCCGCCCCGCTCGGGGCGGTCGCGGCTCTCTGCCAGCCGGGGCCCTGCGGGGTGCGGTGCTGCCGGCGGAGAGTCCGGCCCGCGGGGTGAGCGAGAGGGGCTCGGGGAGCGCCTGCGGAGCCGCTCCCCGACGTCCCGCGGCCCAGAGCCATGCCGGGCTCGCCCTTGATGTCCTCGGCCCGACGAGGCGCCCGGGCCGGGAAACTTGGCCCAAGTTGAGGGGCGAGAGCGGCTTGCGCCCGCTCCGCTGCTAGCCGGCCCGGGGAGGGCCGCGGCGGGAGAGCGGGAAGCGGCTGGCGGTGCTCGGGGCTGAGGCGGGCGGGGAGCGCAGGACTGTGCCAGGGCTCGGGCCGCGGGTCAGGGCTGCGGCGGGGCCCGGCCCATCCGGTTCAGCCCCGGCGCGGGGGCGGCTGCGGGACGAGGGGCGGAGGTGGCCGGGACGGCGGTGCTGGGTGAGGCAGGGCTCCTGCGGGGAGCCCCGCGGCACGTCTGGAGTGTGAGGGGACGAGCAGCTCCTCTCTGCAAAAGCGTTTTACAGCACCAGATGATGTTACCAGCAGAGTAAGCCTCGAGCTCAGGCGGCTTCACTGTGTGAGTGCAGCTACGCTGCTATTATTAGTGCTGGTATTTAATATTTGTGCAGCCATAACAAGTTAAATATTGGAACTACGTCCTCTCTAGTACTCCTCTCCCGACAGTTCCCGAGGGTGTCTCTGTGAAGGAACAAATGCCTCAATCCAAAACTGGGACCTTCAGAGCCTGCCTTCAGCTTCCTCTCCATCTGGAAGCACTAGCAGCCCTCTGCAATTGCTTAAGCTTGTCAAGGCGCAGCAGCAGAGCTCCGGATTTGCCTGTGTGCCCTATTGGAATTCCTACACCATGCGTGTTCTCGGTGGCCTGAGGCGTGCTGCCCTTTCCAAGACACAGGTGCAGCAGGCTCCCTGCTCCCCTGGCACCGGCTCGGTGAGCTGCAGAGGGGAGGCTGAAATTGAGCGAGAGAGGTTCCGCTCCCCCTGCCATGTGAGCTTCAGCACGGTAGCAAAGTCACTGCTGGGCAGTGGCCTTGGGTTTTGGCAACTCCTCTGCAGCAAGTCTTGTATTGTGGTTAGTTTGGTCACAAGTTGAAGCATAGAGGTCCTGTTGGTGATGTATATATGATCTCTAAGATACCTGTAAATATAATCCTTTTTTTCAGGTGTCTGTTGTTAAGCATGGTGTCTTCAGTATGCTAGAGGCTTGTGACCGTTTATGAATGAAACAAATTTTTAGCTGGAGGTCACATTTGGGAAATTTTGTTTTACTTGTCTGGAATTCCCTTCCGCTTTACACTGGATACATTATTCAACCTCCTCTGTCATAATACGTTCTGCAGTGTTTAAAGGTTGTTGCCTTCTTTCTGCTGGGGGCTGTGTTTCAGTGATGGGTGAAGCGATGCTTCTAATAGGTAGTTTTGGATCATTTTGTCAGGTACTTTGGGGTTGTTTTATGAAAGAGTACATAAGTGTCATTTATTATTATGAATGCCTCTCATGTTTTGGAATTTACCAGACATAATATTTGCCATCCTGTCACCATCATCACATTCATTTTCATAGTTATAATCAAAGGTGGCAACAATGGCATTCAGATGCTTAATTATATTTCATGTAGGTGACCAGTGCTAACTTATTAAATTAATGCATGGTGCAGCAGGAACAAGTGTCACAGCTTCCCTCTGTGGTTAGGGAGCCATCAGCTTGCTTCTCACACATAAAAATCAGTATACAGTGAAGCATATGGCACCAGTGAGTTCTGTGTTTATTAAAGGACTATTCCTCTGAACATTCTGTGGATTTTTTTCCTTATTTCACTTGATCTAAAATGTTTTTCCCATCTTTCAGGACTTGAAATACTGAACAAATTCATTTTTTTGTTAGATGAAACCAAGACTTCTTAAGGTTCATGAAAACAGTGAGACTTCTGCTTGCATCAGACGAGCCACCTGTCTGGTATGGGGAGGATTAGAGATCCATCTAGACTGTGGAAACCTAAGCTTCAAGTCCCTGGTTTGATCCAGAGCACTTTTGAACTTTTTAACATTTTCTGCATTTCTGGGGAATTGGATTGCCAGCTGTATTGAAAGGGAAAGGGAGTATCCCATCCCTCTAGTTCTCAGAAGAAATTACGTCTTCTCAAAACTGGTAGGGTAGGTTTCCTGCTTTAATGTAATTTTTCTGGTCACAAGTAAAAAAGCTTCCTCAGAATTTTCTAAGCAGTGGCCATGTCCTTGGTCTGATAGTAATATGTATGTTGGTAATAATCCAAGAAAAGCATTTTATCCTAACAATAGCTGGGGTATGTTTCACAAGTACTTAACTACTCAGATAAAAAGGAAGTAAGAAGAAAGGCCACCACCATAATCTCTTAGATGACAGCTTTAAGTAAATCACAATTTTTTACTTGGATCTCAGAAACATGTAGAAGCATTCTTCTTAAAGATATTCTGAAACCCTACTTTTGTGTAGCCAAAGCCACAGGGTTTTTCTTGATGTAACTTTTGTGGAGGAGGGAAGATCAAAGAATGGTATGTTACCTGCTGACCTACTCCCTTTTTCTGCTCTTTTGGAATCTCACTTCTTTCCTCAAAATGTGCAATGAGCGTTGTTTTATCCCACAGTTGTCTTTGCCCTGCCCAGAGTGGCTACAGTGAGGATTAGTGATCAAATGAAAGGAATTTACCTCTTTTTTTGCTGTGATTTGTGGACCTTTTGGCAGATGAGTAATTTTCAGATAGGTCTGGAAATCTTCAACTGGTTTTAATGCTTGAACTCTGGTGTTCTGTAAGTTTTATTGCAGGACTTTGTTCTTTGTTGTTCACTTTAGACTGGGTAGCAAGGACTTTTTGAAAAATAGATAATAGTTTCCAGGACATAAATACTGAGTTTGTATCTTCTTTCAGAAATTTCTGTGATACAAAAATGCAAAACAGTGGCAGGGTTCTGTGTCCAGTTCTAGTTAAGACTGACAGATTCAGCAACACCTGGAAGGAAAACAGAAGGATATGTAGGAGACCTGAAAATTTTGTCATCTTGGGTGTGTTGGTTGTTCCTAGCATTCCACTGTTGTGCCCAGATGGGGGTGAGAAGTTAAAAACAACAGGAGTTGTATAAGCAAGAGGTCGTTGACTCTAACCACTGACAAAGCATGCAAACTGTAAAGGCAGTCATGTAAAGGCAGTCTCTAAAGGTAAAAGATACTCCTTGAGTTACACCCATCAGCTTTGAACTTTCCCTTGATTCACATTAACTTTTCTTGTGTGGGCTCGTTTCTTTAGAGCAGAAGTGGACCTTGAGAAGGACATACAGCTTCCATTTCCTGACACTGCCATAGAGAACAGCCATAGTGCAAAGGCGTTTTTCAGGGTATTTTTCCCCATTAGGTATTCAGGTTGGTTGCAAATTTTGCAATACAGTTGTTTGCAGTAATGGAACACTGAATTTAGTTCTGTGCATCTAAGCTCATCACTCCCTAGTAAAGAAGGTGGTTTTTTAGAAGCCCATGCTTATTTTGGTTGCTGCAGTCCATGATATTGAATGAGATGCTAAACCCAATCCCCATGCTCTTTTCCAGCATGCATGGCTTTACAGGTCTCAGTGGATCAGTGACTGGTGTGTTCTGTGGCAAAGCTGACATTGGGGTTCATTCATCTGAATTTTTCTAGATAGTAATACTCAGTATGATCAAGAGGTAGTAATGCACATCACTCATCCATGACTTAGTGTTGCATGAAGGCCTTGTTGCCTTTGTAAAATCATGGCTCAGGCCCATTACTTCGGCTTAGTAGAAGAGAACTTTGGGAAAGAGACACAGCTGAATTAAAGGTAGAAAAACATGCTACATGACCATTGCGTGCTCACATCGTGGTGTGTGGTGGTTGGTTGAATTACATTTGTTGTGCCTTAAAACTATGTAAACAGATAACCTAAGGCTAACTGCTTTAAAAGGCCGGGGTTTTGCAATAAAGGGGCTCTCCTTTGCACCTGCCTGGGGACTCTGCGTCACTCATTATCGAAACAACTTAGATTTGTGTGGTGCATTTCTGCATGTAAAGATCATAGAGTGATTTGGTGTGGCTCTCTAAGACTGTACAAGTGAGTAATAATGCTCCACCCATGGTAACTGAAAAGTTTAAGCACATGTGGAAATATCTGTATGTGACCTTAAGTAGAGAGAAACCAATGGAAATCAATGAGAATAACTGCAAAGGGTAAAGTGAGATGTATGCTTGTTTCAAATTTGAAATTTAGAGGGAATGAAGGCTGGATATGCATTCCTGAAAAGGAGAATTTTTTCCTACATCTTGTTGTCCTAGCAAGAAAGAGAATATGTGCTTGTACCCCAGAACCCATGAGAAGCAAATGTGATTCGATTAAGTCTTAAGAATATGAATGTATATCAACATGCAGGACTTAGCCCATATTTGCATATAGCATAATGTGACTTCAGTTCTGATTTTTGGCCTAAAAACACTATGTGTGCATGTAAAATGTAATTAATGTAATGTTTGACCCTGGAGGAGAATTTTTATCTGACCTTTTATCAGGAGTAATTTTGGAAACTACCCAAAATGTAAAATCCCCTGAAGTTCTTCTAAAGGAGATGTTAATGAAAAAACACTTAGAGGCATGCTGGTCTCAGATCTCTTTGAGGAAGAGAAACTTCAATGTGACTTTGCTCAGAGAAGCCTAGATTTTCAGAATGTTATCTGCACAGAAATAAGGTAAAATAGAAGTCTGACCATTCTGGTCACAACGGCTAAACTTTAACCAAATTGGAAAAAAAATGTGCAAAGTTCTGTATGCAGAGTGACTTAGACTCTGCTTCGTGGGGCAAATCACACGTGCTTGCTTTGATACCAAAGGTTCATCACCCTGCGAGACCAGTATAAGGCACTGGGCTTGTCCTGGTGTGGCAGTTCAACTGTGAGGAAACAATCTGGTTTAGAGATGCCTGGCTAGAGCCAGAATGTGACCCTCGAGCCTTGCAAAGCTGGGAGGTCTGTCTGCCACGAACTGAGCCACAGAGGGAAGCCGCTGTAAGAGTTTTCTCTTACTTTTCAGGTGGACATTTAAAAGCTTTGCTTCTCACTTACCCAACTCCTTATCTGAGTGTGCTTTTTGGAGGTTCTGAGGGCAGGGGGTCAGTATATTGGCTTTTCCCGTGTATGTACTAATATTTACATTTCTCTTAAAATTTAAGTGACTTTGCTTTTAAGCTGTAGAACATTGACAGTGCCACTCAAGCAGTGTAGCTTGTGTGGAGTGTGTGTACCTGCATATTTTGATGGGACTTCTCTTTATCATAGTCAGATTATATAAGGCTTGGTTAAAGCTCTCCTAGTTTTTTTTCATATCACATATTGTAACCTTGTATATAGTCTTACTTTTAGTATTCCGTCTCACTTCTGTAAAGATTTTTTGGTTGCTTAAACCAAATATAGAAAATCTAGTGAAAAGCAATATTTAGCATTTCTTTTACCTTGGCTTCTTAAGGAAATAGGTTTCTGAATGGTTTGAGGATCAGAGGTAGGTTACTGAAGGCCACAACATTAACCCACTATTCTGAATATTTCCAGAACAGTGTGTTTCATGAAAAAATGTGGCAAGGTAGCGTAGATGATGCTTTTTAAATACTCCCCCCAAGAGTTCTCTAGTCTTTGAATCTGTTGGCCAATTTCTACCCAGTTGAGAGCTTGCACATCCGAAATGATGAGGATTGTATGCATGCTGCATGAAGATACAGCCACCCAAAGGTGTGAAAGTGTAGGTGCCCCTCTAAGGGAAGAGCCACAGCATATGCTCCTGTGGGGTTAGGCAGGAGTTTGTGTAGGAGAGGGGCACTGTAAGTGTTCCCCTTCTCTCATAAGAGCTTTATTCAAGGAATGAAAAATCTCCCATGTGACCTCGTTCCTTATGACGCAAAGCCTTGAGTCAGCTTGAAGTTCAGCAAATCATGGTAATCTCGTAGCTCCATTTTGGGAGAGAAAAAAGACCAATGCCACCTATGACCAATGTCAATTCTGAAAACAGGGAAGAACATTTATGACTTTTAATGAAAATAATCTGTCCCCTTCAGAGCAGCGTATCTCCAATTTCTACAGAAGAGACAGGAGTTTGCTGAGAAACCTCAATTTTTTCAGTACTTCCACTCATTTTCAAATTCTGTTTCTTGGGCAGAATAACCCAAAAGCAACTAAAGATGCGTTGTTATCTCGTGTAACCCAAACTAGTGATGGTGTGAAAGTGCCTGTGTATGAGTACAGTGTCACAGGCCTTGGAGACCTGTGTGGAGACTGAGGCACAGGGAATTGCTGGGCTGAATGACAGGTGAGTCTGCATCTGTCCTGGAGCAAATGCAAGCTCTGTCCTCCTGCCCTCAGTCATCCAGCTGTGGCAAACTCTGCTTCACAGTCCCTGTAGCTGTGCTTTCCTGACAATATGCGTGAGGAAAAAAGCCTTGCTTACTGAAATCTGTGTCTGAGGGAGGGCTGGGTTTCAGGCATATTTGCACTGCAATTATCACTCATGAATATATTTTTGAAGAAGGTAAAGTAAATCTGGCATCCATCTGTTGGAGAAGTTGGAAAGCTTGCTTGTCTGGTGGGGAAGAGGAAGAATGGGGAGTATTGAGCGGGCAGTATTGACTTCCTTCCACTCTGTAAATCTCTACAGCATTGGCAGAAACATGGGGGAAGAGAGAAAGAAGTTAATTTTAAAAATTCTTCCTGACATAGTCTACACGTGTTCTCTTATCCCTGCCTCTCCTCTTCTTTTGTCTTGCTAACTTTCTCCCTTGTCACAAAATGTTTACATGTGGCAACTCATGTTATCTCACTGAGAGATAATACAGCATAGACTAACTAATAGTAATCTCCTAGAGATGTGTCATATATTTCTAATTAGTGGCTTTTCCATGCTCTATAGGGGTTGCTCAAACTAGAATTGAATGCTCAAAACACTTCTTCCATCTGTAAATATATAGTGAGCCTGTGCTATGTCACATTTCCCAGGACTGTGTGGTTATAAAGGAAAGACCCATTTAAAATGCTCTTGATGCAGCCAGGGCAGCCCTTTTTTCTAAATGGCAGCTGTGTTTAACTTTTTCTGGATACAATTAATACCTATTGAATCATTCTTTTTGCTTTTTTTGGTAAATTTTATGTCACAGCAATCTGGATTTAATGTTGCTCTAATCTCACATTGTAATGTAACGGCCATGATATGATTCCCACACCAGTCTACAGAGAATCTGTGCTAATGCCATTAAAATGTGCTTACCGAATCAAAACAAATGCAGAATTAGCATGTGGAAACTGTTTTTATGTGATTATAATGTTTCAGCAATATGAGATTACTGTAGGAAGCAACTAATCCAAACCTAGGGGGACTTCCCATTACAAGGCCGTTAAAATGACACAATGACAGAAGCACAGGTTTCAGATGGGAAAAGTGGAAGCATAAATCTTGTCATCAGTATTCAGGCAAAACATCTATTGAACTCAGTGGAGTTTTTATCAGAGGCAGGAATGCAGCACCATGACCTTTTTAGTAGCAAGTCTCTTTTCTCGTAACAATACCTCTAGGAAGAATATTAACTTCACCAGGATTTGATAGGTGGCTAATGGTGGGAGTTGTATTTTATGCACCATACAATTGGTGGTTATCAGGATTTGTCCAGAGTTTATTACAAAAATGTTAAGGTATTGTTTCAAGGCTGTTGTGTAGTAATACAAGTTTTGGTTATATCTTAAAGCAATTTTCTCATTTTTGTCTGAATTTGTAATTTTCAGGAAATATAATTTATTTCTCTCTTTACACAGCACCCAGAGCTGAGAAGTCTTGGTCTATGCAGGAGCTCTTTGGCAATACTACCACAAAAATTAGTGATTTTCAAAACCAAAATAACAGTTATTGCCAGCTATGAACCTACCTGTTTATCTTCTGTTATAGAAATCAGCACCTTTCCCCCTAACCTCATACTGGGTTAGGATTAAGGAAATATAATTTACATGGCTTATGTAGAACCATCTGAAATACGTTTGTCTTGTCCTGGATTGTTTCTTGTCTCGCTCCTTAGTCCATGGAAGGAGGATAATGTTACAGAAAGTGACTTGTCCTGTCCTATTACAAGCATTCAAAATAAACCAGATGAATTGCCTATAGATACGTCCTTCCATCTCCACTACGAAAATGGTCTAGATGGTTGTTCTGTAGTAGATGTACATCATTTAAATGGCTAAATAAGGTGAAATGAATGCAGTCCTTGGTGTATGAAAGAAGAAACTTTTTCAGAAGAAAGTTCTGTGTAAAACATGGCATGCAAGTCACATGAAAAGCACACAAACATTGATTCCTATAGTAAAATACACATACTTAATTTAAGTAGGAATCCTTATTCCATTTTAAAGCTATTTGCACCTGAATTCTGTTTTAAAAACACTTAATTAAATTCTGATTCCATCAAGTGAATCTTATTAGGAATAATGTATCATAGCATAATCAGGGCAGGCTGTTTATGTGAATGACAGTAGAGAAGACATCAGGACAGTGGTTTCAGAAATAATTCCAGTCACAGGTTGCTGACTGTCTTTATTTTTTATATTCTTTTATTAAGAGTGGTGGGTTTCTAAAACTGTGTTAGTAAACTGGAACAGGCATTAATATTAATATATTTTTCATGAAGATAAGATAAAAGTAGGCCTAATTTAAATGCTGTTTGTGTCAATTTCCATTTTTTGTGATGCTTCTTATATTTATAAAAATCCTTGGCCTCAGTCAAAAGGTTCTGTAAATTCTGTATGTGAGCTGTAATCTGAAATCTATAGAGTATAAAAATCAACAGGTTGTGTCTGCTACAAGGGAAACATGGCACGGAAACTGGTAATTTTAGATGTTTCCTGCTGTTACAAATCACAAGACGGCAGTCTCAGGCTGTAAGAAGATCTCACATGTGCAGCCATCAGGTCTTCACAATGGGCAGGCCAGATTAATTGAGAGTAGTCTAAATTAACTGTGTCAGAAAGAAATTGGTGGGAGCAAATGCTGAAAGTCAACTTTTCTTCAAAGTGGCAATCTGAAAATGAGCCAAATTCCACATTCAATTAGAGTGGCCTTTTTGAGTAACTGCAATATTAAATAACTAAGCAGCTGAAGTATAAGATTGTTAAGAAAACAGACTGTAATTGATTTGTGTCAAGCTTTATCAAAAGAAATTAAATACTTGTATATTTAATTGTACATAGGTTTGGTTTGCTAACTTAATAAATGGATTGGAAAATTGTCAGTGAACATGGGAAAGAGAAGTGTGAATCCAGTGCTGAGGGTAGTCATCACTTTGATGTCAGGGTTTCACTGAATGCCGGAACAAAGATATTTAACATTTAAAAGAAAAGGTAAAAAAATAAAGCAAAGGTAATGCTTAGAATTATGTCTGTTGCTTTACTGTGCATATAAGAGTGACTGAGATCATTGAACTTTCTCCAAAATAGTGGCTTGCTCTATACAGAGCACCAGCCTTCTTCAAGGATGGAATTAATGACTGCTTAATTGAATTGCAGCTAGGAGCAGTTTCTGACTAAGGTATTTTGTTTTTAATTATTTGCTCAAGAATAATATTTTCTGAAATCATGCACGTCTTAATTTGTTTAGAAGAAAAATAAATCTTTCTATTAATCAGCCAGCAGTCTGTTCTATGAGAGTAATTGTTGTTCTACCTTCTCAAACAACATGCTAGTTCAGGAATGAAATTCCTAAAAGAACAGTTCTTCCTAAGTCTGCTGTTATACAAGGCAAGTAAACATAGTCAGTCACTTATTTCTCTTTGTTATGGATGGCAAACTCTTCTTATTACAGTGAGCACCAGCGCTATGGACTTCACCAGGCGGGCAATAGCTGTCTTTTCCAGGGGCTGGGTCACTTTTGTGCATTGGTGTTCTGACAGTGACTGCTTCTCATGAGATCAAAGTATCCCCAAAGAGATCTTGATGTTCCTGTGCCCTTTGATATGTAGAGTTCAGTGCCCTTCAGATTTCAGTTTTTCTGTCATCCTGGTAGATTAACTTTAGCAGTTAAAAGGAGGATGTCCTCTGAGGGCTTTACCAGTAACAAACCCATGTTTATGACATTATTCACTAAAAGGGAGGCAGAAATGGGAAGGACCTCTCTCTTTAATCAATAATGCATGCTCTAGTTAGTCCTTTCCTCTGGACATGATTAAACATGTATTTTGTTTCATAACTGATGATTTTGGTTGAGTAGGGATTTTAACTATATATCCTCAAGCCTTTGTGACTAGCATCAGGAAGATCTAACATGAACCAGTTAGTCAGGACTACACCTGCTCCCAAAAGGGAAAAAACCAAAATCCCAGTGAGGAGAGCTGCAGTTAATTCTAACCTGCAGTGAGTCAGGCCAAACTGGCACAGGGCCTTTGACGTGAACCAGTTGCAGACTGTAACCTCAGCGTTTCTCTTTGTCACTGCTCATTTGAAGTTTTGAGAAGTAACATTGTTTCATTTGTGTTAAAGATGAATTTAAAAGTGTCAGAGATGATGAGCCATACATAAATTGTTAGATTAAGGTCTGTTCTTCGCTGTTAAAACATTTGCCCAGTGAAGCACTTTGACTTCTCCACCGCTGCTTGTGGGCTGTGCTGTATCTTTGGCAAGTGTTGTCAGCCTTAGAGGAGAGGTCCTGGGCTGTTCCAGATCTCCAGACCGCAGCTGTTAGGAGAACCTGAGGCCTGCTGTAGCCAGAGGAGCAGATTATCACCCCTACCCCTGCATTCCACATAGAGAGGGGCAGACAAGGTGCCCAAACACAGACAGCTTCCTCGGTATGCAAGGGGGACATTGAGTCTTGGGGGCCACAGATAAATATACTGAACATACCAGTAAGGAGTATTCAGCCTTGGTGCCAAGTGTGTTCATCTGGTGGCTGAAGCTGACAAAATTTGACAGCTGCTGAAGAGCAAGGAATCCTAAACGAACATACAGTGGTTGTTACTAAATAGGAAACATTTATCTTAATGTGATACTGACTGCAGCACAGTGAATGATGACAGTTTCCATGTACTGGAATGTGATGTGTTTATGTTGCTGAAGTACCGATACAAGCATAGTTGGTTACAATAAATGCCTTGTTTTCCATATTGACCACCCTGCTGCAAACAGCTTTAGGAAACGTCCCAGCGAACACACACAGAGTGTAGGTACATGTGCAAGAGGGAGGAGGGATTTCAGAAATTGCCTGAGAAAGCATTGCTCTTTCTGAGATGTTTTTGTTTCCTTTCTTCTTCCTTCCCAGACTCCTTTAGGACCTGATTTTTTTTTTTCCCTTTGTTAAAGAAAAATGCCTTCCTTGAGGGGAAAAGTGCAGACTGTCTTGGGCCCTGTGGAGCCAGAGTGTCTTGGCTACACGTTAACTCACGAACATTTGGCTATGAACTACAGCAGCTGCTTTTGTCCACCTTCTCCAGGCCAAGAGCCTTTGTCTAATGGGCCCATTGAGATGAAGAACTTGTTTTGGATTAAGCAAAATCCCTACAGCCATAAAGAAAGCCTGCTTTTGTATCAGGAAACAGACGCTGTGAGAGAGGAGCTGCTGCATTTTAAAGCAGCAGGTGGTGGGACAATTGTGGAAAACACAACTACTGGAATTGGCCGGGATATGAATACCTTGAAGAAACTTGCTGAAGAAACCGGAGTTCATATTATTGCTGGTGCTGGGTTTTATGTGGATTCCACTCATTCTTCTCAAACACAGGCCATGACAGTGGAGCAGGTAAGTCTTTACTATTGCTTCAGTGTCTCTGTACTGTGAATTATCGCTGGGTAAGCCAAAGTTGGAGAGAAGTTCCAGTAAAATAGATGAAATATAGAGGTTCTCAGTGTGGAAAATGGAACAGCACTCCTGCTTGTGTCTAATAGCTGGAGCAGCAGTACTTGCATGTGCTTGGGTTATCTGTCAGAATTTCCAGTTCTTAAGATCCATTTTCTCCGAGGGATTTGTTATAATGCAACAGTAAAAGGAAAATACAGTATTTCATATGTGGACACGTGGTACACCACCAATTATCTTGAGTTTTTTACTATTTTTTAAAGAAGGAGTTTATCCTTGCTACCTCTTCTGTCACTTTTTCTGGCTAATTACTTCCCAGTGAGTTTACCCAGCATTCTTGTAAAAAGCATAAATAATTCCAATATTTATAGGACAATTGTAAATTACTGCTCTGCTCAGGCTGTGTGTTGTAGCTCTCTTCTCTATCATTTGTCCGGGCTTTTCAGGGCATAGTCTACATCAGGCTGTTTGTACAGTGACTAAGACAATGTGTTAATAATAACTGAGGTCTCCAGATATTCCTATAATAATAAATATTCATCTTTTATTAAGAAAATGTGGTGATAAAGAGAAGAGGAAATGGAACTCTCCAAGGTAGGAGGCTGTGAATGTGTATGAATAGAGCTGAGAAACTTTTTTTTAAGTCTGTCACAGTTTACAAATGAGTCAAATAAATTTTAAAAATAAATGGTCAACACTTGAGCAGTGCTGCCAACAAAACTGGACCCAAGCTGGTCCAAACTGTACACTACAGTATTGTTTTTCCTAAATGTTCTTCCATTGCTTGAAATACAAATAGATACTAATAGAATAGACACAAATATATTTCTCAAGGCAAAAGTTTCCCTTCTGTGTTTGGTGGACTGATGCAGACCCACAGATTTCCTGTACTCAGCACTTAGGAGGTAGGGCCATCATCAGTGCCATTTTGTGCTCTCAATTCTGAATGTATGCTTAAGATATATGGCCTATTCTGGGAAAGAAAAACTAAAGCTTTTATGAAAAACTAGTTTTAGTAAGAGATTCTGATGTTTTTTGTCTATGAATCTTCTAAAGCAGGGTAATTTTGATCCTGTAAATTTGTCAAATGAGCTTTGTTTTTGTAGTTCTGAAGTCAGCAGAGCTCCTGTTGTTTTGCATCGGCATTCCCATAAGCAGATTTTGCCTTAAACTTGTCTCTCCAAGATGCTTGCCAGAGTTTCTCCCTTCCCTATCTGAATGACAAGGTTTCCTTATTCTCTGATCACTTATTTTGCAAAAAAGTACACTGAATTGTATCTGAAGCCAATTCAGGAGTGCAAGGCAAAGGTTTTGGTATAAACTAACCTTTTTTTTCTAAACAAAATCTAATCTCTGCCTAAATCAGTGTTCAAATTACATGTAAATCAGCTTCCTTGGCAAACCTGGACAAATGTGTGAGTGGATACTGTTAAATTGATTTGCTTCTGTGTTTATTTTGGTCTTAGTGGATGGCCGGCATAATATTAGTTGACAGAAACCAGAGTTTAACTGCAGTGTTTTCACACTCCCCGCTGTTAATTAAATAAGTTCAGAAAGACTTTGGGAGTATAACTAGTCCAGCGTCCATAGGCCCAATTTGATGCTATTTAACACTAATAGTATTAATAACCAAAAATCTAATTTTCCTGTTCTCTAGCTGACAGGGATTATTGTTGATGAGGTACTCAAAGGAGCAGATGGGACTAATATCAAGTGTGGTGTGGTGGGAGAAATAGGTTGCTCCTGGCCTTTGACTCCGAGTGAACACAGAGTGCTTCAGGCAACAGCACAGGCTCAGTCCCAGCTTGGGTGCCCTGTTATCATCCATCCCGGCAGAAACAGCAACTCACCCTTCCAGATTATCCGCATTCTGCAGGAAGCTGGGGCTGATGCTTCAAAGACAGTCATGTCTCACCTTGACAGGTAAGGAGACTATTCTGCTGTGCTTCCTGCAGTGTTGCCACAACTTACTGGGATCTTGCGGAACTACATTGGAAAAATGACATAGAGTATTATCCTCCAGCAATTCAGTCAGGATCAGCTTTTAGATTCACATTGATAAAGAGATTTTTGTATTTTAAATGCTGTCTTTGAAAGCCTGGGTGAGGGATTAGGAATAACGGTAGTCACATTTGCAAAATGGGAATTCCATTAATTTGTATCCCTGCACAAATCCCTGTATTTACAAAGCACTGGACATTGAACAGCTCTCACTAAATCAGGTGGGAAGTTGCTGGGCTTCCAGAGCTTTTGAAAAATGAGTCACTCTTAGTAGCCTAACCAAAATCTCACAGAAGCTAATGGAGATGTCCTTGATTTGGATGAAATCTAGATCAAAGCCAAAGGCAGATTTTTAATGTTCTTCTACCAGACAGTGGAAATATTGCTTAAAAAGAAAATAGTTGGGTTTTGGATAGTTCATAGCATAGACCAAATAGTTAACTTTTCGTTTTCTCAAGAACAAGAACCAAGAGCTCCACATGAGGCATGGAGAGAAATTGGGATGCTTTCCTGTCTCCAGATTAGAAATACAGCCTCTAGTACCAAATCAGTTTTGTATGACCTTGTGTTGCTCATGGTGAGCTGGAATATGTCCAGGCATTGATTAGTTTGGCTAATTGCTGAATAATGGAGACTGTTTGTGGTCATATGATTCTTAGCAATTGGATTGTTTGCTCTCAGTGGGAATGTAGTACAGGCAACAGCACTGTCCTCCAAATTTCTCATGGCTACAGGCTTTAAGAGCTTGCAAATCGAGCTACAGGTATTTGGTATTCGCACAGAGCTCCTTGTTTCACTTGAGGGTGTTAGGAGCATAATATTCATGCCATGAAATTAGAATTGAATATTTATAAATTAATTCCTTTTTATATTTACCTGCATCCCACTGTATCTATAGCTGTATTTTTCACCCCTTTTTGAAGAAGAACTGGTTACTTAAATCTTCTTATGAAAGAGGACTGAGCAAGCTGGAGGTATCAGTGCTTATGTAGCCATTTTGATACAACATAAATATACAATTGTGGTTTTTTGCCTCTTGTACACTGTTGTAAATTGTTGAATTAAGTAATTAACTGACAGAAAATAAGCAATATAGGTAGGAAAACAGAGGTACAGTTTCAGTAACAGCCGCTGATGCACAGTATGACATTTCCTTCTATCTCTTTCTATCATTACTTTCACACATTCAGGTTGGCACTTGCTGTAACATAAACTACTGTGAAGTTTGGCTTTGCAATGTGCATTTAACATTTTAAGTCTCCTCCAGTAAGAAAAATCCACGTGGGAGCATCCCAGTCCCTTAAATAAGCCAATCCCTTAAATAAATTTGTACATAGCTCCATATTTCATGTCTGTATTTGAGATAGGCAGAATGGTAGTTTTACAGTGGATTTACAATGAAATGATAAAACTAAAATGCTAGCTACCATGTCTTACAATTTAGCACCTTAGAACAAAAGGTAGCAAGTATCCATAGTGGAACTATGGTGTAGTAAAAGGCAGGAAGCAAAAGCTATCAAGCCTCAGCTGTAGCCATTTGTTAGGGGTTAAGGTTGTAAAGGAGATCAACAGTTTGACTCAACTCACTTGAGTAACTTTTGTTAGAAGACTCTCAGCAGCTGTTATGAATTTGGGGTGTCTGTCCCCCTGGTATTTATGGCTGAGATCCACATTACAGGATGCTTCACCATTCACCCACCTGCTTTTCCCTGAACTCAGGGCTGTTCAGGGACAGTGTTGCCCGAACACCCAATTCCAGCTCAGAGATCAGCAATTTGAACTGGGAACTCTGGCTGTTGCTACATCATTGTGGCTCACAATGGGACCCTGTGGCTCGCGAAACTGAGTTCTTTGGTTCTTCGTTGGGATAGAACACCCAAGAGCATGATATTAACAATAGTTTTAAAAAGAAATTGTTTTGGCTGTGATTTTGAAATAGATTGCTGGGTGGTTTTGCCACCTGCACAGCACTGAATCCTCATGGTGATTGTCTCTGTGAGAAATGAGCTGGGCTGGATCTAAAATAATCTGTTCTTTTGCTCTGCACTTTGAAAACTCACTTGGTGATAAATGTTCAGTCTCTGTAAACTGTAACATTTATTTTTAAATAACATCTTTTATTAATTACAGTTGGCAAGTCTTAGACTCCTGCTGATGGCAGGCTTGTTTGAACATGGGTTTTCTTTCTCTCAACCCATCTGTTCCTCCTACTTGACTTGTTGTTAAGTCACAATATTGAAATTATGACATCAGTCATTTCCATAGCAACAGACTGTGATGTAATTGTATTACATCACTGCTTTGTGACATCAATATCTGCAATAATAAAAAAACCCCAACAAACTACTGCCCTTTTGGTTAACTGTGATGCTCTTGTGGAAACTTTGTTTCTTCTTAAAAAAAATTGTAGCAGCTATAAAGATAAAATTGGATCATTTGAGTGTTTTTGTTTTCTTTTGGACAGCTTATACACTTGGTAAAAATGGTTCAAACAAAACCCAAAATATTCCAGAGAGCTCTTATTTCTGTTGCTATTCTTTTCCAAGTGAGTGAGAGGTGTTAGAACCTTTGTTCCTTCACTTTTCAAACCTGCTGCAAAGCCCATGTCCCAGATACTCACAATGCCCTTATATATTTTGGTTAGAGCGTTTCCTTAAGGTGTTCTGGCCAGATTCCAGTGCAAACAATGATATATTGCTGTTCTAATGGCAATCTAGAAACATCACTGTACTAAATAGAAACTAAAGACAAAGTTGTATATTACCGGTGTGTGATGGATGAAACACGCCCTGGATGAAGCTGTCTCCTGTAACTCTTTTGGGAAAGTAAATCTGTCTTGTGTAAGTAATCCATTGTCCTTTTTTTTTTTTTTTTTTTTTTGATGTCACTTTGAATTAACCTCCTCCTTAAATGTCCTTCCTTGTTAGGTTGTCTTGTTGAGAGGGTTAATGATATCAAAAGTAAGTAACTTTCCTGTTTCTGTTTAAAGGTTATCATAGAGGTTTTCATTATTTCATGGGGAAAGAGTTGGTTTTGTTCTGTTTTTTAATGCATGAAATCCCAAATGAATATAAGAAAGACAATGCTGTGTATCATCTTAAGTTGCATGTGTCAACAGGAGTCCTGTTTTTCAAATGGGTGAATTAAATCTTAAGTTATTGGGTTTTTCTCTTGCAAATAGGAGGTCACAAAATACCTGTCCTCATACCCTAAGAAGTTTTATTCCTGTTACAGTGCTGACTCTGTGTTATATATGTTCTGCAGGACCATATTTGATACAAGGGAACTTCTCAAATTTGCTAAACTTGGATGTTACTTAGAGTATGACCTATTTGGTACAGAATTCCTTCATTACCAGTTCCATCCGGATATTGACATGCCAAGCGACAATGAAAGAATTGCAAGGTATCTGCTCCCATGCAGTTTTAGCTATAGCATGGCCATTGACAAAAAAATACTATTGATACTTGTTTTAAGACAGTCACAGAATGTTTCTGCTTGCTGTTCAGAATTGTTTTCTATCATACTAAAATAATGCCATTTTCCTCTGCTGCTGTCATGTCTTTAGAACAGCATGTATCATTTCTTCTGTCTGAGAGAAAGATGCAGAATCATAGTGTTGTAGAAAGTTACTTGAGAAGAAGATCAAGAACATTTTTAACTTCATTCCCTGTCGTAATTCCATATTGATCTGGTTGAATTTTATCAGTTACTGAATTTATACAGTCTGTAAAAAGGAAAAGGCTGGAAATACTGCATATGTGTTAGGATTAAGTACTTCTATTTGAAACACAGTATTGAAAACCTAGTGCTGATACTAAACACCATCTGAGCCTGTTACGTCTCCTCACTAGTGTGCTATCCCAGCAAAACTCATTTGTTGATGTGGATGGATTTAATCCTGTGCTTCCATCCTGAAAAACTGCCTTTTTTCTTCCAAGCACTTTATCACTTTTCCTCCCCCTGTCCTTTTGCCCTTTCTCTCTTTTGAAGGATGAGATTCCTGTCTCCTCAGAGCTCCCATGCTCCTCACACTCACTCACATTGTGAAAATATTGGGCCACTGGCAGGATACCCCTTCCCTACTTCTCATCAGCACCTGCCGTCTCAGCTCAGCTGCATAGCAAATCTGTTGTGCTGTACTAACACAAAGTTTTGCCAAGGAAATACATTCTGTGTAAAAACTGTCTGAGAGAAGGTAGGATAAGCTGGGAATGGGCACCTCACTCCTTCCACTCCATCTGGAGGTGTGATGCTGCCATGCTGTTTGTCCAGTATTTGTGAGCAGTGAATTGACAGGTGTCTGAGCGGGGGGTGCCATCCTGCCTGTGTCTTTTTGCCTTCCAGAGTCACAAACAGTTCTTTCATTCTCCTTGATGAGAAAGATTTTATGATTGCTGATCACTAATGAAATAACTTCTAGCTTTCCCTTACATTTCAGACATAGCTTCTCTCCCCCTCATTGTCATATTAATCTTCAACTAATCTATTTTCAAACTGTTCTCTCCTAAGATGGTGCTGTGATTATTCTTCCACTCACTGCCAAGCATTTGCTGCTGCTTTTCACGCTAGAAATTGTTTCTCTCAGCAGCGCCCTCAGTCTTGCACTCAGTATTCTAAACTGATGCAAGGAATCTACAGTTTTTGCATTAGAATAAGTAAAATTGCTTTCTCTGCTGTGCCTCCTGCCCTTCCCTATGCCATGGAAGGTCAGCATCTACAGAAGTACAGGGGAATACATAGAGAGGACTGCTCTAGGCCTTAGTTAACAAGTGTGTGTTCAACCATGGCAGAGTTTTCATTCCATCCATGATACTTGCTCAGCCACCATTGTCTCTCCTGAAATGCTCTAGTGTCTGAGTATTTCTTGCAGCAGGCTGTTCATACGAAAAAAAGATTAAAAGTTTGTCTTCTCATTGCACAGTGTGAGTATATGCATTTGAGTTATAAGTGCAATTAAATGGATATCGATGCACCCACAGTGGACGTAGGATGGCTAGGGCAATCTCCTTAGGGTTTTGTTTGGTCAAACAATACCACAGAGGTAGAAATCAAATTGACCTCTAAATGAAAATACTGAATGCTCACATCTTTCCTGTTCAAAACATAAACTTTTATAGTCATAATATACCTACTTGACACAGTTTAGCTGTCTGTGTATACTTCAGCAGTTCGGCTGCAGTCTACTGCCAATGCAAGCAAAATACTGACACTTGTTCTGGGACAGTTTGGAGTCAGAAGCAGGTACTAACTAAATGTACAGGCATGAGCAAAAAGGAGCAATGGATACAGAATGGAAAGGATCATATGCCTCCCCAACACATGAAATTAGTCCAATATTAAAGGAGATGATTCTAAGATTATGTTTGGTCAGCAAGGAACTTAGTCCCTCCAGTGCCATTGCTCTTACTCTCTGGTTGGCTTGTGGTCTCTGTATTTCATAGATACTTGTGAGGATATCTGGAGGAGATAGCTCCAGTGTGATATTTTAACACTATGGTTTATGTAGTGTTGTGCACTGTATGGCACAATGTTTGGTGGGCTTTGAAAGACAATAATATTTTACCAAATTCTATCCTATTTGCCGACTTTCCGCTGCCCATGTTGATAAGATCCTGCTACGTGTATCCCCTTGTAACTACTTGTAATAAAAACTGTCAGTAAGGGCTTTCAGATAGAGTGTGGTTACTTACAAGGCTAGTTTTTATTTTCTTGCCAGTCGAAGCATTGTCAGGAAGGTAAGAATTAGAATTTCACAGTGCTGGCAAGTGATAGAATTGAAGGCCTTCATGAGGAATGAGCACTTTCCAGGGCTGGTCTGTCAGACCTTGCCACTTGAGTGCTGCAGTCCACTGCCAAACTAAACTGAAGATTACTGGGAAGCTTAACAGTCAAGCAATACAGGAGTGTAGACACACATATAAAATAAATGCTAAAAAATTAGCTGATCAAGGGATTAAGGCTACCTGAGTGAAACATGGAACAGAAGGACTGGTAGTAGTCCTGCTACAAAGGTGTGACCAGAAGGATTATTTCTTTTTCCAAGCTGACTTGTCATTTTGCCAAGACTTTTAGCTGCACTGCCATGTTAATTCCTCTTGTGCTAGTGCTAGTGCTGTGCCATGCCAGTCTTACTTATCTTCTTTAATGAACATCTTTGAAATGTGTTTGGATGATAACCATCTATATAGAGTATGATACTGGCAATTTCAAGTTTTTATTAACCTGCTTTGCTAAATGGGATTTAATTGAAGTTATGGAAGTATTTATGTAATTGAGCCAGGCTCCTTAAAGACCTGTCACACACAGAGTCTGGTCATTAACTAATGTAATGGGACCATCTTTGTGACAGTAGCAAGAAGTAACCTGCTGAGAAGGAATTTATGTAGGAAATTATTATTTACTCATGTATAGAAAACCTGTGTCCTGTGCGTGGTGATGCTGAAGTTCTTGAATTCCTCTGTGGACTTAATGGGTCTGGAAATGCAAAGTCACGTGCCAAAAGGAAAGAGTTTTTCTTCTCCATTTTGATGTGTGTGGTGGTATGTTTTCAGAGGTGGAGGATTTTTCATGCAATAAAAAATGCATTTTAATTTCAGGTAAATGTTAGGAGTATGTCTTCTGAGCACCTAAGTATTTTCTGTTGTAATACAGTCCAGCAGTACAGTAATGTAAGAAATGTAAATCCTGGTGGGTTCTGTGCTGTTGAAGTGAGAACTTTCACTGACAGGAGTGCTTTTAACTTTTGCAGGATTCGTATGCTGATTGATGAAGGCTATGAAGATAGAATTCTGATGGCTCATGATATGCACACCAAGAACAGGTTAATGAAATATGGAGGTCATGGATATTCACATATCTTAAAAAATATAGTTCCAAAAATGCTAATAAGAGGCATATCCCAAGATAAAATTGATAAAATACTCCTAGCAAATCCAAAGCGGTGGTTGACTTTTAAATAGGAATAGTGAATAAATATGCCTATTTTATAGGGAAGCTTGATAAAATTCAGATTCAGGAGAGCAGGCATTTTAAAATTGTTTTTTCCAGAGAAAGTGAAAATTATTAACTAGATGCAAACAAACTGATTATAACTTTTCTTTTTAATTAGAACATCAAAATTGTGTACTGTCTTTACATTTTCTCCCTTCTGAAAGTTTTCTCATGAATGATTTACTGATTATGAGCCTACCTACAAAATCTTTTCAACTGAGATTTTAAAAAATTGTTTCAAAAGCATAATTTAATACTGGCACTGAATGTTACCCCCAAACTACTTTTGAAGATGCATCACCTGGACTTGGAAGGAAATTATGGTTTTCAGTTAAATTTCCTGTGTCCAGGGGCTGATTTTAATCCTTGTAATACTGACAATCTTCTCATTATCCTCCTATTCTTTAGTAATACTTGATGAAATGTCTGGAACTTTTAAATAGCTTCCATAAACAAGAGAAGGCAAGAGGAATCTCAAATAAATCTAAAAAGATAATGTTTCTTTCTGGTTTAACAAATTACTTAATTGTACCTGAAAATGTAAAAAATACATGGAAAAATATATTTTTGAATAAAGCATTTTGATCATCTCTTAAACTATGTGCAATATTATTACAGACATCTTTTTCTAATTGCATTGATTTTTTATCATGAACTTGGAGTCTCACAGCAGTCATGTAAAACTTGACACACACCAGCTTCTTTTTGTAAGGATGCAACACCAGCACTCAAAATATATTACATAATACAGTTTTAATGAGTTGTAATAGTTATAACAAAGGTTGTGATATAAGTCTTTACAAATCAGTATATCAAGATATGATGAAAAAGGAAGAAATGTTTGCCTTATATGTCGTTTTCACATAAAGTGTGTTCTTTGCTCTTGTCTAACTTTAACCAGGGCATGTGATTTATCCAAAAAGTGGTCTTACCCAATAGCAGTGGCAGCCTGATTTCAGAAGCTTCCTCAAGATGTGTACATATTGTAGTATTGAGCTTCACCAATAAACACCTTAGTAAATGCAATTGCTGGTTGTAAATGACCTCTAGCTCGGTGCAGGACTGTTGGACACTACGGAGGGAATCTCTAGCTACACTGCTGTGGGAGTGCACTGGCCAGCAACAGCAACAGTGGAGCGAACAGACAAGTCAGTTACACATCTGTTATTAAAAATCGCCTCGTAGAAATTGAACAGGAGTAACCACTACAATGTACAGATATAGGCTGGCACTTTGTCATAAGGTAAAAGCATTAACCTGGTGAGATAATACACAAGCAGCTGGCAGCACAATGTCCCCTTGTAAACCCTGGATGAGTTTGCCTGGTGATCCTCTCAGTCAGCCTGGACTCACTTGGTATTTGTTTTGAATTGGACGACTCAAAACAGAAGGAGTAACACATTCTGTTTAAGAAAAGATTCACTCATTCAAGCGAGATTTTTAAGGAGGTGCATAAAATCTTTATCAGACTTTTGCTGAGTAGCCAGCACTGGAGAGCTGTTTTTGTCAGAGTGGCAGGCACCGGAATTTTTAGTGTAGATAAATCTAAGTTTGGACCCTTATTACATTAGACAAGGTTGCTTGTGACAGAGTATATGAAATATCAATGCTCGGGGTAGTCTCTATTACTCATAAATGGTTTATAGAAATGTTACCTTGATTTTGCCAAAATGTTAAAAATAAATAACATAACAAACTGTACTAAAGAAATTTAATAATCTTGCTAAAATTTAGGCTTAGAGTGAAATCTGCAAGTCTTAACCTGAGAGAAATAGCCTCCCAAAACCAAAACAAATAATAAATCCATTTTCTGGACAAAAATATTCTGTGGACATTACTGCTATGATTGATTTTAAAGCATTTTTACAACTATGTATCTGTGTTAATTCTCCAAGCCATTAATCCTCTATATGGATTAAGCTTCTTTGAGACTTATATATCTATATCTATATCTATGTGAATGAGAAAAATAGGTTTTAATACACACATTTTTTTGCATGTAAATACTTGCTTCTTTCTTTGCATATGTGTTATCATTTTTGGTAATATGCTTCTCTGTGTCCATCTCGTAGGCACACCTTACCACAAACTGGTAACTAGCTTCCGTGGAACAGGTCTGTGTGACAGCATTTTCTCATGTGTCAGATCTCCCACTCCTCTTTTGTTGGAAAATCCACTAAATTCAGTGAGACAACACACCTAAGACAATTAGGGTTTTGGCCCATTATATTCCTATGAAATTCTAGTGGAACATCTGCAGTATAGTAATCCATAGCTACGTTATTAAAAATAGTACCCAGGTACAGACTAAGTGCTATAAAGGACTAATGAAGACTAATTGCTGCAAAGAAAACTCTGCCTTAGTCTGTTGGTGTGGATGCCAGTCTTTTTAAATATTTACAAAACTAACCATCAAGAATGGGCTTGTAATAATTGTCTAAATATATATTTACATGTATACAAATTAAAAGCCAAATCCCTTTTCCACTAATAGCAATGGGAGTTTTGCCATTTGCTTTGGTGGAATCGGGGATATGGTCCAGTAGAATAGTTTGTCAAATATTATATTTTTCAGGGGAAAATAGTGTTTCTTCTAACCTTCTTTTTCTTTTAGAGGACGGCTAAGGGAAAGACAAAATTTAAATAACTCCACTGGATTGATTTTAATTTAAAAGTCGAATGTAAACCTACAAAGCGGGAACATTGAGTTAAGGCTTGAAGCTGATTAGTGTCTAGTTTTAAGTGGAAGGGTAAGAAAAGTACAAGGCAAACAATTTCTTTGCAGAGAGAAAGTATATTTTGATTACCTCTACCTTTTATTGTAAAATCATTCCTCACCACACTATGAGTGGACTCCAAGCATCATTGTTAGCAGGTAAGTCACAAGAACCAAAGCTGAAGTATGGATAAAGCAGCAAGATCATAACACATCAAAGTATCTTATACACTGAAGAAATAACTCAGCGTCCTTAGGTGGGCTTTTTCTCCCTATAAAAATTTGATCTATATAGAACTTCATTCACATGGACACGAACAATGAGGAAGTATTTGCTTTGGCGGAAGTGGATCGCACATCTGTTTAACTTGGTTTGTGGTTTTTAACATAAGGTTTCTCTGTGTTGCACAGATGTGAATCAGGTAGCACTCAACTTTTTCCCCCCGTGGCTGAGGTGTTCAGTGGTCACTCTCTGCTGGGGTGCATGTTTCATTGACTTTTGCCACGCAAATCCATCGCTTAGAAGAGCAGGCTTCATTTCTCGACTGGTTTGGTGGGTCTTTTTACTCATTATCAGTCAGCATAAATAATAAATCCAGAAAATGTGCTGTATTTGTTGTTGTTTCCTCCATGTGCTTTTCCTCCATCTAATTTAATGTAGACTTCATCTCCTGGCTCCAAGTGAAGAACCACGCTGTTACTGGCATAGTCGTAGTTCTGATCAGCATCCTGAGCAATCGCACTAGCTCGAACCTACATAAAATACAGAATGACTGGTTAAGAAAACTCAGAGAATTTTTCCTGCCTGGTGAAATTAAAGCATTCAACAGTTAAGCGTCGTTCAACTTGCATGAGCTGCCACTTTAAACATCTGGCAACGTGTATTGTAGTTTATTCCTATGGTTATTGCTTATTTTCTCCTACAGTACTTCTGAAACTAAAGCAATAATATGCTCCTTTCTCCGTCATCTGATGGATGCACAACTGCCTGATCTTCTGTAGATGTCTGGAGCCTTTTTAAATGTATGTGTAAGAAAAGCTGGAGTTGGGAGAACTGGATCTGGTCGTGTGCCAGTTTTACATTGGTGTAACTTGTATCAGCGGGACAAGTGATTGACAATGGTGAGGATCCACAGGGAGGCCCACAGGGAGCTCCCAGATGGACTTTTTCCAGAGGCAGTTTATTGTCATACCAAGTAATAGGATCATGCTGCAAAAAAGAATACAAGAAGTACACCCCCCCCCACACACAAATGCACACAAGCAGGTATGGATCCTAGTCTGGGTTTAGGAAAATGGCTATTACCACATTTCAGTAAGCAAACATTTAATTTCGCTGTGTTTTAAGAGATGCACCTTTGAAAAATCACAGGCAAGTCGCTATTTGCTTTAAGAGGTTTTTGGAATTTACAAATCATTGAGGGATTTTCATTTGCAACTTTCCCTTAAATATACTTTTTTCCCATTTCTCCCTTGGTATTCCGTGACTGATTAAATTTGACATTTCTTGCAAACTGGAAGTAATCTGTAATTTCAAGATATACATTGGTTTCCAGCAATGAACAGCCTGTGCCATTGTAAGTCTCCAAATCATTTATATATAATTTGACTCTGTTTGGTAAAATATTTAAACATGGTTGTATATGATTTATTTCAGTGTAACACGTCATCTGCTTGTTGCTTGTCTTTGTTCTAGTGTAGTTACAGAGCAGTAAATGATTTAGTGGCATTGCAAATCTGAACTAAGTAATAATGCATGACTATATGTGGGATTTTTTCTGTTCTGAACTGAAAAAATAGGCTATAAGTCACAATTTTCCATGGATTCCTTTCAAAGTTTACATGATAAATTTCCAAATTAAATTTTCATGTGATATGATTTCACATTAATATTGAAATGTTAAAAAGGAGGGAGTTCTTTTACCATGCAGGATCTTATGGCATTATGCAGCTTAAAAATCACAGTAGGTGGAAATTCTTTATGCATCCTGTAAGAACAGTGAGAAAGGCTGCAAAGGCTTGCAGAGCTGTGACAGGCTGCAAATTTAAACTGATATATGGCATGATGATAAACCCCGACTATTTCAGGACTTCTTGATCCTGACTGCCTATTGTTTACAGAGGTGATCTGTTTTGCTGGTTTTTAAAACAATAATTATTCTAAATACTGGTTGTTTCCCTTGGAATAATGACTGGCAGGGCGGAGTTGAAGGCTCTGGGCCATTAACCCTGGGAAGACCTTCCAGAGAAACTAACAGACTGAGATGGTTGCTGGCAGTGGAAATGGAAAGGGCAAATGGGGAGGAGTGAAAAGGCTACAGACGAGGTAGAAAAACTTTCACAGAGAACTAATGTCTTTCATAATGGTGAGAAAAATGGCTTAAAGGACTTTTCAAATTCCCATTTACTTCCTAATGAAGTGCTACTTTGTGTATTTGTATAAAATGTTGTGTTTCTGTGGATGATAAGGGAAAATTTGAACTATATCAGTGACTTTAAGGAGTCAGCATGCGGGCACTGGCTACAACAGCAATGGATATTTCATTTTTAAGATTCTACATGGTACATACTGGCTGGAAAAAAAAAAAAAAGATTCTGGGTATTGAAAGTCTGGAAACCAAAACGCAGAACTTACTGCCCTGTGTGCAGCAGCAAAGGTCCTGTGTGCTATTCTTAGTGGGTTTACCTTCTTGCTTGGTTAGCCAGAGCAATTTCTTTTTAAAGGCTAGGAGAACAGTCTCAAATGAATTCTCAGTGAGTGTACTGCTGCAAGAGGGTAAATGTATCTCAAAATTAAAGCATTATGAGACAATACATTTCACAAGTTCCATATAAGTTCTTTCATGAAGCTATAGTCTCAGCCTGCACACACATACCTAAGCTGAGTGATCTCAGCACTTCCCTGTTCAAGCTTGATAACCATTAGAGCAGACAATGTGGTAACACTGGGGACCTTGAGGTACCACATATGTATTGCTTAGGAATGGGGGTTTTTTTCTGTAAGTCATACACTTTGCAAAGTTTCGGGTTTTTTCACTGTTAGAGAACACTGGATTTAAAATGTTACCTTTGTCACTCCATTTAACTACTTACTTCCAAAATCTCTGAGCTTCCTTACAAAGATACATAAAGCCTGTCACATCAGCATTTAGTGTTTCAAGTATAAATCATAACCAATCATTGAGGCATTAAAACTGTGGGTCAATTTTAAACCATTTATATGCAGTATTTACCTAAATATCTTGTATAGTATATACAAATATACACATGAAAGCCCCGTTTGGGTTCGTTTCTTGGGGTTTTTTTCTTTGAATAACTATGAGTTTAATTTGTCTCATGTCTGGTACTGGAAGTAGCTATATTTGGAAATGGTTAGACTTCAGGTTCAATTGAATATTTGTAATTGGATACTTCTTTAAAACTACTGCTATGTATTTATTTTTCAGGGTTTGTGAAACCCTGAGAACAAAACATGTGAAACCCTACAACATTATAAATAGGGGTAAAAATAGATCAATTCTTTAATTGCAAGAAAAACTGTATTCTTGCAGTGAACAATACTGCTTTATGTAGGAAGATATCAAAGTGAATATGTTAGGATGTACTTTATTTTACTAGTCCTGGTTTATCTGCTGAGACAGTATTTATGGTAGACATTTTCTAATTCAATTAATTGCCGCTGATGTCCTCATTATTCGGTTTTCACAGTCCTTCTGAGGAGCCGTAAACAAAAGGTTAGGTGGCATATCAGATTAATTTACTGGCCGCCGCCGCTCCGGTGTGCGCTGAGCACAAAGGGCCGTGTGCCGGCCGTGCTCGGCGGGGGAGGAGACGCGCAAACGTAGGAGCTCCTCCGCGGCCGCCAGGCACGGCGGGGACGCAGGGGCCGGTGTTCAGTCCTACGGACACGGCGTGGAGCCGATCCATCCCCCAGCCTACCCCGCCGGAGGGCGAAGAGTCCACGGAGAGCGGCAGCGCTGGCTCCGGGCTTCCCGAGCCGCCAGCCCGCCCTGCAGCCCCTGCGCGCCGGGCCGGCTCGGGCGCTGAGGGACCTGTTGAGCGGCCGGTGCGCGGCGCGTCCCTCGCCCTCCCGGGGGCACGGGGGGCCGGGGGACCGGCGGGAGCACCGCGGAGCTCCGGGGACACGGGAACCCCCGGGCACCTCGCACTGTCTCTGGGCATCAAAGCTTGAGGGATGGCGGTGCCGCTAAACTGTAGGAATTAGGGCCAGCCTACCCTTGTCTGTTAACTATGCGCGGAAGAGGCGCAAAATTGCGAAGGACGGCTCCCCGGGGGCAATGCTACAGGCATAGCCTCTGCGAGCGCAGAGGCTACATTTATCCTAATTAAAAGGGATGATTCCTCTGTATTTCAGACGGTAGCACCGCAAGATCTTTAATTACTTCCGACGTCTCCATCCTAACCAGGGGATGCCGATAGACTCGGGTCCTGCCCGGGCTCTCCGGACGCCCGCTGTACCTCCCGGCACGGGCCGTCAGCCGGCGCCTTCCTCGGCGCTGGCCCGCCAAGGGCTCAGGTCAGCGGCCCCCGAGCTCACTCTGTTACCAGCTCTCCTGACAGGGGGAAGCCTCGCTCCCCGCCAGGAGCTAAGTGTGTCAAAGCGGCGCTCCGCTGCGTGGGAGCCCTGTCCCGTTCCGTGGTTGCGTTCCTCCCACCCACCTCACCCTTTCCCCACGCAGCACCACCCTCTCCTGAGCTCACCCACCGCCCCTGGCTCCCCTTTCTTGCCGGGGACTTTCCCCTCCCCGAGGAAGCGCCGGGCTCCTCTCACCCCTGCGGGGGCATCGCTGCTTGTACGCCCGACCCCTGCTCCCGTCCCGGCAGCGGGGCAGCTCCGGGGCCGGGGCAGCGGCCAGGGCGGGCCGGGAGCGGGCAGGGCCGGGTGCTGCTCTGCCCGCGGAACCGCCCGGACAGCGGGCTGGGAGCGGCACCTGCGGCGCGGCTCTAGGAGAGGAGAGCGCGTCGAGTCCGCATTCACACAGCCGCCCGGGCGACCTCGGCTCTGCGTGGAACACTCAGGCCCCTTGGTGGCCTTCGGGCACCCGAGCCGTAGCGGGTCGGCCCTCCCCGCAGGTTCCCCGCCAGCTGCGGAGAGGTGGCCGCCGGTCCCCCTCGCCCACTTCGCGCCGCTCGGGCTCGGGCTCCGCTCCCTCGCCACGCACCCGCGCCGCCTCCAGCGGCCGCCCGGCTCCCCCTCCCCGCCCGCTTCCCGCCCTTCACCACCGCTCCGCCCGCTCCCCGCACAGCGCCCGCTCCCACGGGGAACCCCCCTGCTCCCGGGCGCCCGCTGCCCTCCTGTCCCCGGCCGCTCCCGGCGCGGCGCCCACCTGGTTGTTCTTGCAGAGGTCGGCCCACATGCTGGTGCCGTCGCCGCCCCGCATGAGCACATGGTAGGTGAAGAAGTAGATGCCGGGGATGGAGCAGGTGAACTTCCCGGTGGTGGGGTCGTAGTGGTTGCCCAGGTTGGTGACCACGTCGTCGAACTTGAGCACTTCGTAGCCCTCGTGCTGCCGCTTGAGGCCGGCGTAAAAGGCGATCTTAGGGACGGTGCTGTAGGTGGCGGCGCTGNCCCAGCGCGCCGGCCGCGATCAGCCGCCGCCTGCTGCCCACCAGCCGGCTCAGCGCAGGGCGATCCTCTTGTCTGCTTTTGGACAAAATCTTGATGGTTGGCGGGGTTCCTCCTCAGAGCCGAAAAAACGCCGAGCCCGTGCGAGCTCGGCTCCCCTGGGGCTCGGCCGCCCTCCCGAGGGCCGCCGGTGTTGCGGGGGCTCCCGCGGGTCGCGGCGCTCCGCTGCGGCCGCTGCAGCCGCCGGGCGGGCGAGGGAGCGGAGCGGAGCGGGAGAGGGAGAGCTGCCGCCGCGCCCCGGCCGCCCGCACTTTTATGCTCCCGCTGGCGATCGACTTTTTTTTTTTTGCAGGCTGTGCCAGTCCGAGTCAACTTTCCCTGGAACTTGCCTTTTCTCTCGCGATCGCCCCGCTCGCCTCCTCGCTCTCTCTCTCCCTCCCTCTCTCTCTCTTTTTGCAGAGACGACAGTACTCAGCGGGGCCGCGCCTCCCGGCCGCCCCGGTACCCGCCGCCCAGTGCCCGCGCCGCCGCGCCGAAGCCACAGCCGGAGCCGAAGGGAGAGCGGGATCCTGCCCGGGTGCCACCTGCCAGGAGAGGAGGAGGCTGACGAGCGCGCTGGAGCAATTTATAGGCACCCAAAAGCGCAGGGGAAAGGGGAGCTGCTTTGGCATCTCATTCCAGCATCTGCTCTGTTCTTCCCACTCACAGAGAGTTTGGCATTACTCTGGCAGTGTGGGAAATATGTATTTTTTTTTCTTTTCTCCCTCCCCCACCCCTCCCGCAAACGGATGAACAGCGAAATCGTGAGCCTCACTCACTAGCTGCATCTTGCGATGACAGCTCTCTCTGAAGCAGACCGAAAGGAAGAGATGTGCTTAGCAGCCTCTGGGTACCCTTCAGGTCACCGATCGAGAATTAAAAGGTCAATCCACCTCCCGCTTAACGCTTCCCTGAGGCCACTCTGCCATGTTAGTGTTTTCTGGGAAATACCGCTTTAAATGCAGGGATGTTCTACCAATTGTCCAAGTAAAAGTTATTTGAAAATGTACCTCCCACAATAATAAACAGATTAACATCTCTGGCAATTTCGGATCTCCCTCTTCCTCCTCGTCCCAATTGCAACCATAAAGGTGGAGAAGGAAATAGTTTTTCCTGTGAATTAAAATTGACATGCTCATTACTGGCTACAGTATTTCCCGGTATTAAAGCCAGCCACTGCTCTGCTTGCAAACTGACACAGAGGGAAAGTGTTCCCTTTTGTTTAGAAACCCAGAGGAAAGTCCGGGGTATATGCAACTCGACAGATGCCTGGACCTGAGAAAAAGATCTCTTTGGCTTAACTCGGGGGCAGCAAAATATTTTGTTAAATCTTGTGTTTCTTTTTTTGTTGTTGTTTTTTTTTTGTTTGGTTGGGGTTTTGTTTGTTTGTTTGGGGGTTTTTTGGTTTGGTTTGGTTTGGGGTTTTTTTGTGCATGAAAGACTTTTCCTCCCTCAAGGTCTGGTGAGCACCTCTGTGACTGAGTGAGAAGGTGAATGTACAATATTCGTGGCATTGTTGCAGGGAAAATATTAAGGAACTTGTACTGCTTACAGATATACAAGGTACACAAAGAGCTGTTTAAATAAACAAACAGAATTGATTCCTAAATCATACTTCTGTATTCAGGAGCAATGGACGTCAATCAAACCTGGGTGACATTTGCCTGTCAATACAGGGATGATGGCTGGAAAGACTGTGACTTATTACAGCAAGGCAAGAATTAGAAATGAGCAACAGCAGCAAATAGGACATCAACCAAATAATGGCATCTCCAGTGATGATCAGAGGGCTGTGATCTTGTCTTGGATTTTATTAGCACAAATCTGCTCTCCCTTCACCCATTCTCTTTTATTTCTTTTTTATTCCGCAACACAATAAGGTCAAACAAGCAAGCAGTGGGAAACAAAGATTCATTGATTCTTCCTTTTAAGCAGAAATGTCAGCAGCTCCTTTTGCTCTTTCCTGAGAGACTCAAAGGCAACGAGTGTGTCCATGCCGTGCAGAGATGGGCCAGTCCAGCCCCTTATCTCGCCAGAAAACTGTCGACAAAGCTTCCATTCACGCACTTGTAAATATTCCTCCCTCCCCTTTTTAAAGTTTTTTCTTTTCTCTAATGCTCTGTCTTAAAAAAATTCTTTATCTGGCACTGACACAAGCTAGCCAGTTCCCTAAGCTAAGGGCTTCCCCTCAAGACCCAGGAAGGCAGTTGAACACGGTCGGAGGGTTATGTTCATATCTCATTGTTCTCTTCACCCCATGGGAAAGGGCTTTCAGCACCGTTTTTTCTTCTGGGCGAGAAAAACTGAAAAGTTGTGCCAGGAATGACTGCTCTGTCTCAGCCTGTAGCTGGGCCCTTGAGGTGTTGTATTTAGTCATCCTAATCCAGCTGGGTTTGTGACATCAGGGTCACCTTCATTGCAATGGCTGTGTTACACATTAGGCAAAGAACAGATCTCATCCTCAAATAAACACAAACCTGACATGATCTGTGAAGCCATTGTGATGCTGGGTGACCTACTGGCATCAAGCACACCCTCAGTTCCTTACTCCAGCTATGATAAGCCTGATTCTTAAAGTGAGGTCCTACCATGCCAACCACATTTTCCTTCTTAATAGACAGTTTTATCCTCATGCAGACTGCCCAGGATGCTCATTCACTCTGAACTGTTGCAGACTTTCTCCCAAAGAAGACAGCCATAAAAACCACAGCCAGAGTAACCAGAATAGAGCGATCGGGGCAAATACTGGAAGTTTGTATGTTAGCTTGGAACGTAACCTGGGACCTTGGATTTAATTACCAGATTAACCTTAGTCCCCGGGGAAAAATCGTATTTTCTTGGAAAACTAAGAATGGGAAACCAAAGCGCTCAGAAGTTATGCATCAGAGGTCTCAGCAGCCTAGTGCAAATTAAAAGGAAGTATAGAAACCTCTTTTTACCATGGCACCTTTGTTGTCCTGAAGAAGTGTGTCAAAATATTGATTTGCTGTGATTAAGGCTTGGGTAGCACTTGCGTTATAATCTCTCCATGCTAAAGGTTGACAGTCCAGATTGACAGTCCATTCTTAGTAGAACCATTAAACCTACATGAGGCGCTGCCAGTCTTAATGTGCTAAATTTATTTGTATTTTTTAAGCCCTCCTGTTGGCTTGCTCCGGCCTTTCAGCTTGTTTGCTTCCCTTCCCGTTCCCTGGGCCCTTGTGTGTTCAGACACAGAGTTGGTGTCCGAGCTGTATCTCCTGCAGCTTCTGCCATTTGCAGCAGCCTTGTCAAAGCTCTTACTGACTAATTAGTTAATATTCATACAGAGACTTAAATACATACAGCATAACATGCATGCCCATTTTACATGTGTGCCGTTGCCTCGGCATTTGCACAGGGAAAACTGAAGAAAACCATTTACAAACTCATCCACTGGCGCACAGGGCTACACGTTCTGCAGGCACCAAGCACAGAAAGGCTCCTGACACCTGCACTGCTAAATTCAAAGTTAGCCCAGGAAAAATACTCTGCGAAAAGTGGCAACCCTTTACCAACTACAGTAAGCAGGCGTAACATGGAAAAAGGCATGTGCCTAGCAAATGAGTGTGTAAATGCTGTGCCAAGCTCCATACTGCTTCTGCTCACTCCTATCTGCATCTGGTTTGCTCTCACTTATATTTTCAATCTCTTTTATTATTATTTTAAAGAAGTGTTTTGAATTTCACTCTGCTCAAAAATTAAGGCTTTGCTACACTGTAGTGTTATAAACACTGGTTTAATTATGTATGTAGAAGTTGGCATTTCAGCCTGGATACCAGTGGTATGGTCAGGGAAAAAGCATGCACTCACTCCAACATGTAATTAGGTTCAATGCTGCAAAATAGATCATAAAGAGGGGAAAATATTCCTATCAGTATAGGTGGCTCAAAGGCACCGTGGTGACAGACATGGCAGTGACATATTGGTATCCCAAACCATCCTTGGTATCCTATTTCACATCTGTTCCCTTAGTTTGGTAAAATCAGCTGGTATCCTATTTCACATCTGTTCTCTTCGTTTGGTAAAATCAGCTCTGGCATTCGAGTCAGGTAGCAGGTCCTGGAGAGGATCACAGCTTGCACCAGTTTTAGTGGGAGCTTGTACAAGCAGCTTTAACTAAACTCTCACAAAACCTGTTTTAGTCAGGATGACTGAAGACCAAAAATGTTTCTAGTGCTGCAAATTGCCCACTGTATTCCTTAATAAAAATTAGGCTTTTCATGCTCATGGAAGGAAAATCAGCTTTGGTGTGTTAAAGAAAGAAATTGTTTTGCTAATTTTTGGAAGCTTTTATCTGTCCTTTGGAACATATGAAGTCCTTTTCCAGGCTAATATCTGCTACTAAGGGATTTAACACATCTTTATGTGTGATTGGAAATATTATAGATTAAGTTTTATTGCAATTAATAAAGCCCTTTGAAGATCAGTCTCTTCCTGTTTGCAAAGACAAATAGGAAAATGATCCAAAGAAAATGTGTCCAGCCTTGAAGGGGTTACATCCACTTCTCAAATCCAAATGAGGAGGGAATTTGGGGACGGCTGTCACTAAAGTGACAGGGCTCAACAAGGAGAACTTGCGAAACAATTTGGTGTATTTCTTCCTTTTTAGCTTTTAATCTGATCAGTCTAATATGACTGGTTACTGAGGGGAGGGAAGGTGTGAGAGCAGAATTAAAGTGGAAAGATTGGAACCAAAATCATGCATGTCATGTTTTGACTGGTGAATTACTGCAGATATGAAAACATAACTGTGTATGTAAAAATAAGTCTTAAACACATAGGGAGCTAAAGATTTCACTGACAAAGTTTAAGGATATAAAATAATCATATATGACACTTGATAACTGCCAACATAAATAGCAGTAATTAACCAAAAAATGCTCATAATTGTGAGTGCCCGTGTTAATTCAAAATAAAACACTAGTTGCAAGCATAAAAAAATGGTTATTTCAGGTTTCTTGTTTCCCATTCACCTTCAAGCCTGCTGGTCTGTGTCTTTTCTCTATTCCATGCCTCCGGAGTCATGGTCTAAGGTGGTGAATACAAGGCTGTAGGGCTGCTAGGGAAAGCGTGCAGTCAGCCTTGGGGCTATTTTTGATTGTGATGCAAGTACCTCTCCAGCCACAGCGGGGCCTGACCAGTTCATTGGTCTTGCCCTGGTGATGGTACAGAGCTGCCAGAGCTGTGTCAGATTCATGGTGTCTGGGAAAAGATGCACCCACTGACGTCCTCTTCCTTACCTGTCCCCCTTTCCAAGTGGCAGGTCCATGCTTTCCTTTGCACGAGGAGCTGGGATTTGAACAGTTTCTGGAGAGTCTCTAAGAGCCATGGTGCTATGGAGGTGTAACTGAGCAGTGCTTGCACCCCCCAGTAAATGCTTCCTGCACAAGCAGCCTCAGTTTGCCGTCAGTGCACTGCATTGCAGGAACTGGGTTTCCAACCATGAGGGTTTTTTACACGGCACTTCCACCAGCTTTTCTCACAGTAGCCTGAGCATCCAGTGTCCCTACAGACCACGGTAGTATCTGCTCACAGCCTAGGTGAGCTCTGTACCTGTTGAAAACACCTTTTTTTTCTAGACATCCCACTATTCCCTTCCTGCAGGATGGGTATTTTAACTAATCACCCTCTTTTAATGAAGTGTCGGCTTCCTGCCACCGCCTATGTAACCACAACAATGGTGGCAATGTTTGCCATGTAGGCTTTCTGCTTGATCCATCCCCTTCTCTTTAACTCCCTTCTGGATGAAATCCATAGCAAATAACCTGTCATAAGGAGGCACACAGAAGAAATCACAGTGTTCATTAATAAAGCCTGAAATACAGAGATACCCATATATGCTATTAAATCAAGGAGTATTGCTAATAATGAAGGCTACAGTGTCGGCATTCTTATGAGGATGTAAATCGTAAATACAAAGGGGTGGAAGATAAATGTCTCTAACATGGGAGTAAGCTTAAACAACCACTTTGTCCCTGCTTAAAACTACACCAATAAGCAAAGGCATATATCACGTTGCACTTCTATTAAAAATTATGTCAGTAGTTAGAGTCAATCAGGAGGAGATTTCCAGATGATTTTCCCATGAGAACGACTTTGGTTACCTTTGAAATGGTTATTAGACTGCCAATGCTATTAAAGAGAGATGTTAGGGGAAAAAAGCAAGAGCAGAGACAAGCTTTTCTAAACTGTCATCTGTGATTTACCCTTCCTCCTCCAAACCTAAAAGACTCCCTTTCCATTGTTCTACCAACCCAGCAATCTTCTGGCATTTCATACTGGAGTCCTTTATATTCATCAGGAGGTTGATGGATGGGCAATAAGAATGGATAGATGGGAGTGGAAAATTCAAAATTAAAATCCCCAGAGTGGCAAGATGCCCAAGAGATTTATTTTTTCTTCTGTCATCCCCTCAATTGAATTTCATTTTGTGCCTGATTATTGATTTCTGGAGCAGTTAATGGTGTCATTTACTTTGCAAGTTGCAATTACATCTTATCATTAATTTTTTTCCCTATCTTCCTATCTTCATTAGCTAAAGCAGGAGACTCTTTGATCCCAAACAATCTTCCCCACAACAAAGTGACATGCAGTGGACTTTGTTGTGATCCTGCAAGATGCTGAGATTCCGATTATTATGGTAGGCAACGGTGTTTGGAATTTTGTGAAAGTTGGCCTTGCATTGTTAAAAAAGGCACGTTGCAGTATTATTCTGTAGGCCCAATCCAGCACAAATTAGGAATAACTCCACAGATGTAAGTTGTAAACTGAGATGTTAACTAGCACATGTGAGATCAGAATCGGGTCTGCTATTTGCATCACATTCTTGGAATCCTAATTCAGTTCTGTTCACCCAGTTTGCTAAAACAGCTCACTGCAACAGAGTTGCAAACCACAGGGAGATGCAATGTTTAAATGTAATCCGAAAGAGCAGAACAATATACACGATATTCCATTTCTCGATCACTGGCATGCATTACTCTACTGAGCTAATTGATAGAGTGCCAAGTGCTGTTTGCACTTCACTCATGAGCCACCCCGTTGGCCTGGAAGGAGCCCTCACTCCAGTGCTCCTACACATTGAACCTCACTGAACTTACCTGAGAGTTTCACTGCCATTTGTGACAATGGAATTTACCCTGGAATCTCCTGTTTAATTAACTTTAAATCACTAATACCAGTCTTTCAATATCTTAAAGGGGCAAAAATCTTTTATGGATTTTAATGTCTGGGAGAGAGAATGAAATGGGAAGAATTTTCACGGAGTGTCCTGATAAATGCCACTTCTCTCTGCAATGCTGGAAGGGATCAGAGAAGGATATCTGAGGAGTGAGCAGGGTAAAACCATCTGACTGCTGTGAACCTGGGTTACAAAGGGAATGCCATTTCTGGAGAGCAACATTTCCTGCCATAATGTTGCAGTGATCATACAGTGAGAAAAATATGTTTAGGTATTATTTTGAGAATTAATTTTGAACCAGGCAAAATGCAGCACAGGGAGTGTATCTGCAGGAGGAATCTTTGTATTTTGGCACATGGAGCAACGCTGCAGCAAAGGTGAATGGCGGCAACTTCAAGGCAGCTTTGAGCAAATTCTTCAGACAACTTGTCTGGTGAGTGCTTCTCCAACATTTGTCTCCCACCAGGTAGGGATATTAACGGCTTTAAGCACAAACCAAATATGTGCTGCCGATTTTGTTACTTGGGCTTCTTTACTCAGGAAGTATGGCAAGCGGAAAGCAATGCGCTGTTGTGCTGCCAAGCATGGACACTGTGGGATTCAGCCACCAGAGAGACTGAGTCTAAAGGCTTTGAGTCAGTTTCCTTTTTATGCATTTAATCATCCCCTTAAGTTTTATATCCCAGATATTTTTTCTTCACACTGGGTAGGCATTTATTTGGCATTTAACATATATCTTTTATTAGGTTTCTGTTCTTAATTATGTCCGTATCACACCTCCCCACTCAATCTATTACATCTTTTTCATTTTAAAGTACTAATAAATAGCTAGTCTGAAACCAGCAAGTAGGTATCTCAGTGACAGCATCACATCTGGGCTTCCCTTCCTCTTGGTGTGTTCACTGGACAGGTGAAACTTTGGTTTGGTTTTCTATTTTCCAGTCAAAAAAAACTGCCTCACCTCTGTGATTTCAGTATGTAATGTTAGAATAATCTCCTTCAACTGCCCAGCTTCCTTCATCTATGCAACTTCAGATGAGGAGCACAAAGGGTAAACTGAGCTGCCCTTGCTATTTCCTTCGCAGGGTTCTCTTTCACTTGTACAGAGGTGAGATCTCCGTGCAGAGGATGCTGCTGCCAGAGCACTGTGAGGGGATGGCAAATGCAAAACCATGCCCGGAACTCCAGTCACTTGGAAGTAAAAAGTGCCCCCACTCCAGACAACCACACCTGCTGTGCTCCTGTCTATACAGGTGTTTGTGTCAAGTTTCAAGAGCGAGAACACTTTGAGTATCGATGGGCCCATGGACACTACCCTGGAGTCAGGTCTTTATTCCCTATACATGCATTCTCCTTGTGCTGTTTTGTCTTCAGCTGTATGAAAATGTAAATGAATTAATTTCTAATTGCTTTACGTCAGGTAGGCTGTAGAACTGTGAAAAATACAGATAGAAGCTGTTTCTTGAAAACCTGCAGACAAATCTGTCACTTGTACCCACAACCTTTCCCACTGGCCACCTGCTCAGGGCAGAAGGTGCAGCATTTCCTCACCCAGGGGCATCCACAGTGCCAGCAGAGAGCAACAGAGAAAGAAGTATAAGTATTTGTCCTGACTGGACACAATTGCCAGGTGATGGCAGTTCTCAGGTAAACTAGATGCTGCAGTGGAGGTGCTCCTCTCTGCAAAAAGGCATGTGTTTGCCAAGCTCCACATGAGAACTCTGAGAAGTGGAATAGAGAGCAAAGTCTGGCTGATCTTGCTGAATGGGACAGATGGGAACCCTTGCCAAAAATAGCTTTGCTAGAAGTAGAACACATGGTAAATTGCATTAATTTTAATAATTGCTTTTCATGCTTTGATAAAAACTGGCAAAGACCTAAAGGATCCTCTACCCAAGATAATTAGCATAGTTCTCCTTGACTGCTCCCCTTTAAAGAGAATGCTGTTTTGAGGCTCTTGTGGCTCACAAAATTGAGAAGGATGAGGCTGCCCACTTGTGCCAGGAAAGCAGAGTGCTCAGTAGTATGTGGGACCCACCAAAAAACCAGTTTAGCTGCTGCTCCATCATGTAGCTTGAGGCCATTAAAGCAGCCATGAGTCGGTAGCCTGGCAACATCCAATGTCTCTCTGGCCACAGGATCTTGCAGAATCACACTCTGAAGGTGAGCAGATCCACAGACTTTAAAAAAAAAAAATCGGCAACCACCTTTTTCCAAAAGGAAGGGCAAATATTGATTTTAAAAATTTTTTTTGGTTTTTTTTGAGGAGACACAGGATTTCTAGGTGCTGTAGGAGAAAGGGAACAGACAGGCCCCCTGCAAACAGGATTTTTGGCTACCTGGCAAAAATAGCAGCAGGTAGACCTGTCCTTTTGCCAGATGAAAAGGGGTAATGGGAAGAGCATGCCTGCACTATTGCTTCTTACCCCAAACTCTGGTCAAGATTTAGGGATGCTTGCCTTGAAAAGAAATCCTCATACCAAAGTAATCTACTCCAGCAATGGTGCTGGATGCAGTGTCAGACAGCACCAGCACCCCATTTCCTCGGGCCATCTCACCACCCATCTAAAATGGTTTAGTCTTCAGCACAGCTACAGCTAAACCAAAACACAGCAGTCCAGCTGCTGGCAGTGTCCAGGCCAGTGACACGGAATTGGATTCTAATTGATGTTGTTAATGCAGAGCATCTGCTGTTCAAACAGCTCTGAAATAACGTTTAATCACCTGGGGGATTTTGGAGCCAGCAACACCTGCATTTCTGTCCGGTTCTTGGGAATACACAATACGCTTCTTACTCATGTGCTACACATTTTTGTATGAATGAAATGTATTCTCTTCTACAGCTAAAAAAGTGTGCCTGTTAGCCCAGATCAGAGTCAGTCCAAGATACAGTCACAAACCTGTCAGGGTCAGGCATGCAAGAGTACAATGTCTAGGAGTGGTATTTGTTTCTATTAGTTTAAGGAAGCTCACTGGAATGGCAGTTTTGTCCCCAAAAGAGCACTCTGGGACTGCAGCTGAACAGGGTTGATTTTCCTGCCAGGGCCAAGCTCCGGCAAAGAGACAGGATTTGTACCACATAAGAGCAGCCTGGGCAACTCTGAGTATGTGATAGAAATGCATAAATATAGAAATATAAATGTGTCTGCATGCAACTAATGCCCCAAAAGGACACTTGAGCTAAACACTGGTTGCTTGAAAGTGTGATTTGGACGCACTAAGTACTGATTGTTAAAAGTCCTTTATGGCCGTGTGGGGTGTTCGGTGGAGACGCTGCTGCGTTATTCCTGCAGCATTCCCTAACAAAGAATTGCTCCGGCGGTGCTACTCAGCACTCTGGCAGGCCAGCTCTCCCACCCGCACGGGGGGAACACGCAGGCACGCTCACACGGAGCTGGCCAGCTCAGGCAGCACCAGAGGCAGAGTCAGGAGGCGGCCCTCTGTATAGAATTCGGAAGGGTTTTATCGCTAAACCTCAGCGATGGGTTCCAGGGGTGAAGAGAGCGGCCTGCCGTCCGTGACACACTTACAAAGGGGAACAGAAGGGAGGCGGGGTGATACAACAACAACCAGTGGGGAGAAGGAGGGGACGGAGTGGGGGCTGGATTGCATCCCTTTCAGGGATACAGGGGGCATCTGGCCGCTGGCCAACCAGACAGACCGAATCTGCACAGAACCACCAGGCCTGATGGGAGCGGCTTTTCTCACCCAGAGTCTGGGCGTGATTTTAGACTTTGGAGTTGGCCCAGCCGTGGGCCTTTTCTGCTCCTGAGCTCTTTGGCTCCTCAGTCATCGCAGGTGCTGGTTCAACCACTGCAACAGTCCTTGGGCAAATAGACTGAAAATTCCTCCTAGTTCAGGTCTTTGCAGGCACAGGGATTATATAAGTGAGCAAACTCATCCCTGTGCAAGGCGGCATGGTTTGACTTTTCCCTTCCCAAGCCAGAAGCAAAGCATGCGGGCAGGAGCTCAGCAGGGCCGGAGGGACGCTGTCACCCAGGTGGGAGGCAGCTGCTGGCTGGCAGGTTTGTGCTGCAGTGCTCAGAGCAGGGGTGGCACCAGAAGGAAGAGCTGCCACACCCCGAAATGCCTCCCTGCCTTCCCATGCCCTTGCCCCGCACCCCAAGGTCCTCGAGCACGCGTGTGCAGATTGTGCTACTCATGCTATTCGTATCCAGTAATTTTTTAAAGCTCAGTGATTTAGATTGACAAATGTATTCTGATTTCCTAATGTTTTCTTCACATCTTTGCTGTGTTTTTCCTTAAGAATTATTCTGTTCAGCAGCTTGGGAGAAAACAATCAACAGCTAGAAGGTATATTCAACTTCAGAATTTTGCAGAGAATGATAATGCCTCTTTTTTATTTTTTTTTCCTTCTGAAAAATGTATTTGTCTCTGTGTTTCCTCCACTGACACTATCCTGTAGCTCTGCCTTTAACCTGATATTCTGTCACTCCTGTTTCTGTTGGTGTGTCTCTGTGAGGTTGGTCTGTCATGCTGATATTTTGCTCCCACGCTTTTCCTACAGCTGCACTATTGTTTAACAGCCTCTTCACAGAGCACCTTGAAGGCTGATGTTTGTGATGCTGCGAGTGCTCAGTGAAGCCCTCTTCAAACACAGCCCTTAGCTGAGAAACACCACGAGAGGGGCAAAGAACTGGGGAGAAGTGGACAGAGATGAGCAAACGTGGCAAAAGGGATGAGATGTTCTGGAGCTTCTGGGTTGACACATTTGACTGCATCACAGGCAGCAGATGAGGACAAATTTTTGACTTTTCTGCAAACCTGTGGGTTTTGACTGTAACTGAAGATGAATGTCTCAGGAGATGAGAAATCTTAGAAACACCAACAGAATACCAAAAGTGCTGCAAGGAAACAGAGCTGATTCAGTTTCTTGCCTTACTTAGTAATCAAAGAAGTTGCTTTTGATAGCTTGCTTGTGAAAAAGGCTTTGTTATTTTTCTTCCAGAAATTAGCAGCTTTATTTGAACTACTGTCAGGATGCCAAAACCATGCAGGGAGTGGGACAACTGTAAAAACTGTATTTTAGGACTGATTAGGGGAGACCAAGCCCCCAGCTTTGTCATGGTTTGATCAGAGCCACCAGCCTGTGCTCACAGGTCCCAAAAATACGGAAATCCAGCTGGGCACTGGTGGGATTTTTGAAGACTGCCCAAGAAAGTGCTATTACACCCATACTGGTGGAGTTGAACCTGTGATGCCAGACAAGTCGTTCTGCAGTGATAATTAAAAGGATTACATACTGGTAGAGAAGGAGTTTGCATGATGAGTGAGCTTTGCTATCTGAGAGCTATTTCCAGCATGATGGATACGAAGTTATTTGAGCATGCTAGACAGAAAATTCTCATTTTAATCCATTATATGAATAGGCTAGATTGTTTTTAGAGATGGTGCCTAAATTTCTGTTTAGAGCCAAGTTTCTGTATTCTACAGAGGGGCAGATTTTCCCTATAAGCTCAGGATGGATGTAGACCTTCTGTTTGGGAGAAAAGATCCAGAAACAGAGGATCTGCTTTGTGCTTAATCCCATTCAAAGGTTCTTCACAGACATCCAGGTCTTGTGGCCAATTCAAAAAGGGGAGAGGGGGAAGAAGAGAGACCAAGACCTACCTGGCAGAAGGCTCTCTGCTGATAGGGCTTGGCTGCAGAAGGAAAGCCTGTGTTTTTCCAGTATAGAAAAGTTATTAGGGATTTCTTCTGGACCTGTGTGCTGACATTCCAGTGCCCAACAGGAATGAGAGAACAAAGATCCTCCATATGCTATAAATCATAATGCATAATGTGTTTGTCCATTTTTCTCACAAAACTTTTTAGAAAGGCCAAGCTGCAGAGAATTGAACAAATCCAGATTCAAACCCTCCTTGTCTCAAATGTTCTAATTGTGCTGCTCTGACCTCTGCTCCCTGGTTTATGTGCTAACCTCTGCTCTGAAGAATTACTCACATTCTTTCTGAACTGCACCGACCCACCACAGCCCAGCTCGTTTACTGTGCGCACCCCACTGGAAACCCCAGGAGTGCAGGGGCAGGTCTCAGCCCAGTTTGCTGACAAAGTGTTTGTGTTTCCTATAGCACATCTGCACACACAGAGGGGGAAGTCACTTCCCTGGCTGCCTGCAAGGGACATGGTGACTGATGGAAAGAAGAATACAAGACCCATACCAGAATACCAAATCTCACATTAAAGCATTTCATACTACAGAAGCAGTTTAAGATACTTTGTCCAGAAGGAAAGTTCACAAGAAGTCTGCCAGGCTTTTGGAATCATGAGGGATATGCTCTGTGAAATAAGGGCAGAGGATTGACACTGTCATGCTATTAGACCTTTCCAGACACCCACATAAGAGCTCTGGCTTTCAGAAATGTGGAAATACTGCTTTTTGCCACAGACCTTGTGAACGTAAGAGTTTCATTTCAAGGAGCCCTCAGCGCTCAGCCTTGTGGACGCAGTGTCAGGCAGGGCACCCAGTGGGGCAGGCTGCTCCTCTGCCTCTGCACAGGGCACCACACTCCCTGTCCTGGCCCTGAAATTTTATTTCTCTTCATAATATCTTGTAACTCCCACCAGGTGCATCTGCCTTCATCCACTCCCTTGAGAAGTTTGAGCCTTTGCCCTGGGTTTACTATACCCATTCTTTTTGGGATGGTATCACCTGACTCCTATGTTACAGTGGGGATAGCCTGCAACCTTCCCTGAAAAACAGCTTTGGCCCATGGAAAGAATCAGGAACAATAATCTTGATAGATGTTCATAAATGCTGTTTATTTTCTCACAGCCTCATGGCTGGACCTGGCACAGACTGACTACAGCAACTCCCCAAATCATATGAACACCCCCTTAAGTACAGGATTCTCTGGGCGGAGTTACATTTGAAAAGACCAATGAGGAACAGGATTTAGACACAACAGCATCAGGGAGCTTGGAAACCCCGTGTAACCTGACCATGCTTCCACTCCCAAGGCCCATCCCCCCAGGGGCACCTCCACACTCCTAAGCCAGGGTGAGGTGCAGCCACTTCTTCAGGTCTCTCAGCAATGTTGTGATTTCAGCCTTCAAGGCAGATGAGTCTTCTTTGCTGGCTGCAACACTGAAATGCAAAATTCTGACCAAATGACACTTATTCCAAACAGAACATGAGCATTTTCTTCTCAATCACACTTGAATTTTTTGATAATTGGTGCTACAGGTTGCAAACATATCTTCCATCCTCCTGGAACAGCCACCAGACAACTTGTGAGGTGAGAAGGAGGAAGGTAGGAAGCCCTGTCAGCTAAAAAGCTAAGGCATGAGGCAGAGCAAATGTGCTTTGGGTTTCATCAGCAGTTTTACACCCAAATTAGGCCTGATGGCTGTTACCTGGACAATGGTCCTGCATGATGCCATCAGTCACTCTTCAACCTAAATTCTGGGTAACCCTTATTGGCAGAGGAAGGTCCTGCAGTGGCTGCTGACATCTGCTTCTGCCTCCTGTAGTGTCATGTCGTGTTCCAGCAAACTGAGGCACTGCAAAATCTTGAAGATAGGAGTTGTGATCTCTGTGAAAATGTTTCAGAATTTGGGCCTAATTTTATTTTCCTTCCTGGTAGGAAATGTCTGCCATGACATCTGTAACCAGGAGAGCAGGTCTGAGTGAAAAACGACATTAATTTTCTTCTTTTATGGGGTCAATAAAGAAAAATGACATTAAGCAAAGATAAGGTCGGAATACAGCTGATTTGAAATGTGTAATAGATGTGTGGTCTTCTTAAAAATCCCACAGGAACTGATTATCTCAGTTTACAATTAGTTTAAGGCAAAATGCAAAAAATGATGAGGCTGGCCCTAACCATCACTTTAGAGGGGGATTATTCATGTTGTTTCATAGGAAGTGGTGAATTACTAAAAAGCTGTCTCCATGTCCGTGTTGCTGCAATTACTCCCAATTACTGTCACTCACTCTTCTAAGGATTTCTCACCGCTGTGTTTGCAAGGGCAGCCTCTTGCTGCTGTCCCTCAACTCACTGATGTTGTCCTGGGAACGCTGGGCCTTGGAGCAGGGCTTGGCCACTGGACAGGCTTTGCACAGGTGGGGGTGTTTGGGGGGTCAGCCCCATCTCCTCTCACTGCTGTCACTCACCACATCCAGCCCCTCCTTTGTTTGCTCTGAGCCTAATTACAGCTTTGTCCTTTCATTCCCCACACCAGGGGCCCAATCAAATGTAGGGAAGGAGCCTCAAGAGAGTGGTGGGTGGCACAGAAGCCTTCATTATGTGTGCTCACACTTCATCCTGGCCAAGAGTGAATCGTCCATCCCAGGAAAGTCTCTGCATTTGCGAGAGGGAGCTGGCTTTGTAGCAGCTCTTCTGGCTTGGGCTGGGCTCCCCTGGTGCCATCTGCTAATCACCTCCTCTCGTCACATCTTTTTCCTCCCCTCCCCTGTTGCTGGCTTGAGGAACTCCCATTTTCCTGGCTGAATTCAATACCATCAAAAAATTGGCTTGAGACTCATCTAGTTATTCACCTTCTTACATCTCTTCCAGTGTCCAAAACCCATGGGAAGGGGAAAGGAGAAGTTTAAGATGGAGACCAGCTTTCCTCTGGGATGGTTACAACTCACCTCCCTGAAGACTCGAGCTCACAGGAGTGTGAAGACTTCTATGCCTTGAGACACACCACAAGTGGCTCCTGCCTCCAAGTCCTCTCTCCTGCTGAGCCAAGCCCAGACGCCTGCACCCTGGGGATGGCAGCAGCCCTGCCTGCTGGCTGTGAAGCTCACTTGCCATTTCAGAGGCTTGCTCGCTCGCAGACACAGCCCTGTGCCTGCTCCAGGGCCCCTGCACACCCTCCTTGTCTGCTGGTGATGGGTGCAACCTCTCGCATGTGCCAGTGACATCCCAGTGCTGGCATTACCTTGGCTAGGCAGGGCATCTCAGGAAGAAGTAGTACTGCACCATGGAACTGCATATAACTACTTTAGAAATGCAACTTTATTTTCCATTTTCATCTGTATCTGATGCATTCTAACTGAAAACAAGAGTCATGCTTCAGAAAGAAACAAAATTCAGTCTTCTCTTCACTTTACATCTTTTTCTTCAAAAGCCCAGATCCTCATTCTCTGGACACTCTCCTTAGTTTTGGGAAGATCTGGGACACTGATGGGACAGAAGCAGTTTGACTCATCCTTCCCTCATATATTCAGACTTTTATAATGAGTGTCTTATTAATGTCAATAAAACAGCAAACCTGAAGTGTTTGCCATTATTGGGGGATTTTTTTTGCACTTACCTGTGGGGTTCCTCCCCCTGTGGGGCACCCCCCTCCCCCTGGGAGGATGGGACCCTGGGGTGGGAGCATGCCCTGGGCACACCGGCTTTCTCTCTGCTGCTGTTTCTGTTATGCTAATGTACCCAAGTCCTGTTCCCCTACTGGCCATCCATGTTCCCTCTGCCTGGAGAATCCTTTACTTTAGGTTGAAGTTTTCCCATGAGCCTGGTCTTTTGCTCCCAGACTGGGATGAGTGTGAAGCAGAAATAAACATCTTTGAAAATCTATGCAAAGACCCTTCCCTATTCTTTTCCACTGGCACAACTGCCTTCGGGAAGGTTGCATCGGACTGCAACACTTACCAATGTGGCTCCTCTGGTAAGGACTGTTCCTAAGAAAAATGTGGCACTGACTCACCAGAGAGACCCAGGTGCAGGGCCTGAGGACCTCGGAGCAGCACCTTCCTGCACTGAGAAGAGCTGGGTTCAATGCTGCCCACTGCCTGGTGTACATTTATTTTTGCAGTATTTGCCTCTTACCTTTCGTTTTCCAGAGGGCTTGTGAGTTTCATGAGCACCCAATGAGTCCCGGGGTTCTTCTTGCCGTCGCTGCAATCCCCAATCCAAACCAAACCTTTCTCCCTCTATGTGTCACCCTGAAAAGTCCTTACCACTCACTCAGCTTCTCCCTTCCCCTAACACCCAACACGTGGAGTGTGCCTATCAACCTGCACCTCCATTCTTGCTTTCCCCAGGGCCCTCTGGTCTCACTTCTGACTTGTAAGCTCCCAGGCTGTTGCACAAAAAAGGTGGTAGAGCCAGGCTGGGG
>VYXC01003877.1:467607-491121 GCA_013397175.1 Platysteira castanea
GTTTTAGTCATTTTGTGTTTATTCAGTTGTTTCAAATGTTGAGCTTTAAAACCCTTGAGAAAAATCTTCTTAATAAATACAAAAAGGGTGAGATGTGGGGGTTTCCCCCACTGTGGGGCCGCCTCTCCCCCTGGGAGGATGGGACCCTGAGGGTGGAAGCATGCCCTGGGCACATGGGTTTCCTCTCTGCTGCTGTTTCTCTTATGCTAATGTACCCAAGTCCTGTTCCCCTACTGGCCATCCATGTTCCCTCCACCCTAAGAATCCTTTACTTTAGGTTGAAGTTTTCCCATGAGCCTGGTCTTTTGCTCCCAGCCTGNTCCCCCACTGTGGGGCCGCCTCTCCCCCTGGGAGGATGGGACCCTGAGGGTGGAAGCATGCCCTGGGCACATGGGTTTCCTCTCTGCTGCTGTTTCTCTTATGCTAATGTACCCAAGTCCTGTTCCCCTACTGGCCATCCATGTTCCCTCTGCCTGGAGAATCCTTTACTTTAGGTTGAAGTTTTCCCATGAGCCTGGTCTTTTGCTCCCAGACTGGGATGAGTGTGAAGCAGAAATAAACATCTTTGAAAATCTATGCAAAGACCCTTCCCTATTCTTTTCCACTGGCACAACTGCCTTCGGGAAGGTTGCATCGGACTGCAACACTTACCAATGTGGCTCCTCTGGTAAGGACTGTTCCTAAGAAAAATGTGGCACTGACTCACCAGAGAGACCCAGGTGCAGGGCCTGAGGACCTCGGAGCAGCACCTTCCTGCACTGAGAAGAGCTGGGTTCAATGCTGCCCACTGCCTGGTGTACATTTATTTTTGCAGTATTTGCCTCTTACCTTTCGTTTTCCAGAGGGCTTGTGAGCTTCATGAGCACCCAATGAATCCCGGGGTTCTTCTTGCCGTCGCTGCAATCCCCAATCCAAACCAAACCTTTCTCCCTCTATGTGTCACCCTGAAAAGTCCTTACCACTCACTCAGCTTCTCCCTTCCCCTAACACCCAACACGTGGAGTGTGCCTATCAACCTGCACCTCCATTCTTGCTTTCCCCAGGGCCCTCTGGTCTCACTTCTGCCTTGTAAGCTCCCAGGCTGTTGCACAAAAAAGGTGGTAGAGCCAGGCTGGGGTGTCCAGCAGTGTTTGTTTGCAGTGACACCTCATAGGTATTCAGGCTGCTCTCCTCCTTGCTGATGAGCCTCATCTACAGAGTTTTCCTGCATAAAAAACTGCACATGTCAGAGGGGAAAGACAAATGACAATAGCAATAATGTGGAAGAACATCCTCTGAACATCTGAGAGGGCTGAATCATGAACCACTTTTATCAAGGCGTACAAGAGGCACTTAAATATTAGCTGCTGCTTATAAATAATATTGGTATGTTAAATACATTTTTTCACAGTTTTATAAAGCGAGTGATCTCTATTTGCTTTCAACTGGAAATCATAAAGTAAAAATCAATGAGGTTATATCAAGCTTGTATTGTGGTCCTTCAAGAGCCAACTGACTATAAAAATGACTGTTTTCTAATGAAGATATAATTAATTGGATTAAGTTGGCAAAGTTTAAGTGCCTTGTCATATTTTGATTGCTATGCAGTGCTAGAACTTATTGATTTTATAGAACACCCTGTAGATAAATGTAATGATTAATTTCATTTGGTTTAAAAGAACAGAAACCTTCTATGCAGAACTGGACGCGCTATTCTGGGGTTTTTTTTAACCACCTGTACCTGGCAGGAGCATGGGTCTAGCTGTGGAGCTACACCAGGTGGCCTGGCCTTCCCTGATTTCTTACTCACTCCAAAGAAATTCCATTTTTGTCCCAAGCCCATGGGGTTTGTAAATTCAAGGACTTCAGAGAGAGTGTTTTTCAATATCTATTTCTTGGGTGTTTCTGTTTTCTTTCTAAAATAAGGCATGGTACTTTTTTGTCCATGCTTCCTGGTTTGCAAAGCCATTAACCACAGGTCCAGAACCCAGGCCCAGCTCATGCACCCACTTCTAAGTCAGTGCTTGCCTCGGGATAGAGAAGGTGACTCCAGGCTCCTTGTCCAGAGTCAGTCATGTCTGGGGGCCCCCGTGCACCTCCCTGCTCTGCCCCAGCAGCCCCAGCCCACGGCGGCTGGGGGCTCTCCCAGGGAGAGAGGTAGCGGAGCATCACTGCCCCCAAATCCAGCCACGGCGGGGACAGCCAGGCCAGCTGGGGGGGTCTGGCCGCCCCCCAAATGGGGCAAGACAGGGCTGTGATCCCCTTCACGTGCACCACAGCGGCGCTCGGCTTGGTCTGCAGTCCTTGGAGCTGCTTTTCCCCAGGCTTTGGGGTTATTTTTAGCCGTAGCTACAGCACTCGGTGCCACATGGCTGCCTCTGAATTATTTGGTTTCTTAATTGGTGGAGTTGATGTAAAAGCAAACTGAGGGGAAAGGAAATACCAGCAGCCTCCCTGGGGACACCCTGCCAAGCCTGGGGGTGACAGTCGTGCTCACTGTGAACTGTCTCGGCATGTTTTTGTACCAGCAACACGGGGAATGAAAGGGATTTCGCTCTGTTCCCTCCCTCGCCTCTCCGGCTGTGTTCTTGCCCCCACTGCCGGCACAGGCGGAAAGTGCATCCCGAGGCGCTGCCGGGCATCCTCCCTGGCGGCACGGGCAGCTCGGAGCTGCAGGAAGCTGGACCCCAGGCCCACACGGTATCTACAAGGTACCGGGACTGAAATCAGAGCTGTGACTTTTGTGTTTGCCCTAAGAACGGATTAGTATTGAGTGTGTGATCCACAAGGAGTTTAATGAGTCTCTGGGTACAAACTGGCAGAGCAAAAATCTTCCAAGTAGCCTGAGCTCACCAGAAATGAAAACAGGAAAGTTCCTTTGTACAGTGTGGATGGTAACTGCTAAGATCGTATCCCAGTAACTATCCATGCACTGGATTCCTCCAAATCAGTGCTCTCTTCCATTCCAAACACAGATGCTCATTTCTGTGTGATGTTGGGAAATCGCATGTGCCAGGTGTGTTTGAGTGGCTCCCTAAAATAAAGTATCTGGATCGATATGACAGCAAAGAAGTGGCTGAGGATGCTCAAACCAGGCCACCAACAATATGGTTTCCCAACCCCACCACTGTGAGGAGACAGTCAACAAGATCACCACTTCTCCATGCCGCTGCTGTGATGTTATATCCAAAACTACACAGTTGGAGGCAAAACACCATCCAGTATTAAGCTAAAATCCACTCTCCTACTTAGAGTCTGAGCCACCCACACCCCAGCACAACCCACAGCCTCTACAGCGTTGCCACTTCTCCAGCAGTGCTCCGTGTTGCAGATCGAGTCTCAGACCAGCTCTTTGGCCCTGCTCCCTTCAGGCACTGACATGCTGAGCCGCACAAGTGGTGCCTTCCTAGCAACCACTAGGTTGTGAAGCACTACTTCTTCTGTGGCACTTTGGTCCTGGGGAGTGGTGCTGACCGAGCTCGGTGCAGCTCCCGTGGCTGCTGGGTTTCACACGATAATGGCAGGGGCAATCATCAGGGCAGGAGGTGTCCCTGTTCCTCAGGCTCTGCCTCGCAGTAGCTTCCTGTCACTGGGAACTACACTGCAAGCAGCCTCCAATTCCCATGCTGGCAAAGCAGAGATCAGCAAAACGAGGAGGAGCACAGCACTGCCCAGGCTCGGGTACAGGACAGGACCGCCTGGGGGCCTGCAGGATGGCCACTCTGGCGGAGGGCACCCCATTTAGATGATTACTGAAACACTGGGGGCATTCAGTCCAGTGCTTGCAAGGCACCGTCTGCAGGCATGGATCACCCCAGGCTGGAGGTGCAGCTTGTCCCCCTGCTAGCCCCCAGCCATGCTCCCCACTCCTGCCTGCGTTGGGGGCTGCCCTGGCACCAGGCCATTTGAAATGTTATCTTGAATAACTGGGGTATCAGGAAAATTGTGATGTACATTCAGCCTGGGGCTCATCACTGCTTGGCTGAGCACTGGCTGTACATTCAGGGCTGCCAGTGGCACAGGAGCAGGGCAGAGCAGCAGAGAGGCTCTCGCCAGCAGTAAGGCAGCCAAGGTGAGGAGCAAGTGCCCTGGAAGAGCCACCTTCCCCAGTGCTTTGCCCCCAGTTGCACCTTGCTGCTAAAGCTGCCTCTGAACACGTCCATCAAGCTGCAGGGGTGACTCCTGTGACTGGTACTCGCGCAATTGCTGTGCTTCTTGATCTAAAAATACGGTTAAAATTTTGCTCTTGAGATATATTGTAAAAATGTCACTTTTCAGGGCTTTCTCACAGCAGGGATACAGTTCCTGGTGAGCTGTAACTCAGCTCCTGCTCTGGGGGGGACCGGAGCGGCAGTGCCTGCCTGAGGCACTCACAGGTGAGCTGGAAGGGGAAGCAGGAGCTCAGCTGTGCCAATGGCAGCAGCTTTGGCAGCAGCTCTGGATGGAAACCAATCACAGAGATTTATAAATCACTGATCTTTACAGGCAAATTACAGCTCCTTAGAAAAGAGGAAACAAAGTACCCAGGAGGGGAAGAAAGTCTAACTTTTGGGAGGTTATCATGGTTTCATCCCGCAACATCTGCCAGCCCCGGTGTCAGTGCAAGGTAACCAACACATGGCATGAATCTGAGAGTATAAAAGATGTGTCATTACAAGAAGGAGTAGGAGGAGAATAAAGCAAGTTGACAGCTCACATCCTGTGCCATAATCCTAGAAATTGTTAATATTTACAAAATTAACAACTAATATAACCGATGACAATCTCACTCCTCCTGGTTGTCATGAGGATATTAACAGTTACCACCCGCTACAAACTGGAAATATTCTCCGTCTCTGGAGCTCCTGCTGCTCAGCAAGTGTGGGGATGGCACAGACTTGGCCTTCCACCTTTCCCACCAGCCCCAAACCATGAGCCAGTGTGGAACACCCAGGCACTGCTGGAGCTGGAAATGCCTCCTGACCTCACTCCGCTTCCTGGGAGCAGAGGGCCAGGCAGAACAGGAGGGAGATTCTTCTCTCTCTCCAGCTCCTTCAGGAGCCCAGGATCCAGCCCCATGCCGTGCAGCATGGTGGGGAGAGCCCAGAGGAGGAGGATGGGGAGTACAGACAGTGCAGGAAGGAGGAGAGGCGAGGGCCACACTGGCGTGGATCATACCTTGGAACAAGATGTCACTTCAGGAGAAACTCCCATACTGCTGGTGTGATTTGCCAGCTGTAAGGCTGGAAGCTAATTGATGCGCAGATGTTGGAGTCTAATTTCCTAAACATGAAAGACCTGACTAAAACCAAAATAAAGATGCTTGAACACCAGTGACTCCATAGGAAACTTATTCCTCGACTAACAATCATAAAAAGGTGAAACTTAAAAATCACAGTGCTATTCCCCACTATTTTTAAAAGAAGAGAGTAACAGCAGTGCCCATTTTCTCAGAACAGAGATTTTTTTTTTTTTAACTGTTACCTGTCCATCAAGAGGACTGCAGGAGGCAATACAGGGTTGACATTGTTAAGTACAAGAAAATTGTGGATGGTGCCTGCACAAGCAAGTTATCTGGCTTCATTTTGCCCTCTCCTTAGCAAGGAACATTAGTTCCCCAGGCCACTTGTTGCACAGGCACAGCACATCAGGCTTATGGTAATTTTAAAAGGTTTCCTCTGTCAGGGTGTGTAGTATGCAAAAAATTCACCATACTCTTTCCAGTTCGCTATATGCAAAAACAAAGCAGAGAATTGCCAGCATAACTGTTTTCAAAGAGCTCCCAGGTACAGGAAAGCTTTAAAAAAGTAAATTTTCTCTTAACAGGAATAATTTTCTCCCCTTAAAGTGGAATGCTATTGGCTGTATGAGAGGGTGGCCCTAAGAGGCAACCTGAACAAGTGACCCTGAATGAATGAATGAATGGATGGATTGCAGAAAGGCCCTCTTCAAGGCAACCTAAGATCAGGGATCTTGTTTTCAACCAAGCCAGTGAAACAATACTGATCAGTGGAGCAAAGACCAGCCTTTCCAGAGCTTGGTGCTCCAGCTGGCACAACACAAGTGCTTACCTAGGTGCAGCAAGGGCTCTTTGGAAGGAGCCTCAGTTTGATGGATCCTCTGGAGGAATGACCATGGGGACCATCATGAGCTGCACTGCTCATTAAGTGGTTCACTACAGTAAGATACAGCAATTCCTTTCCTTGAAGTACAGTGGGGAAATAAATGTGACCCAGTAAAATATAACATTGTTTTTAAATATTAAAAAAGTGATGACCTTAGAGAACAGATAGATGAAATCATCACAGTCACATTAAAACTGTTGTGTAGTTTGCTCTAAGAAGCTGGTACATTTTTAGACACACTAAAACCTTATCACATTACATCCCAGATAGTTTGCTTTTCTTCCCCTTGTCTTTTATTCTGCTCTGCCCTCTGAAGAGGATTTCTTTACAACCCATTTTGCTTTCTGTTTGTAAAGCTTTATGCATTTCTGTTTTTCATCATCTTCTGAGATCATTATCTTATTTTTTCATCTTTCTTTTCAAGAAACTTCTTTTCTCCCCCCATCTGCCACCATCTTCAGTATAATACTTCTCCCTTTAGGATTTCTTTTATCCTTCTCATCTTTATGCCTTTCACTTACTCTTCCCCAGGCCCTTCATTTGCTTTTGCTTGTCAAAACTGTGTTTCTTCCTCCTTCATGGGGGAAGAAGTGGGAAGGTTGAGTGGATTTTTTTGCTACGAGCACACAGGAATGCTCCAATCAATACTTTGCAATCCTGCAGAGGAGAGCTTGCATGACTCTTTCAACACTTTCAAAATTTGCAACTGCAGTTAATGAAAGTCTGACTAATGCTTGAAAACCACAAGCTTATTTTAAAGCAGTGCTGTAGCTTCCCACCAATAACATCATCAGGCCTTCCCCAACAAGCTTTTAATGTTACATTAGAGAGACTACTCCATGCTTTGAAACACTTGTAGCCCTGCAGCAACTTCTTTCTGTCTAAACCCCAGGACACAGAGCAGGTGATGGACACAGTCTCAGACACCACCTGAGCCTTCAGCTCTGGCTGGATTTCTGTTCAAACCAAAGGAAAGCTGTATTACCACCCCACTCATAGAAAGCCGTGTCTGTGTGTGTACGTAGGGAGATTTTGGAAGGCTGGTGAATCCAGTTCAGCTGGAAGTGAGTGTATGTAGAACATCTCCAAGTCTCAAGGCAGGTATCTGGCCACAGCTGCAGGTATCTGTCAGGAGAGCAGTGGCACAGCCCTGAGGAAGGGCCACCCTCAAGGGCGGGGGTAGTGTTCAGTGCCAGGGAAGTTTCCAGAGCCTCCTCAAATCTTCCCGATAGATGTGCTCTTGCTATTTATTTTGTTCCAAAAAGAATTTGCAATAGTAGTTTGGGGCTCTTCTGACATTTCATTGATATTTCTTCAGGACTTTTTGTAGCATGATTATTATTGCCATTAGGCCCCCTCCTGTGTTAATGCCTACACTACATTTAATTGTGTGCATTCCAGATCAGGCACAGTTTTTGCTGTGAATTCTTAACATGCATCCAACCTAGCACCTTCATGAGCCTGTTTCAGCTGGACCTGTTCCCTAGGCAGATCACTTAAGAGGTCTGGAAAATCCTCTGCAAAGCTTGCAACAGATAGAATTGACTGTTCCTGACAAGTCTACCATTTTTACTGTTCTCCATCTGCCTACCAAGGCTGCCTCATTCTTCTGAAGTACTGAAGACCACTTAAAGTGTGTCTAAAGCTTGAAGCCAACCTCCTAGCCCTGCTTGCCAATTAAAAAAAATCTGTTGCAAAATATATGTCAACACATTTACTCCCAGACTAAGGCAAGCATGTTACTTAAATGCTGTGGTAATCCTAAATGCGCTCGAGAGGCTGGTGCTGGTAACAGAATCTTCAGATACAAAACAGCTTTTGCAGAAGGCATCACTTCTAGCATGAGTTATTTAAAACCTTTTCTTTTCCCACTGAAAACAACAGGCCTGTCTCGGCAGTCTGGGCATGCTTCCCAGCTTGCTGTCCGGATGGGATGGCAGCTGACACTCGGCAATGGGTTGCTCAGGTACGAAATTCGTTAAATTGGAAATCAAGGGCAGGAAGGTCTTGACACAAGCGATCCAGGTATGAATATCTGTTCCTGTTCCTTGAGTTCCCTTGTTAGCTTTTGCTCTCCTAAGAAGAAAATTGTTTGGGAAACACTGTCTGTAGATTTTAGGTTTTTCTTCCCCATTGGTAAAACCTGAAACTATTTGAGCTGTTAAAACCATTTGTGGCTTCTGAGCTTGGTTGTGGTACCAGCTTTGTATAGACAAATATAGAACCTGTGGCATTTTCAAAAGCCATTTGGAATAGCTCTTCAATACAAGCACTTCAGCAGAGATTAAACACATTATTTGGGTTTTCTGCCTAAAGAAAAAAAATCACTTGAAAAATTGGCAGAAGTACCAGTTTCTTCAAATGACAAAGTTGTCTTCCCCAAACTGAGTCTGGCAATTGGCAGCTCTCTACAAAGACAATTTTTTTAAAAATTTCCTCTCTCCCCTTCCCTACTCCTTGATTTCAAAATAACCTTCAAGGCAAAAAGAGCAGTACACAGCAACATAAAAAAAGAAAAAGAAACTGAATAAAAATTTTCACTCCTTGAACAGAATGCTTTGCATTTTAACTAACTTGTATCAGATAAAATGCTACCACATTCCTACAGAAGAAATCAACACATTACAGAAAACTGGACACATATGTTCCTCAAGGAATTTCCTATTCAGAAGTCCTACTGAAGAAACTACACAACAATACAAATGAAGAGCTTTATTAAAATCACTTGGAATATCATATGAAATTTAATATCGTATAGTGTAAGTGCAAATTCCCCGATATTAACAGGACGTGACACATGTGAAGAGAGGACATTAATATACATATAAATAGAAAAGCTGAAATATGTTTGACAGTGATGTATTAAATGGCTAAATAAATGTGACCATAATTAGGAGCATATGTAATTTTGTTTCCCTCTAGCAGTATCTTCTAAAGCATTATACATAGTAAATTGCATTTAATTCTAATCCCTGCTTTCTTATACGTAACAGGAGATGTGTAAAAATATTATAGACACAAGCAAAAACAATGTAGAAGATGTAAAAACAGAGGCAGAAGCCAGGCACTTATTTGTTCTTGGCTGCCAGAGGTTTACGGCTGATCTTCTTTGACTTGTCATTGTTTTTCTTTGGAGGTTCAGGGTTCGCCTGCATGTGTCTGCCATAAAGACTGAAAGGAAAGGAGAAAAAAATTGTGACTATTAAACACAGAGTTTTACTCTGTAGCACATTAAACAAAGCATCTTGTTACTAGAAATTAAAAAAAAGTCTTTATTTTGTCTCAACGCACTGAATTTTCTATTAGATCTCAAGCTGCAGTCATTAACATTTGGTTTTCCGTGACTTTTCAGGGGAGTAACATCAGGGAAGAGCAGGCCTTTGGAGCAGTGAAGGAGCAATCAGTTTTGCCTTCAGAAACTAGCAACCTTTATTCTGCAGTTATGGGATTAAGGCTCAGAAGGCTGTAAGGATGTGCATTCAAGTAGACAATGACAAAAATTGGGTTGAACTGGAGAGATAGAGTGCCTGCTTAGAGCAAAGTGAGCATCATCCCTAACCAGAAAACCCAAGGGCTGGATAATGTGACAGAGAGCAATGGTGTCAGAGCCGCCTTTGCTGCTCACACATGATTGATAGCACTGGGACAGCTACCAACACATCAATGCCACATTAGTAAGTACCACTGATTAAATGTTGACAAAGTATCCTACAATTAAGACGGCTAGCATTCACTGTGAAGCTAAATGGACTACATGGCTGAGAGGATCTTGCTAAATATCACATAGTAATTAATAGATAATTTATGACTAATCCCGATTAAACTAAATTAAAAACCTACCCAAAATAAACACAGCTCAAACTTAACTTCCCTTACTGACATTAAGTACTTTTTGAAGATGCACTCTGTGGGTTTTGGTTGGGGTAATTTTCTTCACAGTGGCTGGTATGGGGGCTGTGGTTTGGATTTGCACTGAATGCAGTGTTGATAATGCAGGGATATTTTAGTTACTGCTGAGTGGGGCTTGTCCAGAGCCAAGGCCTTTTCTGCTCCTCACCCCACCAGTGAGAGGACTGGGAGTGCACAGGTTGGTGGGAAGAGATGCAGCCAGCACAGCTGACCCCGGCTAACCCAAGGCATATCTCAGACCATACCACATCCTGGTCATCATATAGAGCTGGGGGAAGAGGGAAGGGGGGATGTTTGGAGTGATGATGGTTATCTTCCCAAGTCACCATTACACAGGATCTTGGAGGTCTTTTCCAATGCTTGTAATGCTGTGACTCTATTCTATTTACTACTCTAATTCTATGTCAGAAGGTTAAAAGCTACCACCTGCTCTGAGCTTTGTGTTGCTGTATCTGAAGAACCCTGGGGTTCCTGGACTGTGGAATGGGATTAGAGCTTCTTGTAGGGTGGGGTGGAGAGGCAGCGCTTGCTCTCACCTTCTCAGCAGCTGAAGTTTTAGATCATGCTGCTAAGCAGGCTGCTGTCAAGGTGTACTGTAGCCAAAATAGCCTTGCTCAAGGAAAATACAACTGTAAACTATGACATTACTTCACCTCACTGAAATTTTATGTGTGCCATCACCTACTGTCAACAAGGGATCAGGTGCTATTTCCTGATGAACGCAGAGAGCCCTGACCCTCTGCGATAACGACAGGCTTCGTATTAGCTACAACACACATATTTTTATTTTATTTCAGAACAGATAGAGCTCCAGCAGCACAATGCTGTATTTTATCCAAGTACACGGTATATGTATAATCAAATATATATCCTAAATAACTGTCCTGTTTTGAAAGGTGTTAAGGTAGTTAAGAGAGGGAGTTTGTGGAAAGAGAGGGTTTGGTATTATGAAAAGCTATCACTGTAGAAGAACACAAAAGTGACATTCAAGGAGGTTGTCCTATCAGAAACTGAACCAGGATAGAAAAAGTCAGGGAACAAGGAGTATCTTGTTCTCAGCGATATGCAGTGCACCATTTGAACCACTGTCAGCAGCAATTTTGTAACTCTTAGAAGTTAGCACTAGTTAGGTAAATACAAAATTAACATTCAAGCTGGTTTTTAGCTCTTTTGAAGTCCCCATTTGGGACTTCAGGCACTGAATTAACAGAGAATCCAGTGATCCACTGTATCTGAGCACAAAAATCCTTTATGGATAGGAACAGAAATCTCCTGTCACTGTCATGTGTTCCTCATCCTGCTGCCCCACATCTCCTTTGCCCTGTTAGTGCCAACCCAAAGAGGACTGAAACTTTAGCTTGAAACCACTGAGCTTTAGCGGTTCTCAAGTGTTACATACCCTACTTTTGCTAAAGTTAGTTTAGGTTCCTCCTTTTTGCTTTGGAAACTACTTAAGTTTCCCTCTCAGGTCATCCTTTTGGCATTCATTCTGCCTCTCATTTCCTCCTTTCTCAGGGCAAATGTCCAAGTTTGTGGACTGGTAGAACTCAGATTAGTGAACCTTTCCTGAAGCAAAAGGGTGTGGTGGGAATTCTACTGACTACAAAGATGCTTTCAGAACGCAGAAAACCTGAATATTGACAATTTTGAACGAACTTCAGAGTTCTGGTAAAGTCTTCTTGGGCAATGCCTTTTGACTATAAAAAGAGGTCCAGAAGTCACTGCGTGCATTAAGCAGTAAAAATATCAATTGACCTGTAGGTATGTTTGGTATTTTTTTTGATATTTGCTCCTTAAAATATTCAGTGCTATTGGTGCCCCAGCAACTCCCTTTGTCCCATGCGAATACTACATTAGCAGTAATAGATGTACATGAGTTGAAGGCATCTACAGCACTTTCACATTCTTTTTACCAATTTTCATGTCCAACCACTTCTACCAGCAGGAGCACCAAAGTTTCATCCAGCAAGGTAATTACTGGGTTTGAAATAAGAAAACCAAATATATCTACTTAAGTTTCCCTGGCAAAATGAGAGGAAGTTTCAATGCACATTGCTATCCCAACTGAAGTTGAGTGCTTTACAATCTATCATGTAGTCTGCTAGTCAAAGAGCAAGGATCAGACTTATTTAGATTATAAAAGCCTTCACACACAGGGTCGCTCTCTTCTGGTTGCATACATCAAATATGAGGAGACATATGGTATCACAACAACACTTAAATACAATAATGACTATGATAATGCCTCTGGGACAGAATTTGCCTTCTGTTACACCAGGGAAAAGAGAATTCAAAAATTTCAATGAACTTCTGGTACAGTAACAGACACCACTTTTATAGCTCCAAGGGGAAAAAAAGCCAAAGGGAAAGAAAAAAGCAAAATACAAACACCAGTGGAGATTATCAGCAACTATCAAGAGAAGCAACTATCTGAATTCCATAAGAACCTATAACCCTTTAGTTTTAATAGATGTGAAGTTTGCATAAAGTCTTCAATAATTTCAGTACTTACTGGAAAGAGACAGCCACAGAAACGGCTGTAGCCAAGCTGCAAGAATGATGTACATGCTCTTGCTCTGCACAGAGTCAGATGTGCTAGGCAGAGACACTTGCACATCATCCTCGGCAGCAGAGGTCAGCTGAAGACATGCACACAGACAGTTCTGCTGCTCAGTTGACGGATGGTGATGTGCTAGAGGATGGCACCTTGACATAGCTGTTTGCATGGCTAGACCCTTAGCCAAGGCAGATTGTCTCCATAAACACAGAGAAGAATTTTGACGCTGACTGTGGCTACGGTTTCAAGGCAGATTTGTGAGATGAGTGCTGATAACACATTCATGGCAGTGCCTTCCCACTTCATATTTTGAAATGTCACCTGTTCATGGGCTAGTATAGCTCTGAGCAGAACACTACATACAGCTTGAAGGCCAAAACCTCTGCTGAAGGACAAAATCTGGAGGGCAAACAAATATTTGAAATGTTTGCAGTTTGCAGTAACAGTCAGAAGCTGGTTACTATAACCACAGCTCACAAACTGCAGAACCTTTGTAGACTTAGCAGCTACAGTACTGCAGGCAGACTTCTCATTACATTAAAATTAAAGGGGAGATTACAGATGCAAGACTGAATGTGCAGAAAGCCTTCAGACAGAGACTCTGAATAGATTTCTTTCCTTGTATATATATCTTTTAAAGTATCTTTCATGAACAAAAATGTTTCTTTGTATGCAGATGTAAACACAAACAAAATCTTCCTGCATTTTCCATCTGCCCTACTGGAAGTAACAAACGACAGCAGCATGGCTGCTGCAGCAGCAGAACTAACAACATCAAGTGAGAAAGATGCTCATTAAACTTCATCATTCTGTCTACTTTAATGATGCTTTTACTTAATAAAAATTCCCTAAGTAGTTGCAAGGATATTAGGCAAGGTCTCTGGTTATGTATCAGGGGTCTAAGCTGTCACTAGCAAGCATGCAGTTCAGGAGAGGCATTCCCAAGGGGAAAGAGTGAATGCAGCTTTCTTGTAATAAATTCAGAGAGAATCAATAACCACAGCTTGCCACATTACTTAAGCATTTAGGAAAGTAGGTGATCCTTCTAAATGAAACCACAAATTGCTAAATGTTGCAATTTACAGCATAAGATCAGGCATGGAACCTTATAAATTGAAAGCATAGAGTCTTGCTACCAAAATCTCTGAATTTAAAAATAAAACCATAGTTAAAATTCTTAAATTCATAAAGGCCAAAAGAGTCACTTTCAAAAACAGATTCAGCACAACTGCCTCTAATTTTTCTCTCTTGTACAACAAAATACTCACTAACCAAGGGCTATGTGCTCCCAGAGATAAGAGAGAACTTGTGAAAGCTAGGGAACTTAGTGCGAAGTGTTTGATGCACACATGGATTTTTTGAGTTGAAACATTTTGAAAGAGGATTTCAAGATTGAGCTATGAGAAACACACCGGTCTCACCTGACGTCTGTAACAGACCTACAGGGTGAGTATGCAGTATAAAAAGGACCACACAGTTAAATATGGTCCTCGAGAGATGCTACCTCCAGCAATGGACTGTAATCAGAGAAACAAGGTGAAACATTCCAGCTCTGCTTGATTTTTCAAACGCTGAAGCTCAGAGTCAGGCAGATATTTAGTACTCAGATGCAGCTTCAAAAGCTGGTATTCACAGTGACCTCAACAAGACAGTCCTGAGCCCCAGGTGATGAAGCTGGAGAGCCGAAAGGCTGAATCAGGGGTGGTATCACTAGAAACCCAAAGCTGAAAGAAGTGCTTGCATGACTGATATATGCTGGATACCCTGCCTTAGTTACAGTTCACATGCACTTACTGCAAGGTGCTTTTGCCACAGCAGTTTCTGAGTAGCTAATTGCTGCTCTGGTATCCTCTCTGAGTAACTGGGACTGACCTTTCCCATGTGGGAGCTGCTAACATGTCATCCCCTCAGACCACATATTCCCCCTCCCAGGAAAGGGACAGATACTGGAATTTAATTTGTCAGTCATGTACCAGTGAGAGAAAACAGCGGAGGTTAAAATTACTATGCAACCGTCATACTATGTTGGTAGTTCACCAATAATGTTTTTAGTGACATAAGCCAGATGATCTCATCGAAGAAGAACACTGTTTGGGTAAATGAAGCCAGTATCTGTTTTCCTTACGCCCGAATGGCAAACTGCAGCTTCAGGATTCTTAACAAGGAAAACCAGACACGAGTGATTAATTTTATTCAGCTAACTTTTTGCCCTTTGTTTTCAAGTGCTCTGAGAGCAGATGGCAGCAATGTCAATGATGTTCATCATCTGAAGCTCTCGCAAGTTCCCTCAAAACCCCTCAGCTTTGGCCTGTCCCTGGCTGTGCAGCTCTCTCCTCCCGCTCTGCGATGGAGGCAGCACTGGCTGGGTGAAGGGGGCAGGTGCTGGCAGTGCCCTGTGCTGCAAGAGCCTCTGGGCCACTGCACCTGCAGCTCTCACTGTGCTGTGAAACTGCTGCCCTATTTTCAGGTCTGGTAACAGCGTGCTGTCCTCTACAGCCCACTGACACTCTGGGATGCCTAATACTTCAGACTGCCCCAAATCTCCACACGCCAGAGCCCACCTCTGAGACACTCTCAAGTGTAACAACCTGTGTTATTTTTCTGTTCCTTTCACCTGCCTCAATTACGTTCATAACCCAAAGTTCCTGCAGACTTTGCCTGTCATCACTCTCCCTAATTCCCCCTAAAACCTGCATTTCACCCCACAAAGAGACTTTCTGCATCACCAGAAATCCCTAATACCCTCAAATGCTTTTCTGGGTCTTCAGCCCACAGGCACTGGGAAGTGGAACTGATCATCTCTTCCCATCTTGGATTAGTTCTTTTTTTTTTTAGCTAGTTTTATTTTTTTGGAGCCCAAATTAGGTAAGAAGAAGAGGATTCAGCACAGGTGGAGAGCTAAGTATCCAAGCCCATGTCTCCCAGTCAGTGGAGATCTAGCTAATGAAGCCAGTGGAGTAAAGATCTTTTTGAGTGATCAAGTGCGAGTGTCTGCTGTGAGATGCTTAGCTGCACTGCTCTGTTAAAGATTTTCATCAGCTACAGCGGACAGTGGGTAGCTAGCTGACACGCAGACTCTCATGTTTAGCTATTTTAAAATGCTACATGGAGTCCACCCAACCACTCCCTCTATGTTCCCACTCTGCACTCTCACAAGCTGTTAGCTACCTTACATTAGAGACTGTTGAGTCACGCGGTCCAAAGTTGACTTACTCAGAATTCTTGCCTAAAAACACTCCAAATCTCAACAAGCAAAAAAAAAGTATTCTGCTAAAACCTTCTGGAGTTCACTGTTGCAGTGTCCATGTAGAACGTGCACCCTCCAAAATAAATCCCATGTGTCTTGCACTGGCTACTTCACTGTTTGGTTTTCCACAGGGCTCCCTTCTGCCGGACCCCGTTACCCCAGTGTATCCCCTTTACATTTGCAGCTCTATATACCTGAAGAAAAGAAAGACTCAACCTCTACTTGACCCATTTCCTACCCTGTATCTCTACAGGTTACTGTCAGACAGACCCTGACCAGAGGGACCTCTGGCCTCAGCTCAGAGGTCTGTGACCTGACATATCAGTGAGGGGAGATTTGAGCCAAGGTAACTATGATTTACAAACACTTGCTCTCCTACAGGGCTGGCAATTGATGGACAATTGTAATTTGGCCAGACACATCCACTCTTAAAATGGTTAATTTAATCCTTTGAACTCACCATCTTGCATGTTATGGGGAACTAATTCTTTTTTTTCCATAAAAGGAATTTCAAGTAGGTGTTAGGTATTTCTTTAATTAATACACAGTAATAAAAGAAAGCCTTCTACTTATATGCTCTGAGGCTAGCAGCCTTTTGAAGCAAGTACTTTAAATGTGAGGCTTGTTAGGGAAGCACAGCTGGAAGCCCATAGATGCCTAACAAAAAAAGATTTTTTTAAAAGGAAAATGTACAGGCCAAGATTTGCAAAGCTGGCTAATGACTTTGCATACGCAACCTGAAAGACGTTGCAAGAAGCGTAGCTTTTGGCAGACACAGTTTTGAAAGCACAAGGAACACTAGTAATCTAGTTTCTGAAAGTCAGACCTATCTCAATACCCAGGCAGCCCAGGACCGAAAATCTTCAGCTGTGCTACAAATCCAGAGAGACACACAAGGGGGGCCTCCATGGAACTGTCACAAAGATGGAAAGAACAGGGCATGCTTATGCTTATTTCTTTCAAAAAAGAGACAAACAGGAATTAAGATTTCATCTAGAGAATCTATTATGCTGGTAAAACAACCCCCAGTATAATGAAACAGCAGCCTGAGAGGGACCAGGGAGACAACAATTCGTTTCTGCATGTGGATAGTCCTATCAGACTACTTCAGTTCTGAAGAATTCCTCACCTGGGACTCAGATCTTCAAGCACATTCAGGAGGTCTGATCTCCCTTCTCATGCTCCATTTCAAATGGAGCAATGAGTTGTTCAGCCTACACGTGCAGATCGGTCCCTGAATCCACCCCAGGCACAAAAAAACTGCATAGGCCAGAAACTGAAGTCCTTAAGGGTAAGAATTCCCACAGACTGCAGTGGACTATTTTCCTACTTGTTTTCACAGATGAAATAGTGGTTTCCTACTTAGGACCAGAAGAAACAATTTAGTGTCAGATACAGGCATAGGCTTAAACTCCGAGGTTTGAGGTATCCCCTAGAACAAATGGCATCCTACATCTAATTCATCAAAAGCAATCAGGAGCCACAGAAACTGCATGAACATGCTCAGCTTCTTTGGCACATGCCAGCACAGGCAGCTGCAGAGAAAAACGCACCACCAAGAAGGAAAAAGACTACTCAAGTGAGAAAGAAGTGTGTTCTGTTTACTGAAGTCATCTGTACTATCACAGCCCTTATCTTTACGTATTTGTAATTTGTGAGCATGCAATAGAAAAATCAACAGTTGCTCCATTTCCCCAACCCATGCTGGGACAACACTCAAGGCCACTTGTCTGATCTCAAAGTAACCCTGGACAGACAGCAAACACAGTACAGAAAACACACTGGCATGCAGCACAGACATCCTCCTGAAGACAGCTGAGCACAGTATTCTTCATTCTTATGCTATTTTAATGTTGTTGTCCATGTGGAGTCCTTTGGGCTTCAGTAAAACAGTGCTCACTTTCCTTTCTGAATGCTACTCTGTTGCTCAAATACATACACCCTTACATAATCTTTATTATTGATTTATTACATGCATTTTGCAGTGTACCTAATTAACATTTAAAAAAAGGAAAATAGAGGGCAAAAACAGCTAAGTGCAAGCCAAGGAGCTTTCTTTAAGTTATTCTATGTCTGGCAGGTATGTATTTTTTTTCCAGTAACTAGATGAAGTGTACCAATAAAATGTATAGCGGGACTCTGGGGAAATACTGATACAGAGAGTCTCCTTTTCCTTTTTTTTTTAAAGCAAAATTGAAGTGTCTGAGTTAATCTGAGCCTGCTCTGCTGCACACTGAGGATGACCAGTTTCACTGGCAGTGGCATGGAGAACATTCAGGAAACTGCAATTCCCCACACACAGGGTATATACAGCTGCCCCGCTCTGCTGGGCTGGCTCACACACCCCTCCCAGAGTGCCTGCCTCTGCCATCCCAACTGGCTGCAGGGCCAGCTCTCCAACAGCTCCTTAAAATAAACATAAGGGCTGAGCAGTGACGAGGGACACAGTGACAAGGTGAGGAACTCAACCAAACCAACTCCTTTGAATCACCACCTCTGAGACCCTCAAAGGGAAATGAAGAAGTCCCAGTCCTGTCACACAACCCATCTGCGTGACCCAACACAAGAAATTCTGGAAGGCTGTGTGAGCTCTGGGGACCACTGTGTAAAGGGGGCACAGGATCTACTCTGGGATGCTTAGACCGAGTCTTGGGATTGAACAGGAGTATTTAAGGATTATACAGGATTTACGAGTTCTTATGGGGACAGACCGAGAGCATGGAAGTGAGTGACCAAGGATGACAGCACAGAACAAGTGCAGGGAAAAGGAAAGGGGATGAGGCAGGGAATAAATTAAGTCAATAGTGTGCAAGCAGGAGGAGGCCAGAACACTTGTTTGGCAGAACTCTGTGCCAAATCACCTTCACTTTGTCCTTTGTTCTAGCTGTTTTCTGTGTGTGTGCCCTCTGTTCTGGCAGCATGCATGCATGCATGTCCCATCAGCAAAGTTCAAGACAGATCAGCTGGTCAATAGGATGGACTGAGTCCCAGATACTGGAGCAACCAAGGGACTCTAGGATCAGACTCCCAAAAGACTGAGGGGTGTAGGCTGCTAAGACTAGGTCTGAGGGCCTGCTATTTGGAACATCAAGATTGGGGAGACAGGTATCAGAGGGATCCCTGACATAGGGTTTTCCCTAGGCATTGCAGGGAAATGTATTGAGGAGAGCAGTCTGGCTGTTGTTTGTCCTCTCTGTGTTTATGTGTCCATCTGTCCTCCCATCATGCTAATCTGCCCATGGCTGGCCATGTGTACATACGTGTTCTGAGTCTTTGGTCAACCTTGCTACTGACAGGACAGTGGAACAGGGATATGGAGCAGATGCTTACTGCCATCAGTGAAGGAATTAACTTGGTTCCTCCAGGACACTGGATTTAGCTGCTGAAAAGCACTACCAGGAAGATGAAGAGTGGAAGAAACCCATTTCACTTTATGGCAACATTGCAATGAAAATGTCGCTTTTTGACACAAAGGACCACATCTGAAGTGCTACACATCTCAGACATTCCAATTTCACTCGGCCACATGAGTTGGCTTTGTTTAACTCATGATGGATACACTTTCCAGAAAAACTGTTCTTGGCTAGAGCTTTCGAACATGCTTAACAGGTCAATGCAGGTCTTTCCACTTCCAAAACACAGCCCTTTCGACTACTCCCTGGCCAACATGGGCACAAACATGCCAATTGTGTCAACCTTACAGACACCTGATAAGTTGTGCTCTGACAGATCACCGTACATGTAAAGGAAAAAGGTGATTCAAAGCCAATTTCAAAATCATTGTCATCATATATGTTAAAAGGCTGAAATATTGATAGCCAAAGACCAAGTTGTTCTATATGGAAGCAAAAAATTTCCATATAATGGTTTTCCAGTTATGTAACTTTACTGTGGAAGACCAAAGATGGTCACTCAGAAACCATATAATAAAATTATACAGACTATTCACCTAATTTTCCAGGCAGTTTTGAACAAAACATCACAACCTTAATATTTGGCAAACAATTACTGGGTTTTAAGCAGATCTTTGGTGATTTTCCATGGCTTTCACTGTGCCAACAAAGCTGTTCCAGAATCTTTTCATGAGGGACCTATGCTATGTGGCAGCCAATAATCTTTATAGCAACACTGCAATGAAAATGTCGCTTACTGTAATGAGCAGAGATCCTAAGTTAAGCCCCCAGCTACCTTTCCATTATTTTTCATTATCGTTTTTCTGGGTTTGCTATGCTTTAAAGTACTCAGGGAATTACCCCAAATTAGGCTCACTAGTCAGCTCTTCATTACTCAGACCACGCTGAAACTGAGCAATCAGCAAACTGAACCAGCTCCTGAGTAACACAAGACACTAACATTTGTTTGAATGTTTACAATTTCTTTTTTAGTCTGTCCTCTTTCTTAAAGGTCTGTTCTGCAAAACAAACTTGCTTACAGTTGGAGGTGGTTCTAAAACAACAGGAAGATCACATAGTATTTTTTCATGCCATTAACACCTTGAGCAAAGGATTGGGCTTCCCTTCATCTACAAGAAACAAACTGTGATATAGTCATGTTTTCTTGACAGCAGTGTTATTCCTAGACTTGTGTTCCATAGTGCTAGATGAGGTGGGTGAGATAAGAAGTCTCACTTACTTTGTGAATCCTCATCCCTTATCTATGGCAGATTTTTACACTGGCTTCCTTCCCTCTTGCAAAGCAAGAAGCTGACCAACCTGCTTGAAAAGAGCAGTAATGCCGACATCGGTTCCGATGTCATCCAATCCGCACAACTTCCCAAGTTGCTTTCACTGTCTTTCAGGGCCCACAGTGTGAACAACATAAAGCCTTTTAGAAGGCTTTCTTCTCCCCCAGTGTCTGTCAAGATGAAATGGCAATACAGTGTCAGCCTGATTTTGATTTCAACACAATCAATACAGGTTTTGCTTCAGATTTCATCGGGTTCAAGGTCTGGCCTTTAAGGTCAATTATCCATGCAAGCAAAAAGGCAAACTGCTGTTGCAGTGTGGCTTACAAACCCCAAACTATGTACAAAATATGAACAACATCTAGGCTGGCTGTGAACAGTGGAATGAAAATTATGCTTTCTCATCAAGTGCTAGTAATAGCTAAGGCCAATGAGTCATTCTGTGACTTCTTAATGCATGTATTGACCAAAATAGTTTCTCTTGCAAGGAAGGTAGGATTATGCATACTGATCTGGTTTTGCTCAACATCCTTTTGCCGTAGGTAGGCTGCACTTACCCTAAATTGTTGGTGCTTACGAATGCTCATGAGTTAAAGGAACAAATATGGAACTTTTACTGAAAAGGACAAGAACTAGTTTACTCATCAGATATTTGCAAAAGGCACCCACGGGAACCTTCAAGTGTGATGTAAAATAAATCAGTAATTTCACCCTCTTCTGGGCAAGAGCAAAAAGAACATGGAGGTGAAAACACTTGCAGTCAATCAGCTCAAGTGCCACAGCAACAACAAAGGCAGAAAGAGTACAACAATGGGGAGGCAATTACAGTGCTGCACTCTTGGTGGACAAACTGCAGATCATCTACTTTGCATCTTCTTTGAAACATGCTGGAAAACACATAGCAGGGAGGGCAAACATGGCTCCTAGTTCTTTCTTTCCGATTTCTCAACCAACAGGCTCTTAACATGTTTTCCAAATGCCAGCCTATGCAGACAAGGTAGCAAACAGGCATCCCCTTACTTGTCAAAGATAAGATATTAGATGAGATATTAGGAGAAATTTCTTCACTGAAATTGTGGTCAAGCATTGGAAGAGACTGCCTAGGGAAGTGGTGGAATCACCATCTCTGAAAGTATTCAAAATACGCGTGGATGTGGCGCTTAGAGGCACGGTTTAGTGGCAGACTAGCAGTGCTGTGCTCATGGTTGGACTCAGTGATCCCAAAGATCTTTTTCAACCTTTGTGATTCTATGATTCAACTGCCAGCATTCGCCAAGCTTGCGATATGGAGCAGATTTATGAGAAATGAAGGAGTGAGAAAAGCAAAGTGACAAAAGATTTGTCAACAGCTCTCTGTCACTGAGAATGCACTTCATTAACCAGTCAGTTGCAGTGTCTAGGAGACACATTTATTGACAACTTACTGCCAATTGATCCAACATCTATATAAAACTCTTCTTATGCAACGAGCTTGCTGACTCAGATGATGATGAGATCTATAGAGAATTAATAACTATACTAAGCCCCAAACTGCTCTAATTTCTAAACAAAATGAAACCAGAAGTTATAATATCCCACCAACATCTCAGCAGCTAGACCATATTCACTGCTTACAGCACATTTTAGAATGAGATTCACTTTGATACACTCCATAGCTGAGGCAAAAGTATGGTATGGGTATGAAGTAAAAGTCCTTATGCAAACACTGTTTTTTACTTTTATGGCCATATGTACTTGTGGGAATACTTTTGAAATACAGGGACTCTGCATCTTCTACTCCCTCAATTTAGCATAGAAGCACCCAGAGATGCTCAGGGCTGTACAGGACCAAGTGCTCTGTGCAGTCACATGCCTCAGCCTCTTGCCAGGACAGGGTAATGCCGTGAATGGCTAATTGATCCTGCAGTGGCTTTAACAACTGGCAGTCACTTCACACCACTGGCAGCACTTCTGCAGTGCACACGTTCCCATCCTTTGCTTGCTTTGCTTTGTACTACCTGTTTTATCACTTCATGATAAGGCAGTGTCAAAGACAGCAGGCATAACCTATTCTGGCATCTCCATCTGGCTTTATATATCAGACTTGTGCTGCTCTGGTGGATTAGTTTCAGATCCCTGTTGGCAGATCAAAGGCAGCAATAATAACCACAAATCAATCCCTCTTTAAGGCCTAAAACATCTTCTCCTTCATCGCATGCCTCATTTCTTCACCACTCCAAAGCCCTTATAAATACCAACTTTGCCTAGACACAACAGTTGTATGCAGATACTCAGACCCTGGAGAATTTGGCACTTTGTTTTCACCTGCTTTTTTCTGTTCTATTATGACAATCAAAATGAGCAGCACCAATAGAGAGGTGCTCACATAGATAAAACATTTCAGTCCCTAAAAGTCAGAAAGCTGCTTGGTGCCAAAGTTAGAACATATGCAGAAGATGGCTTGCTTCCCTTAGTTGCATCTCAGGTAATATATCTTCCAGCACTCATCAGAACTGTATTTCCACTGAAGCACCCAGCTGCTTTCAGCTCACTGCTCAGTGCTCTAAGCTGACCAACAGATGTTTTCAGATACAGAAGAGATGCATCCTTAGTTGAACAACTGCACAGGGGACAGGCTGCTGCCTAATGGTGTTTCCAGACAGCTTCCCCCTTGATTAGCACATGCCCTAGAAAACAGGACTCAGAAAAGGGATTCATGAGGTTCAAGATCCACACTCTTGCTCCCATACAGGGGAAACATCTGGATCCTTTTGCCATGATTGTGCTTGCATTTTTGAGATTGCTCTTGACTTCCTGATGTTCACCTCCTAGGATTTACCTAAAGACAGTGAAAGTTAAAAAATGACTCAAAGACTAGGTAGCAGCTCTCTGCTTGGCTATGTCTTACTACCAAAATGAGACTTTTACTACAGGAGTTTTGTTTACTCCCTCTCTGTAACACCCTCACAGGGACAAAGCTGCACTTACCATGACGTAGGTAGGCAGTTCCCTGGACCTCAAATCACTCAGAGATACTGTGGCCAAAAAAAAAAAA
>VYXC01003877.1:491137-632786 GCA_013397175.1 Platysteira castanea
AATCTGTGCCTTGGATTTCACATGAAAACTGCATTTGTGCTGTAAAAGATATGCCTGCATAGGCAGTGAAGACATAAACTCTCCCTCTCATCCTTCTTCCAATCTTTCTATCTTGTTACTTGCAGTTTGAACTACGATTTTGAAGAGATTGCAACGTCAGCTAGAAGTTAGATCAGCAATAGTTCAACATTCCTACATTCTACTTAAAACAGAACCCAGAGATAAACAGCAAAAATGAGAGCTGCTTAAAGATCTCCTGAAATTCTTAAGAAAAAATTAATCAATTAAAGATAAACATACACAAATCATCTGGTGCCAACATTGCATTTGTACAGCTTGCAAAGGCCAGAAAGACAAAGTATTTCAGGATTGCCACATAAGGGCTTGAAAAATATTTTCTCCTAAAATTCTTTTGAATACAAAGTACTTTGATCCTGATTTTTTCAGTATTCATTTAAGTTCCACTCAATTGACTGCTTACCCCTTATAATTTTTTACTATACACATAAAACTAGAACACTGTCTCAACATATGGAAAATGTGGATGGTACATATTGCTCATAGCCACACATAATTTTAAGAACTGTAACTGTACTATTTCTAGATAATTTTTAAACTATGACAAAGATGCATGCTATTGAAGAAAAATGGCGAGCCTATAAAAAGCTGTATGTGTTTGAGTCAATCAAGTAAAGGGTATAATTTTCTTCTTATTGTATGATTCTTCTGCATGCTAGTGACTTCAGAAAGTCAGAAAGATTAACCGAAGACCAAGAAAAAAAGACTATCCTCTTCCCTCTCCCACTACTGAGCTTAGAAAAATGTCCAAAAAAAGGAAAAAAAATGACACTGGCAGCTTCTAGGACAGTTTAATAAACCTTGGGGAAGGCCTTAGTGTTGAATTTGCCTTCCCAGTAGAACCTAAAGCACTGCTACTAAAGCAATGCAATAAAGTTTATGCACTTGTCTTTACTGCTGCATAACTTATCTTTGAGAAATGATACTGTGGTGAACAACTGCTCCCTATGAATCTCTTCAGGCTTCAGTGGACTGCAGGCTTTATCACACCAAGTAAACTGGATCAAGATTGAACTCCAAACTGAAATATATATACCATATTTTTGGATTAATGAAAAACATTTAATTCAAAACTTAAATACTAGTACACTCAAGTAGTTTTTTGTGCTCCATGTCAACTTCCAAACTACAAGTCTTTCTGACATATTTTACACTGAAACTAAAAAGAAATAAATTCCACAACCACTCATATTTCTTTCTGTTCAAGAAAATTTCCCTTTTCTGTTTTATTAGTTTTCTGTCTAACAAAAAGCAAATCTATCCTTTCATTAAAAAACCAAACAAGAAAACCCAACCAAAGTAGAACAGGAGTCACAAATACAAAACCACACTGCAAATTCAGAATAAACATAACTAAACCTCAGTAATCAAAGGTATATGAACTTTACTTCTTTGCCTAGTCTAGTGCTCATGGTAGTTTGCTCAGATCACTTCCCAGCACTGTAGTTACCCTGCTCTAGAAAATGCTTCTGTTTTGGGGTGCATGCTTTCGGTCAGGTCAGCAAGTTGATGTGTCTACGTAGCTCTTTGATGACCAGATTTAATATGATGGAAGCGTGGGAAACCCTAGCCAGAGGAAAAAAGGAAAAGGAAAGAAAATAAATCAATCAATTTTTAAACTCAAAACTCCCCCCACAAATCAGACGGTGGGAATTGGAAGGTGTAACTGCACAGTGGATTATGCATATATGCTGTGGAGAAAACTTCATTGTCACTCAAAGCCCACAAGCCCATGCAACACTGACATAAGGAGCGGTGAGGAATGAGAACAATGGGACAGAGAGCCACAGAATAATGGGCAGCCTGATTTCTTCCCAAGGACTTATCAGACAGGTCTGCAGAACAGCTTTGTAAGGAAACTGATGTAGCCCAGAAAAACAACTGTGCTTAAGGACTGTTGACCTGTGAGTACAGTAGGGTAGTTTTCACCCCTGGATGTTATGATTGTTGGCATTTCTCCACGCTTTTGCCTATCAGAAGATAATTTCAGGATGCTAGATTATTTGATAAATTCCAACATTTCAGGGAATGTGCTAGGTAAAATGTTGTATTCATTTTGATGAAAATAAGAAAATGAGAGGGAAAAGGTACATTTAAGCACAGACCTCTTGCAGTGGTTAGCAGATGCAGCTGTTTCAGCCATTCAGGTCTGGGGGTAATGGTCTATGGACCCAAGAGCCATGGAATGGCTGCCACCTGCTTTGCCAGAGTTAACCAGTCTGGCAAGAAGAACTCCCATTTCCTCCATATCCTTGAAGGACTTGCAGTACCGTTTAGGAATGCTGACACCTAGAAAAAAATTGCCTCAGGGAGAGGAAAAAAAACCAAGCTAGGGGAAGGATGGAAGAGAGGAAGGAAGAGCTATGAGGTCAAAAGAGGGCTAAGAGACACACAAAGCTTCATGTATGGAAAAGCAACTGACCCTGGCAAAAGAAGGCAAAGCTGGTATATTGCAAGAAACATGCAGGTAAACTCCCATTTCAGTGAAGAAAGGGAGCATGGAAGGAATGATGGAATAGATGAGCATGCAAACCATAAGAATTCATTAAGCCCTTATGGTATAGAAGAACATGGAGGGCTCTTGACTGATGCAAGGAGCATACCCCCCAAATGCTGGTCTCCTTATTCTATGATTTTCAGTACCATTACTTCAAGAGCAAGCACAGTTAGCATGAGCACACACTGCAGCAGACCATTCCCCCTTTAAACATACATGGTGCTTGTCACTTCCTCACATCCATCTCTCAGTCACATTAGCTCCATTAATGAAAAAATAAATGTTGCAGAAGGGAAGTATTAACACAGCCAATGCCACGGACATTAATTTTAAAAATGCTATTTACTTTGTATCAGAGCAGTCATATATCTTGATCTTGAACAGTTCTTAGTCTTGTCCAGATTCTGATTCCATGCTGTAGAGAGAAACTCTGTCCTGACTCTCCTTCCTGCACATGATTAATTTACTTAACATCTTTAGTACTGTACCTACTTGATGGGCTTCATACATTTAGTAGAAGACAGTAATTCTTATTAAAGCAAAAAAGAGTTTTTTAGTGCAAATCCTGGATAGTGACTTACTGTAAAGTATAGACACAATACAGCTAAAACTATCTGCTTGAAGAGAGAAGTCACCCAGCTCTATACACAACAGTTGGCCCAAACAGCTTTGTGAGAAATTTGCAGCTCTGTGAAGAGTGGGTGGGTCTCCAGTCTTGAGGGAAAAGTGCTAGGTCCAGCCAGCTGCCTACGAGTATCATTCAGCATCTGTCTTTGAAGATCCAAGAGCTGAGACACAGGACCCTAGTGAAGACAGCTGTGCACATAGCCCGCCTTTCTAAATCTGTTCCACTAACACAAACCAACCACAATGTCAACTCCTCATTTTCTCTGAACCAACAGAAAAAACTACAGAGAGCACAAAACAACAACCAAAGCACAAGGAAAAGGTCAGTCTGCATTGTTTTTATTTGCCAAGAGAACTAGGCAGTCAGATGAGGAGAGCCTATGTAGCCTCTGGGATGTGTCGGTGGTGATCTCAAGACACGAAGGATCTGGCAATTATCTCCATAGCAGTCACTGTTAGAAGTAAAACAAGTATTTTCAGAAATGGGAGAGGAACCAGAAGCACTTACCCTGTCAGGAAATGTGCCTATAGATAACTTGGAAACACCTTGCATATGTGAACATGAGTTTACTTCCACCACCTCCTCACATGTCCAAGACGTGACTTCAGTTGTTCTTAGCAGATGCCAGGTGACCTCGATGTTCTCCTGCTCTGATACCACATTAGTGCCCAGCTCCCCAGTAGGGCTCTTTGGCAGACATCACATGCTAAGTTAGCATTACTAAAGCCCCAGCTGATATTCTCTTCAAAACTCCTCTGTTCCCCCTTTCTTGGTCTCTATGGCAACGTCCAGCATCCTGCAAACAGCACGAGCCAGCTCAGGGCTCACTCTGCACTCATTCATGTTAGATGTTTGAAGAATCACCTCTTTTCCCTGTACAATGTTTCTAAAAACAGAGTTTTACTCCCTGCTGATGTCCCCACATCTCTGACACAGTTCCACAGCTCTGTCTCACAATCCCATGGTGGTTGCCCCAAATGAGGTCCCATTCCAGAATAAGTAAAAGAGCCAAAATCAAACCCAAACACGTCTATCACTGGCTGCGGACCTTCTCTTGAAAATCCTGGTTCTTGTGAGAGCTTTCATTTTTAAAAGCTATCCCTGCTAAGTAAAGGCATTGAAGATCAGCTGTAGATAGCCAAAATTAAAACAGGGAGGCAAGGACAAAAGAGTGGGACTTTCCTTTGACCTACATTTTTTCCAGGATACATCTTCCTTATCAGCCATTTTGTTTAAATGAGCTGTGATCATATGTTATTATTCCTCACTTTTCACTCATTCTGTACTTATGTTAATTCTGGCCTGGGAGAATCAAGAAGATCTCATTTAAGTTGATTCTGTTCTTATTCTTTTACTATATTCTTAAGACATATTTCAGTACTGGCAACTTTCAATCAGATATTCTCAGAACCTTTCTGAACATTTTTTTTCTAATTTGGAAATTATTTTTAGTAAGAGGGGGATATATCTGTGGTGTACTTTTTATTCCTGCTAGAACAGTGAAGAACAGGCCAGGAGTTCACAGCTTTAAGATAAAGTAATCAACACATAAAATAAAAACAGTTTGAAGAAAGAAAGAAACTTCCTTGAAGGAATTACATTAGTTTTGCAAAAATTAGTTTAATAGTACTTCTGTTTATGTGTATGGGGGGAAAAAACTACACATGCTACAATGGGAGATCTGTAACTTCTCCCAGCACATGGAAGAAAACATTTTCTTTCAGAAGGAAAAAGTAATTTTCGTTGAGACAGTATATAATTTTCCACACACAATGTGTTCATCCAAACCCAACCTACATGTCTCCGTACCTTATGCTCAAATTTTCTCTCACTGCATTCAATACATTAAGTGCTGCCTAACTCCCACCTCCTGAATTCAGCAAAAAAAATCATTTTTTCCTTTAAAAAACACCCTTTGAAATAGAATGTGTTCTTGTTATGGCCTACAACTTAAGAGACTGAAAACAGCCATTAGTTAACAACCTACCTATTACCCTGTAAAGTGTTAACAAGCGTGAACCCCTGCTGTGAAGAAATTGCCCGAAGAAAAGGGCAGGGCACACACCCTGGTCCACTCTGATCTGGAGAGAAAAAACCTACCGCAGCTTTATCACTCAAAAAGCCTTGCTCTTTTATCCTCCCATGCTACCTAACCTTTGTTGGCCGGCAAATAAAAGGGTGGGCCACAGCATAGCCATGGGGTTTGCATCCCTGCACACACTCATGAATCTTGGTCAGTGTCTAAATCCTGGGAGCTCTGCACCTCTTCTGGAGCCACCTCACCACCCCAGGGACAGGGACATGCTTGAGATTATGCACCACCACTGTATTTACACTGAAGGCTACACACCCTTATACACTTGAGCTATCAAGTCAGAGCGTTTGCTAGTTACTGGATTAAAAGAGGAGAGGGGGCATACTGAAACCTGGACTTTTCTGGAAGCAAGAGGAAGAGATGATTCAAAATGGCTCAGAATAATTTTAAAGCCTGTTAGTTCAAGCTATGATTCTAAAATAACATGATTGAAGTAATTCAAAGCAGTCACTGAGTTTAGCAATTTAGTGGTATTAAAGGAAGTGGAGTTGACGCAAAGTAAACACGGTGAACCAAAATCACAAAAAGGAAAACCAGAGTCCTAAGAAGAGGACAAGCAAGAAAATGCAAGTTGGTTGTGCTTCTGACATTCGTCCATCATACCTCTCTCCACCTACTGTTTGGTAATGAGAGGAAAAGGCAGAAAATACTGTCTTATATCCTATCCTTTGATTATTTGTGTCCTTGATTTCTGCTTTTACTAAATGCTCCATTTTTCTACTATTGAACTTTCTCCTATCTCTTCCCTTTGCTTAATCAGCCAATCCTTCTCATTTATCGTCCCTGTTCAGGATTTTGGCTCTTCCCATTTCTTTTCTCTTTCCAGCTCATCAGCCTTCACCTTCTTACTGGTCTTCTTCATGTACCACTCTTATGCTTTCTTCTTTCCTTTCCTTGTTTCTCATCCTTCATCACTTCTTTTTTAATTTGGATACTCATCTTTCCATCTGTGCTCCCTTTTTGCCTCTCTGGTGGTTGGATCTGAAAAGGAGTTAACTCTGTTTTGAGACACTTAAGCAGGAAAATGAAGGTCTCTTCTTAATATTTTTCACAGCAGATGGGCACACACTGCACAGAGGGGATCTGCTAAAATGTGTTTTAAGATATTTTCCTGGATCCCATATAACTGTTCAAAAATATTTTTAAAGTATTTAAAAAGGATTTCCTATGAAACATTTAATAAAAATCTTTATGGGAATTGCAATAAATTCCATTTTTTCCCTTAAAAAGAAGGCATGAAATAAAAGTTATTACTGACATCTGTCATATTTTAAATTCCTTTATAAAATTTAGTAGTGGCAGCAACAGATGTAGCATAAAACACTGTGAAACAATCTCCTTAATAGAGCATCCTTTAAGGAAAGCAACTTCATCATTGACAGTCATTTAGTAACACAGGAGGCAGCTTCCCAGGAGAGATTTGCTGCTGTTATATTAGAGGTAATTAAACTATAAGGTGATTTATTTCTTTGCAGCCATGTAATTGAACTTTCTAAAGCCATTAATGATACCTTATGAAAGTATCAGCAGATGCGGAACATGATTATCCCTGGCAAAACTGAGTTTACAACACACAGAGCCACAAAAATTCTACAAAATGCCATTTATTGGCAAAACATTAATATATTAACTCACAAAGGACAGTGCAGTGAGGGTAGAAATGCTGTCACTAAATGTACATCTCTCCACCCTTCCCCCAGCTCTCTCCTTCCTATGATTGACAGTGATTTTCAGAGAGTAGGCATTTTCTCCAGGCAAGAAAATCTGAGTACATAAAGAATAGCTTTTACATTAGTTCTACTGCAGCACTACTGATTACTAAAGGAAGCTCCAGACAACAATATGTATATATATATTTGAAAATAATGTGTATTTAAGAGTAAAAAAGTCCCTTATGTATAAAAATAGGAGTATAAATACCTCACATATTTTCCCCACTATATTAACTAATCCAGAAAAAAATCCTTGATATGTCATTTGCTGATTGATGAGCACAGAGAACTGAGACCTGAGCACAGAATTTTATTGAGGAAGACATTTTCATCTGCAGCCAAATCACCAGGGAAACACTTTGTCAAACAACTTCATTCTGCAGGGAGACTTTGTGACAATATTGGCAACTTAAGAATTTGTTCTGTTTTTTCCAATAGCTTCTACCTGTCCATGTTGAGAAATATTTACAGGAGCACTGTAATTCATGCAGATGACCAGCTTAAAATCTGGGAACAAGTGTTTCACATTTCACTGCAACAATATGTAAAAAATAGATGCTCCCAAGCTCTAGTTTTAAAAGAGTATTTATCTCTTGATCTATATATAAACAATCCAATATATTTTTTGGAAGACTTTCATACCAAATCCGTGTACTTTCATGATACTGACCTGCATCTGCAGGGCTATAAATCGATACTTGTTTTCAAGTGCTCAAGTATCTCTTTTACCCCCCTGCCTCCCGTTTTTTTTAACTGAGTGGGGACTGAATCTAACAAAATGCTGCCTTTACATCATCAAGTTAGGTCAGATGCTAGGATTCCAGTAGAACACCATGGGTTAATATATTCACACTCCTGCTGCTCCTAAAAAAGGAATCTGAGCCCTGTTGATTGGCTTGAAGCTTCTAATTATTTTCTGTGTTGAATAAAATTCCCAGGTTTCACAGTTTTTCCCTGAGATGGCAGGAAGAGTGACCTACTGTGAAATTTTCTCAGTTGAGAACAGTCATTTGCTGCTCTCAGTGGCTCAGCTGTGCTGTCCACAATGGGCTAAACCTGACAAATCCAGAAACAAGTAGTCTCAGTCAGGATTTATGTATAAAATTGTATGCACAATTCCTTTGTTCATATATAAGCATAAAACCCCAAATAAATGGCTAAACAAGATGGCTAAGACTACCTGGCATGTGACGGAGTGGGGGAAGAGGGGAGTGCCACTATTTCTCTGCAGTCAAGGCATACTTTCATCCCAGCAGGTCAGCAGCAATAACTCTCAACTTCAATTCAAGCCACTGGTAGAACTCCAGTCCCTTGCATTAAACAGGGTTAATTTCTCCTTTGGATTCTAGCCTTAAACCCTCTAAGCCTAACTGATAATTCTGTATCTAAAAACGACGAGTTAAGCAGAATAATTACAATTTTTCTCACTGAAGTTTCCTTAGGTATATCAATGCCATTTTACCTGAGCAATCTGCCAATGGTGTTATTCCACTATCTAATTTAAAGGATGTGGGATCAAGTCTTTAGTTCTAGATGCCAGTCAGCTGGCAAATAAAAAAGTTTTTTATCCAGCACTGAGCATCCATTTCCAGCATTCCTATTGCCACAGGATTCACTCAAACCTCCGCTGCTGCCCATCCTCCTTACGCTGGCCTTTGCAAACATAGAATTATGATTTTAAAAAACTCACACCATGCCACATGTATATTAAGCAAAACTAACAGGCTGAAATATGGTCTGAGCAGGTTACCACCAACTTCATTACCTTTTCTAAAGCTATGAACACACTTTATCAGTTATCTCTTATGAAACATTTCTCTAAGTCATCTACTGTTATCTAAAATCTCAGATCAAGTCCCACCTCAGACAAAACATCTCCTTTGTTTATAGATAAATTCTGGCAAGGATGAAGTTGAATGATTTGGTGTGAGACTTTAAAATTGCAACTCTTCATACCTGCTGTTTCACTTGGGTTTTTTGAATTAAAAAAGCCTTGAAACAAACAAACAAAATTTTAAAAACCCCCACTCCAGTGCATTCTTTCCTACAACACAAATAGCTTAGTAAAAACAAGTGTGTGGGTTTCTTTTACTGCCTAAATTGCTGTGTGAGTAGAGCAAGGTGCCTAATGCTCTCTGAGATCATCTACACATCTGTCTCAGTGATAGGTGTTCTCTTACAAGGGACAAGCCCCCAGCACAGAGCTGCTTCTGCAGTGGCTGTCAGCGGAGTGCTTGGAGCCCTGTTCACTCGTCCTAGATGTGAGAGATACAAATGACTCCTCTGAGCTGGGCATCCTCGATCTGACGCTGATGATCCTTTCCTAGCAGATCACTTTTACACATTTTTTTCCCCCTACTATACACTGTTATCTTTGGCTTGTTGATCTCTGACTACTACGGCTTGTAGTTCACATGGCACACAAATAAATATAAACCAGATAACAATGCCAAAGTTCTTATACTCCACAAAGCAGAGAGCACAAGGCCAGGCTGACTGAACATTTCGCCTCACATCTGGAAAAGGAAGTGCTTTTCCCTTTCTACCAGAGCATATGAACACAGCTTGTTACAGGCACCGCTGCGTTAACCTGACAGGTTTACAAGGCCCTGGCTTGCTCAGCAGTAATGATCTTTCAACATCCCTGTCAGATCAATGTGCAGCTTTCCTCAGGACCCACTTACTGGAACACTGCTCAGGAGGGAATGTAACTTTGCAAAACCACGCTCAAATCAGATGGCTCTACCAGGAGCTGCTGCAGTGAGAGACACGGGGATGCCTGCAAAGTCCTTTGATTTGGCATGCTGGAATGATGCATCCCCGACCCTTCACTGACGACACTGCAGCACAGCTTTACCTGTGTTACCTACCATTGTTAAAGATTTTAACCTCAGGATCTAGTTTTGTTTCAAGTCCTTTCCCGCCACTGGGCTGCAATTTTTGGCAAATGTCTCGCTGCATCTGGTCTTTGTCCCCGGCAAACAGGAGACAGTGGGAGGCAGTTAAGGTATCATCCTGAACATACTTTGACAAACTGCAAATGTAAAGAAAGCATGGGACATCTCATTACCATAAAAACACACTGGTTTTTACTCTCTCCTAAATGTAAGTGTAGATATACATAGCTTGACAAAGAAGACCTGTTAAAAAACAGACACAAAACAAAACACCCAAGAAACGACAGCTCAGCTTATTAGCATTGGGCAACGAGTATTTCTTACAGATTCCCTACAGCACCCTCCTCTTAGAGACAGAAAGGTGTTTGAGTGGAGAGGGCAGAAAGATTTGATCTTTCTTTTTCAGTTTTTTAAAAAAAATGCTTCACTGTTACAATCTAACCTGGTAAAACTAAATTTCAATTTTTTTTCTAGTTAAACCATGAATTTTTAATCCTCTTGCTGCGAACAGCATTGCTATTAGTCCAAAGAGAGTTCAGACAGTAATTATTACTAGTACCTTAACCACAGACACAAGATGTATAACTAAAAAATAATTTCTCATTTTGAATGTATTATCTTTTGGACAGTAGAAAGTCTACCCCACAATTTTGAAGCTGTTTCTCAAGGATTTTATTTTTAACCTGCTCAGGATTACTAACATGAAAACACCTTCTTTCCAAGTGTCAAACAGCAGGCACTAACACTGTGTCTTGAGTCTTGAACGAGACTTCACTGAAATGACACTGCCTATTTCAAACCTGCCTTCTCTGAGAGGAAAGACATTAATACCTGACCAAACCATGCTAACATTGCTCCAGCTCAGGAGCTGGACCCCAGCATCTCAAAGGGATGTCACAAGACTTCTACTACGGACTTAGTACCTAACAACAAGCTTTAGGCCACAAGTGCTAGCCTCCCTGTTGCCCTGGTTTTTGCTAAGCCTTCTGTTTTTAACCTTGGAGTCAGATACTTTCAACCAGTTTCATGTAAATAATAGCCAATGTTTACTTAACGGTAGTTTCTGTTTTTCATTCCTTTTGTGATAAGAGAACTTTGATGAGCATCTTTCTTCTCCAGTGGGAGTGAGACGGAAGTGACATGTTCTCCAATCTCTTGTGGAGTTGGGACATGTATAAGAATGTGAGATATGTCAATAATAAAGATTATTCCCTCTTTTCTGCTGAATCTGGCAGGTGTGAGAGCGTCTTTATTGTGTCTTCCCAGACACATCTGGTGAACCCCGACTTTAGAACTGACACCTCCCCTAAAATTTAACTGTCAAGTTGTAAAGCAGGGCAGCATTACAGCAACTCAACAGAAATGTATGTCATCATTCAGGGCATATAATCCCTTATCTACTGATCTGTTTTAGAAGAAAGCAAAAAACAGAGTGCTGGATGGCAAAAGCAGCCAACATCACGAAGAACTGAACAAAGTCAGTGTGGTTTCCTTGCTGCGGTCCTATCACTGGGGGCAGTTACACAGTTAAGGTCATAGTGGAGCAACTGCAGATGCTGCACTTTCAATCCTGCTTCAAAACTATTATTTAATTCCTCATATATTGCTGTCTACATCCGAAGACCAGAAATAGTAAGAAATTAGGACTCAGTACTTATTCATGAGATCAAATTTAAGCAATTCTTCTTTTCGGGATTGCAGGCTTGATTCTCCTCTCATTTGCTCTCACACAGAAAAGGAGTAACTGCGGAGGTCAATGTCAGTGCAAGAAAGGGATGAGTCATTCCTTAACTGCAGGTCTGTACTGAAAGGGAAGAAGTGATTTCCCAGCCAAGGCAGCACAGACAACAGAAGCAGTGAAGAAGCAGAGCTACGAGTTTCAGCTGCACAAGACTGCTGAGCCGTATGTTGTTGTATCTTTACTGTTATTCGTACTCATTAAAGCCAGCTTGAATGCTTTCTGGCATGCTGGGTATCAGACTTTCCTCTCAAGAACAGACAAAAGCAAGGCAGTAAGTGTGCTCTGTTTTACATACCACGGGGCTGATGCTTGCTAGGTGTAAGCTGCAACAGCATGATGGACCTCTTACATCAGTGGACAATCTCTCTATTTTACATTTAGAAGTTAGGAGATTACAGGATATACCTTTTACCCTTTTCTAACATTCCAGGGTAAAAGATCTAGCCTTTGACACAAGTGTCAATACTATACTCAAAAACTCCAGCTAGAGAGATAGACAAACAAGCCTGCAAATGACTCAGAAATGTTACCTCCTTGCAGTCACATTGAGAACACAAATGGTGCACAAAGACACTAGCAGAGTAGATTAAAATCCACTGAAATGACTGCAAGGAGGTTTACATTTAATTAACAGGATACAAGCTTCAGATGGACAGACAGAGCAAGAAGAGACACAGTGAAACATAACCCTGAAGGTCCTTCCTTTACACAGCAGAAAAGAACTGAAAAAAAAGTCATGGATATTTTACAGGTATAACTATTAATAAGGACTTCTATATTCCTTTTTCTTAACTGTGAGGGAACACCTGTTCTGACAATCACACCTTCTTTGACAGAGAAGAATACTCTTAACTCCATACGCTACCAACTTCAACTGCCTCTCAGGAAGGCTCAAACACCAGTCAGCACCACACAGTTTGGGGTACTCCAAACTATGAAAACTCCTGTCAAAATCTTGACAACAAGCACCATAGCCTCACACCTATGGGAAATCAGCCAGACAGAGGAGAAGGCACTACATTTGCAAGAAATTTCATCCTGGAATACAAAGGCAATGCAAAGAAACCTGCCAAGCCAGCCGGCCAGTATGTTTCAGAATCAGAAGAGTGACACAGCAGACAAGTCACACCAAGCAGCACAGCAAACAGCAGCAGATGAACGGCCAGGATCACCACTGCAAGTGAAACAGCACATCAGTAACAACTCTTCCCCACACCTTCTCTAACTCTTTCCTGGGAATGACTGATTTGTAACTTGATGGGATCTGACGAAATCCCACCAGAAGGGACGAAACTAGTTTTGCAAAGTTTAAAACCACTTCCAGCTTTAAGGAAAAGACATAATGGGGCAGGCTTGGATAACACAATAAAAAATAGAGAACCCAGATCTGCCAGTCTCTATTCAGGAAGAATCAGCAACTTTGCAAGACAAGATCAAATGAGCTCTGACCTCACTGGACATGTGTGATCTTGAGTATTAGATCCACCACTAACACACAGTGATGCCACTAGGCAACTTTTTAAAATTAGCCATACATGCCCAGAATGTAGGGAACTCACTAACCATAAGTCAGAAAAAAGGATAAGAGAGAAGGCCACACTGGGCCAGAGGATTTGGCACTGGAAAGATTACTCTGAGACTGGATTTATGAAGCAAAAGTATGTCGGAATGCCAATACATGTACCATTTAAGTGGCCTGTGAGTGCTGAAGAGTTTGGAGAGATGTCCTCCTCTGCATTGCATCTGCCTACTGAACTGCTGAATTTTAAAACAACACCTCCCTCTGCAGCCTCAGCCAGCTCCCTCCCCAAAACACCCCAGTAACTTCACTGAAGCACGCCCCCCTCCTCTGGGTGCCTGTAACATTCTCTTGGAATTTACTTGGGGAATTTCTGTCTGATGCTTTTCATCATTTAAGTTCTCATCCCCTTTAATTTGGCAAATCTATGGCATTACGTGAACGGACTTCAAGGCTGAAAAACTAATAAATAAATAAATAATCTGGATCATGCCTTTTCTTCTTGAAAACAAGAATTTTTTTTTCCATGAGAATTACTTTACTTCTCTGCTTAGCTGCTACCTGTATGCAGTAACCATCAGGAACACTTGCTAGGAAAACTAGCAACTGTGTCTCAAAAATGCAGTGAAAATATCTACTCCTGCAAGGAGGATTTTCTAGAAGCTGGTTTTTTAGGCCGTGTGCAGCCTGCATGAACAATCTTCTCTGGCAGGAAATGCAAGAAATTTTTCTATATCAGCTTCTCATGAGTTTCTCAGAAATTCCCCAATCAGTACTTAAGAACAAGGTAATTTTTTAATCAAAAGCCTATTCGGTGAGCTGTCTGCCCTCAGGTCCATCTCATTCATCTCTCTGCACATGGGTTTCAGTTTTCTCCTCCAAAGAGGTTAACAGATTGCTGTAATTGGATGGCCCCAAGAAAAGTGCTTTAAGCACCAGAGCAGCTAGAAACAGAACCCAGCCCATGCTCTGAGCAATGAAAGAGTTCCCCTGTATTAAATATTGCTAACAATGTGTTTTATGTACTTCAGCAAAAAGGGTGATCTAAGAGTTAATTTACTTACATACTGCTATGAAAAGGTCTTCCTTGACATTCAGGTTAAAACTGTCCATATTCCACTTGTAATAAGCAACAGAAAAATACTACTCTGACTAGTGGTTGCATCTTTTAAACATCTGTAGACTGTTACGATTTTGTAATTAACTTCCTTCCCCTACTGCCTTACTGGCAACTACTACTGCCACAGAAGTACAGTTCCTCCTGTCTTCTGCTTTATTTGCAAACATATCTTCTCAATTATTTTCTAGAATTACTTTCTGAAAATGCACAAATAAGAAAAGATGCCTTGACTGACCTCTAACCTTGTGAAATCTGTACCGTATTTGTCATCATTAAAAAAGCACACCTGCTCTGCACACCTGGTTCTGCATTCTTCCTGTGTTTTCATTTGCTGTGGGTTTTTTTAGGATTTTAACAAGGTTAGAAGGTAATTTACTGTAATAACAAAAAGCAGAAAACCAAAACAATTTTCAACTAATTATGCACAGAGTTAAAACAGGTATCTGAATGACATGCAAAGCTATGTGAAGCATCACCTTTTAAAAAGCCTAAAACTTACCAAGTCACATATTCCATGACAATTAATACTTATTGACGTTTCAATCTGAATATGCCTCATGCCTTTTAATTCTCAAGAGTTAATATATCCACGTAAAATCAGTGAACATTTATTGAGAGTTAGCATAACACTGAATAACCAAACAATGCTAAGTATGTGTGCAATCCTCCATGAAAAAGAAACTATGTGAAAACCCCTAACTACCAAATCAGATTAGACTTTTCAGCATTACAAGATAAACTGAAGCTTTCCTTAACATTTCATTTTAACAAAACTGAATATATAAACTCTGCACTAACAAAAACTCAATTGTTATCTGTTGATACCACTCACAGATAGAAGTGGTCCCTGGGATGGCTCAGCACCACGTAACAGCAACCTACAGTATGTGGTGTAAGGGGAGTAAGTCCCACAGTACCCAAAACACTGAATCAAAGATAATACATCTGGACAATACCAGTTAAATCCATAAATACGGTGACTCACTGGAAGGATAATGAGATAGAATCTCTTATTGAATCAGAATGTGCAATGATGGATACTCTAAAGAATGATGGATATGCTTCAGTCAGAGGGAGAATTTTTGCTAGACACAGAGATATCAGAGGCAGATCTGAAAAAAAAATATTTACAGCCTTCAGATGAAACACAAATATTATATCAAAAGCATTTGCTGTATCACTTAACCCAGGAAAAGATATAAACCCACTTTTAAAAGCAGGTCTTCCAGAAAAATTCAGTTATCCAAAATACGTTTCTTCTATTTCCTGATGACAGAATTTTGAAGCAATGCATTAATCAAAATTGCTTTTAGGAAGTAGGTTGTTTCTCTCTCCTTTTCGTTTTTAGGGTTAGGAGAAAGTAGCGAGGTGAAAAGGACAACAGACTCATTCATTAAATTACACACACATACATATTCTTTTGCACACAGACTGTCAAGAAAGTAAAAAAATCACCATCGCCCAAGTGCGAAAAATAAAATGTAGCTATACTGAGAGTTCCTGTTTCAAAGGCACTGGAATTACCTGTCACACCAGAGCACTGTTCTGCGGGTCTGAGGGACAACTTTGAAAGGCATTTGTCACTGAACCAATTCACCAAAGCTACTGAACCAACGGGCACAGGAAAACCATTTCAACTGGCAGATCCTAGGAAACAGCTGGACTGAAAGGAAGAAAGAATTGCTCAAAATTTGAAGTGTGTAAAGATGTGTGTAAAAATGCCAAGAAAAGCTTATAGCTTGGACTGCTATATGAAACACAAAGGGAGAATTCTCTGGGAGCAGAGGCACCAGTGAAGCATTTGTTCCACATTAGGCCCTGCTCCCAGGGATATTCCTGATGTTATTTATGTGCCCAGGAATTCTTGCAATGCACCAAAGGAAGAGCGCTTACCTGGGAAGAATGACTTGATGACAAATGTTATTTCTGCGAAACACATGCTCCTTAAAAGTACTGCCTTTAAATCGTACTACAGATCTAATATATTTATCAGGAACCCTCTTCCTGTGATTTCCCAAAGCCTTGCTTTATGATTACTTCTCAGTGTTTTTCATCAGGTTCTAAAACAGCCTGGTGGCTTCCAACATAAAAACTAAACAGATCTCCTGAAGCATCAAAAAATACAACCAATAGATAAGACCGCTTTATCTGACTTATAAAGATACTGTTGCTGGAGTTAGAAATCTAGGAAACATAAAGAAGAACTGGGGCCACTAGGTGTTATTAAAAGAGAACTATTTCATATTGTTATATGGTTGCTTTGAAGCTTCTATAACTCTGTCAAAAGGCAGGTGAGATATTTTATGGGTACAAGAAAAATATTTTTTAAGTTCTATGTATTTCAAAACTTGCCTAAACCATATGCATGCTGACCATATGTGAAAATGAGATGGACAAAGATCCCCTACATTATCTAAGGTGCAGACTACAGTTCCATAAATGGCATAACTTGACAAACAAGTCACCATCAGTACGCTGGGCTGTGGAGTTGCAGCTGAGGAGCTGCTCCTGCGGGAGCTGTCTGCACGTGTCCTCCAGCCACCCAGTAAATGGCAAGTGACTCCACTGGAGGGGTACAGCACCTTTGCCTCAGAACATGAAGGTGAGCTCTGGCAGGTCTCAGGGTCTCAGCTGGTACCCTGGAAGGTGATGTGACCCTGTGACCGTGCATCTCAACCTTGCTCTGAGCCTCAGCACTGAAGAAAGGGCAGGGAACCTTGCAGCAGCTGAGGTCTTAAAAATAGCTTCCAGCCCCAAAAGCTGAAGTGACCCTGAATTAATCGTAGCCTCTCAGCCAGTGCAGCAGTTACAGAGTGACTCCATGTAGACCACGGGTCAGCAACCTTGCCCAAGTGGCATGTCAGACTGCGTGTAGCCAAAGCACAGAAACCCAACAGGTACCAGAAGACACTATTTCTCAGAGGAAAACAGGGGTCCTTTTATCTGTCCTCTGCAGAGGAAACAGCTCTTCCAAGATGGCAACTTGGTGGGGAGCAGGTGCCAGAGACGCTACTTTTCTGGGACACCTCTGGGCAAAGTACAACACCTCAGCTGCTCTTCTGCCAAATGTACCTGAAGTATGCGACCCTCTGCAATTCACTGCTGCCCCGCCCATGCCAACAGATGGCTGACATAACAGGAGGTGCATGGGCCAGGGGAAGAAAAATCCACCCAAGTCTCTAAGCATGTCTCTTTGGTATGTGTCACTCTGCCCTCCCGCCAGCCACAGGCGACTTCTGCGTAACCTTCCTTGAACTCCCACACCTGTATCACCGAATAATAAGTTTTTCTGCTCACAAAGCTTTAGGTGGATCCACCTCCAACAACCTGACTATTATGCACTTACCCCTGAACATGAATACTCTGGCTGCATCCGAGGACTGTCCAGGAGATGGAAATGCAGCTCCTTCCAAAGGCAGAAGTTGCCATCTGGAGGGTAATGGTGTAGCCAGATGTAGTGCCTGGGTTAGGTGATGGCATGTGTTAGGGACCACTACTGCTGCTAAAAAGCAGATTTCTATCTGGTCCATGCAGCCCAATTTCTCTTCTGTGGGAATAATGGTGAAGAGAATATGAAAAGGAATAATCTTGCCTTCAGACAGCAGCAGAGTGAGTCTGGGAATGAGTGATGTGCTAAAACCCAGACCACCTCCCTTCCTCCTTCTGTCCTAGATTATTTCTCTAAATTCCTGGATTATGAGAAATATTTAGCAAAGTTCCTTCTTCCACTGTATGATGTCACTTACTATTTTACAGATCTCTAACACATCATGGTTGATCATTCCCTTTCCAGGGTGGAGAGTTCAGGTCTACTTTTTCAGATTTGTATTTCTTATTGTATACAGTCTTCCAATATTAATTTTAAGTTATTTAAATGCCTTCCCTTCCTAACCAGGTAATGCCACTAAAAACCTATAAGATCTGAGTTTGTATCTCCTCAACTATTTTCGCTATACATCTAATCTAAAATAATAAGTTTTGTTTTGTTGCCCAATAGACTAATTTGTCACATTTTTTCCCATATGATTCCAGGCTGAAGAGATTTTGTTACAGTTTTTTTAAGATGTGGAGTACACAAGTCACTTTTAGATACAGGTATACATAATCTTAAACTAAAAAATATTTTGAAAGTTACAGAATAAGAAAAGTTCTTTTACAGGCTTCAATTGCACAATGAACTCTTAGACAAAAACATTATTTTTATCATGACTGTGCACCTATATACAATTTCTGCTGAGCAAAATCCAACAGAAGAAAAGAAAGAATTAAGGAATTTTTTTTTCTTTATCTATATTACACAAGTGTTATGTGTCACATTCTCCCTGCTGGGCCCATCTAGGTTGTGTTGGCCTTCCATTTAAGAACAGACTCAAGCCTTTGCTGTGAAATAAACAAACAAAAAGTATTTCCAAGAGGAATAATTTTATCCCTCTCTAGATAAGTCTCCCCCCTCCATCTTTACATTCCTATATTACTCTTGAAAGACACTGACAGGAGACTGAAGGCACTGTCAGACAAAAAATTACTTCTGCAGCAGACAGGAATTCAATCTTGTAACACTTCCTTTTGATCAGATAAAATTTTTGTAGACCCTCTCCTAAAATGGAAACTATTTTTTAAATCAGATTCATCTTCTGGCAAAATGAGCCTCACAATTTCAAAGGAGGATTGCGAACAAGACTGTTTACTGGAGAGGTGAATGATAGCTACTGGCTTTTGGACTGTCAGAAAAGAACACAATTAAAACATTAGGCATCCACTATTGAACAGAAATACTACAGGAGACAGGTATTTGCCAGAATATCTCCTACAACTAAAACCATAACTACCTTGTTTGATGTTTCACAAATAAAATGAGAGAAAAGTGAATCTGAAGGGGAAACTGTTTTAGGTGGAAAACAGTGTTTCAGGCCAGATATAACACACTTGTGATGGCAGAACTGAACTAGTCCCATTGAAAGCAAAACACTTCAGTTAAGGACAAGTAAAAATCCAGCCAGGGCTGTCCCAAAACCTTCCTGTTCTGTAACAAGTGATCCACTACAACATAATACATCTGAACCTCACAGTTCGTGCTGTTGCTCTAAGCTTGCTTCACTAATGAATAAAAACACTGAAGTTGATATATTAGCTGGTTTTTTTTTTCCTTAAGGAGGGAAGAAGTCTACTGAACAGTAAAGAAAACCTCAAAGAAAAAGAAAAATTCAGGAAAATTACCAAAAGAGCACCTCCCTCAGCAACATTGAAAAATAAGAGCAACAAAATATGACAGTGTATGTAAACTTTTAATTTCTTTTTTTATGCATACCTGTTTTCCCAAGCACACTTCCAAGTTAAATAAAACAGTGCTATTGGAAAAAATTTACATTTGAAATATCTTCTTTTCACTTTAAAACACTGTAACATGACAGTCAAGTTTTACAAGGTGATAAAACACCTTTGTTATTGAGCAGAATACTCTTCAGAGCACTTCGGCAACTTCAACTTTGTGTCCAACAATGCACCCAGTGTGGAGTCTGACAAACAATATCTATGTGACTATCTCTTATTGTTTAAAGGGCTTAATAGTATTTTGTGTAGGTAACTACACTGCATACAAATGCTTTCTAATTTATTTTGGTGGTGATGTATATAGAGTTTAGTGTTAGCTACAGCAAATGCAACTTTTTTTTTTAAGGAAAACTACAATTGCTTATTCTTGAAACCTGCATTTTACACCTTTTGAGCATAAGCAGATAAATTTTTAGTGTCAGTATCACTGAGATTTCCTGCTATTTTTATTTCCTACTGACAGAATACTCAAAGCTGACAAATGTTGTAGAACAGACATAGTTATTAAAAGCTTCAATTTATAGCAAATAGTGACAGTTTGCTTTTGCTGCTCATAAACCAAAAATCTAAGAGGTGTAAATAGAGGAAAGGTGGCAACAAAGCACCTAGATTTTTAAATAATTCTGCAAGCAATAATGATACAGAATAACATCTACTTTCATTGTGCATATACAACATCATCAGGTTTACAGACCTTGAAATAGCCCTTTTAAATTCGGTTTATATATTAAAAAATCAGGTACCATATGCATAAGTGAACAAGAAGACCAAAAAGATAAACAGAATAGTATATTTAAACACACCTTTTTGAACTGCTGGGCTTTGCTGTGAATATTGATGCTCTTCTTTACTAAAGTTGTGCTTATGTCTGATGACGCGGTGTCTGTCACCTCTCCAGCTTCAGTCCCTAAAATGGCTATTTCTCCCGCCTCACTCCCCTCTCTTCTGTCACCATAAAACGTGGGTAACAATTACTACTGAAGCTTTTCAACACCCAAAAAGTTTATATCTATCTTTCAATAACCATATCAAATACTTCGTTCCAGGACACAGGTCTCTAAATCTGATTAATTTTAAGACCTTTTGTACAACACTGAGGTAGTTGCCTGAGATGCTGCAGATCCACTGGTATTAAATGCTGAAATGCTGGCTCCATGTCCTGTAAATTAATAATATTAAAAGGGAGAGTATGAAGGATAAGGAAGGAAATTATAGCTGCCACTTCATGATAAAGACTGCATTGCAGACAGCTGAAATACTTGGTATTTATGATGTCTGGCATCATTGCAGTTCCCAGTTCCCACACTCTGCCTACCCTCTGCACCTGTAGGAAGGCTGAGGGAGCTGGAATGTGTCAGACCTCACCTCACAAAGGACCTGCTCAGGTCTGTGGACGGGCAGCTTCCCCTGTGCGACGGAGTTTAAAGTGTTTGAACTCCCCCACTAGCAAAGAGTACTGGCACAAGAACATGTGATTTACTGAGTGGCAGAAATTAAATATAAAATCATCTTTCCCTGAGATCATAAATGAACACGGTGAGTAACTATTCTGTGACTGCAGTGTCCTATGCTCCTGACCTGGCTACTGTGCGGAGTCTAACAAGTCTGACAGTATATTTAACTCCTTAAGAGACTCCCCCTTATTTTTCACTCCTGTTTCACTGAGATTTTTTTTCCCCACATATTCTACTCTAACTAACAAAAGACATCCCTGTTCTTGAAAACCTGCATTAGTAAGTCTGCATTTTGCACAGTTGACACTAAGCACTTTTGTATATTTTTTCCTGTCACTGCACTGTGAAAACTCCCATCACAACCAAAGCACAGCACACACTACTTTGCTCTCCAATAAGTTAAGAATTTCCAGTAAAACTAACTGTCAGTACATCAGTCTTGCAGGAAAATATTTTTTACTTTTGTTTTAATATGCACAGTAATTGCCTCAATAAGAGCAACAATCCTAAAGCTTTATGCTTGGTGCATCAGTTTTGGTTTTTCTTCTTTCCTTTTCCTAGTGGTCATCTCTGGGGAAAAAAAAAGTAAGGCCAAATAACAAAACACTGAACTTCTATTTATTTCGTCTTTTCACACCAAAATTTCCAAAGATGATTACAGAAGGCAATTTTTCAGGCTTCACAGCTGCTTCCAAAAAAATCTCCAAAGAAAAAATCTTTTGAAAGCCAAACTCATGTAAGAGCAGAAGACAACCTCATAAGGTAGGCCAAGTATGCTGTGGCACATTTCTCTACTGCAAAATTGCTATTTTTGCTTACTAAGAAAATTGGAAGTCTTATGCTCACATTCTTTCCTGAAAAAGTTGTACTTTGAGCTACATGAGGATATTTCAAAAGCTCTTAACTTTTATTTTTATTTAACTTTATTATTTTTAACTTTACTTAACTTTTTATTTACTTTTAAAGTAAACAAACTTTTTTCCCTTCTTTATGTTAAAAAGAGTCTTCAGGGTTGGGACAGAAAAATATTTAAAAAAAAAAATTAGAAAACCTACTTGTAGTGTCTTACGTGTGGTTCACATCTCCCTCTAGCAAGACATACGCTATAAAGTGACATGATGGGTGAAATAAGAGGACTACAACTCCATGGCAAAGGTTAAGACAGTGGAGGTTACTGCCTTCCTATGAACACTGCTGAGAAAGCTGAAAGCAAACTGAACCTGCATTCCAGATTTCATGTTTCCTTTAGGAACAGTTGCTGTTAGAAATCTCCAGTGATGAAAGAAGTAAATTTGAGTCTATTTGGGACTTCGAACATTTTTCGTCTTATTCTCACTCAGTATCACACTTTTTTCCCTTCTTCTTCAAAAACTTGCTTGGATATATTTCAACATCCTTCTTCAGGGAAGACCCCTCAACTTCATCCATCTTTGCTCGTAAACTGAACTTTTTTAACCTTTGACTTTGCTTGTTCCTCTGCTCTGGACTTTCTCTAATTGGTTCCCGTCTTTTTGCAGCTGGATACATACCTTAAAATAGGGCTGACAGAACTGAGTACACAAGGTACATTACTTCCTCCATGTCACTTAAGGCACTTCAGCAGCAGTGTGGTGGCATTTGCTGACCCTCTGTGATTCCCGAGCTCATTCTGTAGATCTAGTGCTCAGCAGTAATTCCCGACCATGTATTTCTTAAGTCAGTATTTTACACTCAGCTCTGCTGAACTGCAGGCTATTCTTTTCAGGACACAGTACTATTTATATTTGAAATGCTTTTTTATTTTCCAAAATCATCAAGGGTGATTCTTTTAATTGTAACTCTGTCTCCTGTCTTGTTATCTTTTCGACTCTACTAATCACTTTATCATGCTATCATGTCTACAGAAAAAATACTTCTCAAATATACAAGTTCCCAATTTGTCAGAGGAAAACTTTCTATACAAATTAACTGTATAACTAAACAGTAAGCAGGCAAGCAATAGAGCAAGTAGAAAAGAAAGAATGTCTGATAAAAATACTGATATACCTTGTCTCTGTTATTTACAGTCTCATGCATATATTTTAATTTTTTTCCCTTTATTCTTAGCTAGCAACTGCTGATATTGCAATCTCAGGACCAAGCAGTAGAAGGGAATGTGCTTTAGCCTTTTGTGCAGTAGAACAAAAACTTCTCCCAAACATGCAGGAGTGGAGGAAAGACAATCTGACCTAGACTGTAAGATGGGGTTATAAATGGCATCCAGGAAACCTCTGCTTCAGAGATCTACTGAAACATCTGATTTTTCCCACAGCACTACTGGCTATTCTAGGAAATCAGCCACTGCCTTTGGCTCAAGAAAAAGGTTGAAAACTTGAAAATGTTCTTAAACATTCACAGTCATTCTGAAGAGTCATTTTCCAATGCAGATACCTGCACTGTGATCCAGTAAAGTGCAAAAATTAACACCCAGCAGGAGTAGGCCTGGCAGGTGTAGGAATCTATAGTTATTAAATGAATTATACAACACCTCTATTCACGTGCTCCGTACAACAAGTAGAGCAATGACAAAGAGGGAATCAAAGAGGGGGTATAAAGCTGTAAATAGAACAGAGGTTGGATAATGTGAGCACGGTCTTGGGTGAATTTCTGTGGAGTTAATTCCTCCTGCTGGTTCGCCTTCATACCAGTACATTTCTCAACACTCTGAAGATCTGGCCACTCTCCACTCTCCATACAGCAAAGAGCATAACTTCCCTCTGCCTATGTCACTCCTATCCAGAAGTTATTAAAAATAATTTACCCTTTCTCACTGCATTCTGCTCAATTGTTTATTCCTCTTTAGCTAGTTCTGCCCAACTTCAACCTGATATGAAAGGACCATCTTTTTTTCCTCCTATCAATCCCATTTCCTCGGCCCTACCAAGGATGTTGCCTTTATTGCCCCATTTATCTATTTCCCACGTTGTCCTGGTTTCTGCTGGGACACAGTTAGTTTTCTTCTTAGTAGATGGTACTGCATTTAACACAAGATTTATGTTGATAACACGCTGATGTCTTGGTTGTTTTTAAGTACTGCTTACCCCGAGTCAAGGACTTTTTAGTGTCTCATGCCCTGACAGCAAGGAGCTGAACAAAGAGCTGGGAGGGAGCACAGCCAAGACGGCTGACCAAACTGGCCAAAGGGATATTCCAAACCATAGAACATGATGCCCGGTGCATAAACTGGGGGAGTCATCTATGAGAGACTGATGACTGCTCAGGGACAGGCAGAGCATTGTTCAGAGGGTGGTGAGCAATTGTATTGCACATCACTTGTTTCTCTTGGGGTTTTATTCCTCTCTTTCTCTCATTATAATTATTATTGTTATAATAATTATTATTATAATAATTTACTTTTTTTCAATTATTAAACTGTCCTTATCTCAACCCATGAGTGTTTACGTTTTTCCTGAATTGCCTCACAATCCCACCTCGGGTGGGGAGTGGGGAATGAGTGAGTGGCTGCAAGGTTGCCAGCTGGGGATAAACCACAACACAAACAGAAAACTCCTGAGGTGCTTTCACCAACCCAGGTATGGACAAATCTCTTTTAACATACTATGGCAAGAATTACCCCATTATAACTCAACATTTTCAATAAGGCCCCATTTATATTGCGAAACATCTTAACAGTTATAAAAAAATAATCATGACATTATAAAGCACTTTGGAAATGTTTATCCTCTTCGACATTTTGTCTTTCAGACTTCTCAATTCTCAAGATCAGGAACTGTTTTGTATTTTGAATATCATCCAGGACATTTTGGTAGCATCCAAAATCTAATAATCATAACAGCAATAAAAGCAGTAACACATTTCAGATGCTGTCCTTAGAGACTTTATGTTTCACAGGGTTCAGCCAATTAATGGAAAAATCAATGTTGCCAGTAATTGCTTTTAGAGTCAGTTGGTTCAACTCCTTTGAATATGATGGTTATATTTCCACCCACTGGGTAAACAACCATGATGGAAAGCTCATTTGCATGGTTTTTAGAACACACCAGCACAAACTGAAGTGATCTGCATGATTTGCAAGACCTACATGATGTTTTTGTCAGTGCATGTGCCAACATTAAAAAAACCTTCTCTTGCAACTCAGTATGGGAGCAGGGTATTAGAAAAAAAAACCAAACCAACAAAACCCTAATAGAACAATGTCTTATTAGTTTTAACACATTTTGCGCTTCTTCCACCACTTAGTCAACAAAATTAGCAATCAGGAGAAATCCTAAAGTGAGACGGATGGTTTAGTTACTGTCAGTAACATATTTCAGAGGTCTGTAACAAATAGCAGCATCAAATGAATAAATAATGTTCAAAGCCTAACAGCCGGCTTCCGTAACAGTGTGAAAATATGTAAATGTTACATTGCTCTACTCTTCAAACTGGCTCTCCTTTCATTCCTCAGAGACTCTTCTGTCAGAATAACAAGCTAAAAACAAAATATGAATGACAAGTGCACATACTTAGCTGATTGAGAACACAGAGTCGAACAGTAACCATATTAATCTCGTCTCTCAAAGAGGCTGTGTGAATTCCAGGCAGAAATATTGATTTTGATCTAGTCTACTGCAGTGTAGATTGCTAATTGGAGTTCAAAATCTATGCGGAGTGCTTTCCTCAAAAATGGTGCTTTCAGCACTTTTCTTAGTTCAATTAGGACACCTAGAATTTTATACTTAAAACCCATTAACACTGTCAAAAGCCTCTGCTATCTCTATACATCCTTGACAAACATTTGATTCGTGAACTTCCTGTATACAAATAATCATAGCCTAAAGATACAAGAAAACCATAAATGTTATCAGTGACTCTACTCTTGATCTGGATTTTTTTCAGTGAAGCGAGTATGTGGCGGGCAGGTGGATGGGGGTGATTCTGCCCCTCTGCCCTGCTCTTGTGAGGCCTGACCTGCAATGCTGCTTCCAGCTCTGGGGTCCTCAGCTCAGCAAGGACATGGACCTGTTGGAGCGAGTCCAGAGGACAGCCAACAAAGTGATTAGTGGGCAGGAGCACCAATCCTATGAGAAAAGGCTGAGAGAGTTGGAGTTGTTCAGCCTGGAGAAGGCTCCAGGGAGACCTTACTGCAGCCTTTCAGTACTTGAAGGTGGCCTATAAGAAAAATGAGACCAGACCTTTTAGGAGGATCTCTTGCAATAGGATAAGGAGTGATGGTTTTAAACTAAAAGAGGCTAGACTCAGACTAGATATAAGGAAGGAGTTTTTTACAATGAGGATGGTAAAACACCGAACAGGTTACCCTGAGAGGTGGTAGATGCCCCATCCCTGGAAACATTAAAGTCAGGTTGGTCAGGGCTCTGAACAGTATCTCATACCACCTCTCAGGGGAGGCTGCTGAGCTCAATGAGTCAGAGGTCTACCACAGAAAGTCTCTTCCTACGTCCTTAGGATGCCTACTGTCGAACGGGAGCTGAAGCAGTCAAACCACAGGTAAGACGAGCCTCATATGAATGAGGCTGTAAAGGTTTTATCAGAAAAAAAACCCCAGTATTATTTGTCCAAAAAGGTCAAGAATCATTATTTTATATCTAGCTATGAAAAACTTTCAAGCTACTAAATTAAACTGAAACATTTCATTCAGAAGTTTCGCTGTGAAAGGTTAGGGAAACAGTTGCCTAAACTCCAATTAGTGCTGTATCCCGTGATTTTCACACACTAATTCACAAAGGCCCATTTTAATTAAAGGAAAAACGCCAGGTCACTTTTGTTGGCATCATTAGGTGGAAAAAACCTCCATGACACCCAACAAACCAACAGCAAAAAAAACCCCCAGCAGGCACAAGCAGCTGTTTACCACTCTCTAATGCTGTAAATAACAATTACATTAAATCGAAGTTCAGGAACAAAGTCCAAAGTTTGAACTAGTGTTACTCTGTACTGACTCTAAAAGTTTCTGAGATTGTAATAGCAAGAGCATTAAGCATTTCCCCTTAACACAGTAGGTTCACAGGAAAACAAAGGATATAATAAAATTGATGACAGTGTCTCTGTGGCTGCTATTACAGAAGGACTAACCAAGGGTAGTTATTGGCCACAATTGTCCACTATGTTGGTTAAAAAACAAGACCGAAAAACTTTCACCCTTCCCTGGTAAAATTGATGTCATATTGTTCTAAGAGAGAAAAGGGCTGTCTGCCCTCTGAAGGAGAAAGGAAAGGTTAAGCTTTTCAACTGGTCCATCTTTTATCCCCAAAACAATTGTGCTGACAGTAAACCATGAGACTGCCACCACTTGAGACCCACAGGTAGTAAGAAGTGTCACTCCTTGCAGAGACTTAACAAAGAAATTAATACCACTGGCTTGCTATTAGCCTGTAAGTGCAAACCCATCCTGGTCTCAGTAGCTTCCAGCCAGTCTGCCTTTTTGTGCTGGATATCCACTGAGAAACACGTTCTAATTACAAAACTCCCAGAAAGTCCATCAAATATCTTTTATCTACACCACTTGTGCTGGCAGAGCAGATGGGAGAGGCCATTCGGAGAATCACGTGCTTCTCTCAAACTGCCGCCCAACTAAAGGTGTAAAATGTTGGACTGCACACAGAGAAAATCCCTTTGCTAACCGTAGATGAACACTGCTACACAGAGGGTTTGAGGCATGCCAACCCTCTCAAATCAGTGCATGGTTTGACATTTGCTGCTACTGAGCACTAAGGTTTTAGAATCCAGTCACTTCAGGTATTTTTCTTGTCTACCTCTTGCTATACAAAAACTTCCAATAACCACCATCTGAACACTGATTTCTGTTATGACATCACTTCAGAGAAGCACACCTGGGTACACAAACCATTACATGAAGTCAGGAAGAGGCAAAGGGTTAAGTTAGAAGAGGAGCTTCTGTTCTGCCCAAGAGAAAATGAACAGTGAACTTGCACTGTGATCCTATTGTTCTGAACCACTGTCTCACATGTGTAAAGGAAAAAAGACCTTTCACAGTGTTCTGCTGAAAAGTTGAAAGAGGACGCAGCCCCCATCGGTCCCAAACACTTTAGCACAGGAATTACTGAATAAACATCAGTGTGGAAAAATATTTTACTTAGTTTATGTAAGGGTGAGCTCAGACAGGAGGCGGATAAATAAGCTGGCTAAAAAAGAAATTTCTTGGATTTCTCCTTATGGATACTTATAGCTGGTAAGCAAATCCAGCCAAAAACCTCCACAGAGAGATAAGGTAAACCAGATGTATTGCACCATCTTTCTTTTGGCTTTCCTTATTTCTCATTTTTCCCCATTTTATTTGCAGAACTATGCCTATGTGGAAAACTTTACTCTTGCAAGAGTATTTCCTGCATCACTTGTAGTCTAAATAATTTTGATGCTTTGCAAAGTCTTTTGACAAACACAAAGATGCTGCACTTCTTTGGGAACAGGGAATGCACAGCTGGGACCGTGTCTTTTGCTTCAATGTAAAGCAACTGCTGTATCTCAAGCCTTCTATAGGCAAACCATGCTCATGGCAGCAGTGGTCACAAAGCTGTTTGTCATGCAGATTTGTCATGGTTAATTTTTACACTGCTCTGTTTGGTTTTTTCTTAAATTGCTTTCTATTTAATTATGAACAGAAATTTTCAGTGTATTCCAGCAAGACATGAAATAATAATGCACAAAAAAGGACTCTTCCTTTATTCAACACCAAGACATTTATCAAATGCAAAGTTTTTATCAGATGGTTTGCAACCAATTTCATTAGATTCTAAGTGCTTTTGACAACAATGAAAAAAATTCTGCATCACCATGCAAATGGCAGCACAGCAACCCAATTCTAAACTATTCCCCACAAAGCAAAAGATTTCAGCTACAGTATCAGACTCCTCTGGCTTCACACAACAAGATCCAACCAACTTACAACTATTCTACGCTGCCAATGTGGAAATGTTTTAAGTTATATTTTTCTTTCTGAAAGCCAAACATTTTCTTCTTGCAAATTACATTTTAAAAAACCCCAAAAAGCCAACATGGTTGACAAAGCAAGATACACAGTATGTATCACCTTAAGTTCCCTTCTGGATATTGGTATAGGCAGACTTTTTCATTTGAATGCTACTGGAAATAAAGATGGCTGGGTTGTGTACACAAGTCAGCCAACGTTTATAGACCAGCCACCAGATAAGGTAATCGTGACTATCTCATAGTCACTTTAACTGCACATCATGTTGGTAGAAAGCCTCGCCATCCTGCTTCTTTTATTTCAGCAAAAGTCTTGTTGCCCTGACAAACTTGGAGGAGGTGTAAGGCACCACACACTCCATAGGTATATAACTGATTTTTGTAACTTTCCTGGGACATCTGTGGGTAAGCCATAAAAATGCATTATAAACAGGTTTCACCACCCTATGATATTTTTAAAAGAACCTATTTATAGTTGTAAGCCGGAGAATGGATAAGCACATAGAATTTAATTACATGTATAGCCCTAAGTTTTCAATGTATATCCCTTTCTCATCTAAATAAAACATTTTTTTAAGAAGAGCAGCAAACAATTATATATAGAAAATATGTACTGCTACTAAACCTTTTGAAAATATTTTTAAAGGTAAACTGCAAATACATGTTTTTAAGAGACGCTGATACAGGTTTCGGAAAATGCCCCATGGATCATTCTAAAATTTAGAAAAATTTCCAATATAATGTCATGATAACGTGGGCCAGAAAATGCATTGAATCAAGACATAAGAATAGAGCAGTTCATCTACACTGCAACCAGTTATGAATAATTTTAATAAATATGCAAAGACTACATTCTGCCACATAAAACAGCTAGTCAGTTGTAAACCTACAATACATTTTGAGGCTATAGCATGTGTGTAACTGGAATTACATAATTAATTATGATCTTCATGAATATAGTAATTCGGATTCTACAATATCTACATTTTGCATCAGTCCATCCCATGATTCATTTTGATAATCTCACTATTTTACCTATGAATATTATTTTTACAAATTTATTTTTAACACTTTTTTTTTTTTTAAATTTCATGTCAACAGAATTCTGCAATTCAATGCCCATTGTTTTCTAAATCTATCCTTCTCCTGGAAAAAAAATGAATTGGAACTGAGTTAATGGATGCATTTACTGAACAATAGGTAATTTCAGCACTAAACCAAATATATAGACGAATGTAGGAGAATATTTATGGGCAGATGAGTGTGTAGAGACACATACACCATGAACATACAAACCTTTTAGAAGTTTACCTCTATCCTTCTATCACAAACACAGGAGGTGTTTCAGCTTATCTAAATCCAGACTCCTTACTTTTCCAATACATATACTCTTTAGTCCTCACCTATATATTCCCATGCCAAGGTACAAATGTTTAAGTGAAAGCAGCCCTTCTGATTCCCAGCTCCATTGTCTATGAAATATATGGAGAGGAAGATTTGGTGTGAAATATGTCCTAGTATTAAGTAATATCACAAATCAATCCTTTTCAGGGAAACAAGAATTACTAATATTCACCCTTGATATGAGGGTATAAATGCTAATATCTTCTTCAATGAGGAAATAATGAAAGCAGCTCGTACTACTTACTTTGTGAACACAGGTAAACCTGACTTTAGCAAGTCAAGTTTCAGAGCATTAAACCTAAACATTAAGCTTACTGAAGCAATGAAACTAAGTTTATGAATAATTGTATAGATTAGTGGATACAGGAGTTGCCAAGCAAAGGGAATATGAAGTTTCAATTACCATTCTTAACACCATAAGCCACAGAATACCTAGCATTTATATGCTCATAAGCAAATACTACTTAAAAAAAAAATGAAGTAGTGCAATACTTAAAAAGAAGCTACCATCAGTACAGTCATAACCCAGTGGGAACCCAAACACAACACCAGTGCGTAAAAGGCCATTGTTTATCTTTGCAAACTGAAGTGTCAGAATATTTATGACTGCTCAAGTCACTGTCACTATTCTAATAAATGCATCTCTGGGTTTCAGGTTGGTTGACAAGCACTTTTACTTGCAAACTCTCCTCCCTAAAACAATGTGGGATATACAGATTATTGTAACATTAAAACACACGTTTGCCACATCCAAAGCTATGAATCTATGCAGTGAATCACTTGGAAATGATACACTATTACCAGCCAGGTTTTGATCACAGCCACATCTGAATCTCTAGGGCAATCTAGTTGGTAGTATCTCATCATACGAACAGGACTGTACTTAAGAGGAAAGCAGGAAAAATCAACTTATCTGGAAGAGATTAAAATCACATTATGGCATGCATCTACAGAATAGTCTCAAAACTGAAGCAAAAAGTAAACAAATTAATCAAAACTTAAATTGTGAAATGCCAGACTGAATTTGCAAGAATTTCACAAGCAGAGAGAAATTTTGTCTCAATTCCCAGAGTGAAACTGCAAATTTAAGTCAACCAAAAAACAAAGAAAAAGGAGTCAATATTACTAATTAAAAAAAAAAGATAAGCAAAATGCCTCGATGAAGACTCTGTAGGCTATATAGGATGATTTGCTGTACCAGTGTGTAAAACTGTTTTTGAACCACCTCTTCCAGTTAGAGCAAAAGCATCACACCAGAGGCCACCTCAGACGCATCAGGTCAGGTACAGCAAGTATCCAAATACACTGAACAGAATTCACCCTCAACCTCATGAAAATGAAAATATCATCTGTCCCTCAAGCTCTCCATATTAGTGATTAGAGCAGCCCTTGACTCTTTCCATCAGCGGTAAGCCCTATGGAAGGAGCTGGGGAATCCTGGACCTAAACTCTGCTTGACCTCTGTGAGCTGAAGAGATCTTTATGCCTTTGTCCTGTCTATGGCACTCAAGAAAATCCTGGTGAAGTTACAGAAAACAAAGGCTTGGCTAGGTAGATTTCACACTGGGAATGAAGTGAACTGAGTTCCAGTGAAGGGAACAAACAGAACTGTGTGCTCCAATGCTGGTCTGCCATTGACTGGCTGATTTCTCACCAGCCAGCTGAACTGCTAATTTTCCACTGCAAAATCCACATACACCTTTGTCTACTGGTATGGTTTTTGGGAGCTTACGGCCCTAAACTGAAGACAGCTTGTTTTGAGATCTTTGAAAAGTTACGAAGGCTAGACTTGAGATTTTTGACAGACACGGAACTGGGATTCTATCTTACACCTTGTCAACCTTCCGGATACCTCTCTGACTTATAGAAGGACTTGGAACTCAAATGCTCACCTCACTGTTCATCCAGTGGATGCTTCCAAATTTACTCTGGGAGTACTCTGAAATACATATGTATTTTAAGCAATCCTCCTTAGCCACTGTCCAAATCACAGCCTGTAATCCACAGAATTTAACAGTTCTTTTAACTGTAGTTTTATATATTCTACCACAAAGCTATCCTAAACATGGACCAGTCCAAACCCCAGTCTGCCTTAAAATCAAGACCAGAGAAGATTAGTCCTTTCTATTCTAAATGGAAATACTACTGAGCAGCAGGTATGTAAAAAGTACACAGAGAGATGGTTATTTTGACATGTTAATGACAAATACAACAGCTTAGAAATTCCATATCTCATTATAGATTTGTCCCAAAAATAAAAAGGAAATCTACTCTTCAAGAAAGAAAAATCTACTCTTCAATTTAGGTAGTCTAGTGAAGAAAGTTAAAGAGAATGTGCAGCTGCAGTCAGTGTTAGCATTGACTACTGGACGCTATGTTTTAAAACCACCACACTTTTAAAGCTGTATCTAGAAGGGAAATAAGAGAGCTGTATCTAGTTCCCTTACACCTTAGGTACACGCTGAAGTGAACAACCCACAGCAACTATTTCCAGCCATAAATCACTTGAACTGGAATCAGACCAGGGAGATAAACATTAAAGGCTACCAGACAACAGCATTTCTGTAAGCTGCTCATCCCACAGGCAGCCCTATTTTCAGTCATACTTAGGACCACAAACACTGAAAAACACAGTGCTGAAGTTAAATACGTTTCTCCTGCAAAAGCATGCATTGAGTGGAATAGGGAACAGTAGTGTTTCTTTTGTATTGTTCACAGTTCTGCATCACTTGGTAGCCATCCAGAAACATCTTTTCAGGTTATTAACACAGAATAAATTCAATCTCCCTTCAGTTATTTTTCTATTAGACAAAACATATGAAAGCTACCTACAAGAATTCCATTAATGAGACTTGCATATTTTCAGCATCACCAGATTCATGTGAAACACAGGCTGTCAGGACTTTCTCCCTTCCCCTATTTTCTGAACACAAGATAAATCCAGACTTCTGATTAGCTTACTGATGCTGGGGGGTTGGGGGGAGGGTAAGTTAATCTTTTAGTTTTTAAAAGCACTTCTGTTCTCTTCACAGGAGGTTTGCTTCATTTGGTGCATGAAGCAGACCCAGGTTCTTCTCATGCCTTTGGACACATGGCTGAGGGCCTGATGTAACCAGCCCCCGGAACTTAAACCTGCTTCAGCTGGGCCACCTCTGCTGTGGCTGCACCACTGCCCTCTGGGCTAGTGCTGGCTGTCAGGCACTGAGTTCAAGGAGATAATTCAGATTAAAACTGCTAAAATAAGTTTCCAGCTCCTGAACACCCTTGCTCCATGGTCACATGAGAGCCAGCACCAGCTGGAGCACACAGGAGCCTGGCATTAGCAACAGTAGTGCCCAAGGGCCCAGCCTTCCCCTCTGGGCCTCAGGAGCATGGCTTAGTTATTTGGTGAACTGTCTTGGTGCCCTGAGGTGACTACGGGGACAACCCAAAGTGACTCTTTGCTCTTGTGACTGCTTGACTTGCCTACATTTGAGTACTGAGATGAAGCCAGGCTCCAAAAACCAATACAAATTTATGTTTTTATCACTCCCCAAACACTCTGAGGACACTGTCCTCTGAGGACACGGCTACCAGCTTGCATGTGGATTTTCCACACGTTCATGCCAGGGAGCCAACAGCAGTTATCAAAGGAAGCTGAAGCCACCAGCCACACTCCCTGTGCTGTCACAAGCATGTTCTTATCACACTCCTGTGGCTATATCCCCTTGCAGTCAAACTGGCCAGGGAAGGCCATTGCATGTGCACTGACTGGGGAGGAGATTCAACCAGTACAAATGTTAAGAGAGTTTAAGATGGGCGTTTTTCTTTAACAAAGAGGTAGGTCTGGGAAGTATCCAGCTCTGACTTAATTACAACAAAATCCGCAAGAGGTGTGACCAAGAAATTCGTCTTATAATACCAAACCAGTCATGTAAGATTACTGTATCCAATCACACACTAGATATTTAACTGGAATGAGTATCAGAGGTCCTTATGCAACTGGATCAGAGACTGAAGTACGTTTGTGTCACTTCAATACTAGTCACCATGTACTTCAATCCCACCCTGTTCCTGAAGTCTACATCATCTACTGCAACTAACTATAAAAGTTCTGGATTTTAATTAAAGTTCTATGTTACATTTTACATAGACGTTTCATGCCTTACCAGAATGGTGCTAACAATGAAATATACATGTATGTATGGATGGATGTATGTATGTGTTAAAAGTAAAGGAAAAAAAATCCTGCACTAAAGGTAGCAATTGTGTCATGGTCATGAGTATTTTAATGAAAATGCAAGCAGAACCTCTGACCCTAGCAATAAATGCAATACACAAGTGTCAAAAGCATGTAGTCTTGAATGATCTTTTACATGCCATTTTGTTCACCCTATTAAGATGCTAGTTGTTTCTTTGATTTATCTGATAATAAATTTTTTATGACTAGTGAGTCTCATAAAAATTGCTCTGGTGCTGACTACTTTGATTAATAAGACCAAAGAATCGAAACTGTCAGAAATTCATGGGCAAGAGTAAATTACTGCCAAACATACATCTGATATTCCATAAAATATAGACTAAAAAAGGTTGATTTGGTAATTTTATCTTGCATCAATTTGCTTGATATAATTTATATTCGGGATCATCACTGTCACTCCTTGCATACCTTTCCTTTTTTAAAGTCAACAGTAGTGTAAATCTGAATTTTGGAGAAATGAACAAGAGACAGTACCCAAATAATACCCAAAATACCTAATACTCAGAACTCACATTTGGAATTTAACTTGGAAATTACATCCAGTTGAAAGGTGACTAGAACACATGTTCTAAAAGCTGCAGCTTTTTTAAGCGAAATCCCTTTTACATTAAGAATCAAAACTGACATAGATATATTCATGCCTTAATCCCGTTCTTCTAAAACTGTGATCGTTCTTCATTGGGCACTTTGTATGTAGCAGGTTCTTGCAACGCATCTTTCAAGAGTTCTGGATCCCGCTCTTTTACCTTGCATAACCTCAAACCATTTAACGTGCAGAAAGTACCACAAAATTAGATGCTGAAGCAGGTCAGAGGTAGCAATCTGGGTACACACATGAATACAGATCAAGCACATCCTTTTCCCACCAAGAGGAACTATACTTACAGCACTGGGTATAGGATTTGCTCCATTCACTTCTGCATATATTTACCATCCTGTGACAGCAATTTGGTGCAAGATGCATCTTTGTAGGATTGAATATACCTGATCAAAAATTTCTATAGATAACCAAAAGGATTTAGGGAATCACTGTTCCATATTCAGTGAAACAAATGCTGCTGTTTACACTCAAAACTGGAGACAGCTTCTTAAAAAGTAGCAAAACTATGAAGAGGGCTAATATTCCTGCACTTATTATTATTTCTTTTGTGAAGCTGGAGCAACTGAAATGGTCAGCATACTGTATAATTCTATTTACTGTTTATGCTCCTGCACACTTCATTTTAGACTACAATATCTTTTTCCAATCAAGTGTATAAAGAAGAAAAATTACAGGGTAGTTTTTCCTGGCACATTTGATACTGATTTTCAGTATATCAGATTTTTAGGGTTCAATAATTAAAGTGGGTTGGGTACAGAATAGGAAAAAAAAAAGCCATTGCAAAGTTGTAGCCAAAAGGTGTTGTCTACACAGGACCTAAATTCCACTAACCCCCAGCTTTAACAGTATGGCATTTCTTGTTTGGTTAGAGGAAAACATTGAAATGCAGGACTGAGAAATTCTGTGTCATATATAGCCGAAGTTCTTGTTTTTCAGCTTATACTTTTCAAGAAAAAGTTAATTTCAACAACAAGAATTTAAAGTGAAATCTTATCATAACCATTTTCAACACTCTGTTTTAGGTGTAACGGGCTGTGAAAGTGCATATAAATGGGATGACAGTAACACCTGCCATAATAAAATCATGGCTTTTAAGAAGTTTATCAGAGCTTGCATTACAAGTGGCTCCAGCCAATTACACCAGAATAATTCCAACCTCAGCCTTCCACTGGATAAATAGTTGATAAAGGCAATCATAAAACTAGGGACATGTCTCCATCTAGCTGACAGCCCTCACCAGAAGGATAAAGAAATTGCTAAAGATCACACAAAACCCTGAAATAATGTGAAACTGAAAGAAGAAACTGGAGTTCAATAAAAACCAGTGTGCAATAAACCAGATATGACTGCATAGAGAATAGAAATTGCAGACAGATCTGCTTGATTATAAAAGCGCCACTTTTTAATTTATCTCTCAAATAAAACCAGCAAATGTGTGCAGTAATTCTTCTTGTTTGGTTATAAAGAAACAATCTGAAAAAGAAAACAAGAAAGCAAATCACCTGAATTTTGAAGATTCCAAAGGGTTAAGAGACCTACCACTACTTACTGTAAGCTGCACCAATTTACCAGAAACCCCTTAATATGCGGAAAACCAGTGTTTTCCACATTAGTCCCCAACTAGTATTGTTCTGTCTGCCATTTTCCATCTATTCTTCCTCTTGCCATCTTGAGTATTTTCTTTAAAATGCTCTACTCTTTTTGTTACCTACTTTAAAGTCCTTAAAATTCTGTTCCCTGCAATATCCTCCTCTCCAACAGACAAAAAAACCCCACCCAAACAAAATTAGGTGAGTTACCTTCAGAGAGCATTAGTTGAATTTCTGAATTCTGGACACACTGCCTTTGGTTAGCAACAACACCCCCCTCGAAATGCTGAGAAAACCCCTTGAATCCACTGGAGATGATAGACCCACCATGCCCACAGCAGTAAGAGCAGCAGAACCGTGGCAGTTCTGGTAAAGTCTAAAATCAGGCAATAGATCATCGCCTCTGGATACTACACACAGTGTCCTAAAATCCATCATGGATCATACAGTAACCTTAATACTGACATGTTGCTCTAAAACGTATTTTCCCAGAAAGTATCCTGAGGCAATCGGAGGACAGTAAGAGAAAAATGATTGTTACTTTCCCTAGCAGCTTGCCTTAGTAAGTTGTACCCTGCTTTCCTTTCCTTTTTTGCTTGCCTTCTGCTCTCAAATAATTGAAGTGTCTGCATTTAAACACATTTTTAACATCCCTTGAAAACTACTGACACCAGAATGAATTCAGCATGAGTCCCAGATTAGTGAGTATGGGAATAAGAATTCACTACTCACCACATCAGCTGGGGCTAATGCTGAATTCAGTTAGACCTTTCAGATGTAACACTGAACTGTGAGCTGACAGTGCACTTCGGATATGTTATGTCTCTTAAAATGTTTTTCAGTGCTGATTGCCTTCTGGAAATATGTATTCACTTGTTTTTATCTCCTCCTGTAATCCTAACCACACAATGTGTGTATCTTGCATACCTTATTCACCGATACGTAATTCTTCTTTGAGCTGCTTTAAAATACACTGTGTACAAGCACAGTTAATTAAATGATCCAGGACAGCCCACACCGTCACTGTTATCTTTCACCAACTTCCAGGTCATCAAAAACAACTGTGTTTTGCTTCCAAGTACCTGAGGAGAACATTTAATGACTCCAGGTCAGATCTTTGTGGAGCTCACCAGAAACATTCTCTTTGGTAATTGTCTCCCAAGACCTTTCAGGGAGTTGTTAATTCTTCTTAGTGTTTTATTGAAATTATGCAGTGCTCATTTTCTAATTAAAATGTTGTGTGCAAGCTAAATGCCTTACAAAGTTCTATGGTTAAAGAGTTGCCTTGACCAACCAAATTTATAATATTTAATATTTCTTTAGGAAACAGTTCTCAAAATCATAGTCATGCTTTAAAGTGCATGAATTACATTCATAGTACAATCACATTCTTTATACCATCACTAGTAGAATTTCATGTCTCTTTTTTACAATTTAACACAAAATTAATTTCAGAGTAAACTAGCTCATAATAATCCAATTTTGTCTATTCACCTTCCTTGATGCTGGAAAGATACTAGCACTTCTGTCAACTTTTGGGTCTTTCACTGACACAACAATTTAACTAAGACTGAACTTTGGTGAGTCCAGACTCTGTCAGTCAAGTCTTCTAAACATTCCGGGTGCATGCCCAGAGGCTTGGATGTTTAAAACCATTTCTCACAACAAAATGTTGGTCGGGTTTCTACTTGAGGGACTGAGAAAGAACTTATCTTCCCTAAATTATCATCCAGCTTGCACTGAACAGAAGCATAACAGAACATGACTTTCCTTCCCTCGTCATTATTAATAATCTATCATAGTTCAGAAAAGGGCCCATTTAGTTTCTACGGTTTATAATAATCAGATAGTTATAAGCAGTCTCTCCAATGGCTAAGAGCCTAACAAGATAGATCCCACTTTGGATTGGCCCTGTTTCCCACTGCAGAAACTTTTTTTCAATCTCCTCTATCAGTTTTTTTGCCCAAGGTGCCACTTGCCTGCAGCTGCATATCTCACTCATTACTCGCCTGCTTAGACCCCAACCTGTTCTCTAGGCCAGGTCCTTGATCCTGTTGCTTACCAGTTTCTTTTGTACACCCCTACCTGTTATTCCTTTTGGATTTTACCATAATTACCACTGATTTTTAAAGCAGCTACCGATCTTGCCTGGCCCTATAGTTTGATGCAACTTTGTATTGTTTCCCTACTCAAGTCCTGTACCCTACCACTGCTACCCTAGCTTTGGTTTCATCAAGTCCTCAGCTTCTGCACTTAACTCACTTCATTCCAATTTCACTTTGAACATAGCTCCAGACATCTGCCCCAGTGACATAAACCCCGGGTTATCATCCTTGACACGGTAAATGGATTACTGCATAATATTCTAAGCTTTATATAAAGTTCTTATCAAAGGGAATGGCAGTATCAGTAGTTACACCAATATTTATATGTGCAGTATCTATATCTGTCAGATACATCAGTGATAGTTTTGGTTTATTACATATCCATCTCAGCAATATATAAACAAAAATATACAGACATAGTGTTTTTATTGTTTATCTTTCGACATGGGTTCCAGTTAGCTCTTCTTTAGGGAAGAGTTACAGATTTGCATGTAAATGTTGTCTAAAGATGTCAGGACTCTGAGTCATCTGTTTTCTCTGTTGGAAATAATGTACTAATATATTTATCAATTTTTAAAATACAGCCAATAAATACAACATTTGGTTGGAATACAAATCAGCATTTTCGTATAAAATATACAGTACCATGTCTTCAATACAACAGAACCAAACATAAATGACATTTTTATATTTCCCCACATCACGCTGATAAAAGATTTTTATTGGTAAATTTAAATTTTTTTACTGGTACGTGATCAAAATGTATGAATCAGGACTATAAACACTTGTTTACTTCTCAGCTATGATGGATTTTGCTTCCTGCCATCCTTTGAGAGAAGCTTAATTTGTCATGAGTTCACCTTCACGGGAGATGTGACATCTCAGAGACTCCCACCTAAGGTAGATCACTGAGGTCATCTTTTTTCCACTACCTTTACCCAGTCTTTGAAACCATGCCAAAATAAATGAGGTCACAGCTACCACTGGCACAGATGGTACACCCATGTGAGGGGTCAAATGGTAAAGATGCCCAGCTAAAAAGTCACTGCAATATTTAAGTGAGCGCCAGCAATGGACTGTTGGACACACGATGCCATCTCATTTCTTGTACAGGCCTAGGACAACCACACAATGCAACTCAGAAAGGAAAAGAAGTACCACTAACGGTGCATGCTATGAGTGTATGAACATGAGCAATCCCTCTAGGAACAGTGACAATACTGGTTCTACAAGTATTTGTAGAGCTGCACCTAAGAGAAAACTAATGCATGAAGCCTTCTATTCCATTGTCCTGGTTTTGTCTGGGTATAGTTCATTTTCTCCTAGTATCTGGCACAGTGCAGTGTTTCAGATTCAGGATGAGAATAATGTTGATAACACACTGATGATTTGGTTGTTGCTGAGCAGTGCTTGTACTGAGCCAAGGACTCTTCAGTGTCTCACGCTCTGAAAGTGAGGAGCTGCACAAGAAGCTGGGGAATGGGGGGAACACATCTGGGACAGCTGACCAAACTGGCCAAAGGGACATTCCACACCACAGAACATCATGCCCAGTGTATAAACTGGGAGGAGTTGGCCAAGAGGGACAGATTGCTGCTCGGGGATGGGCTTGGCCGTGGTCAGTGGGTAGTGAGAATTGTATTGTGCAACACCTTTTGGGGTTTTTTCTTCTCTTTTTTTATTACTATTATTATTATTATATTTTAATATCAGTAGTATTATTATATTTACTTTGTTTCAGTTATTAAATTGCTCTTAACTCAAGCTTTTTCCTTCCCTGACTCTCCTCTCCATCCCATGGGGTGTAGGGGAAGAAGTGAACAGCTGAGTGCTTTTAAATTGCTGTCTGGGGTTAAACCATACATCCACAAACTACCAAAGAGTACTAGAGACAAAAGCAAATTAAAATAAAGAAGGTAAATGGCACTTATTATGGCCTGTTTTTCTTAGCAAGGCAGGGTAGACTCACACTATCCAAGCTCTTTAAAACTTCACTGACCTCTGCGGATCATACAAACAGCTGAGGTGTCTGAGTTCTGCTCAATTGGATCTATAGATGTTTCAAGCAACTGGCCTGTGTTCCTCTATATGACCTTTATTTCCTGCAGGGAGTACAGAATACTAACCATTTGAAATTACTCCTGAAATCAGCTGTGCCCAGTTCTTTTTGGTGTTGTCACAAGATAAGATAATGACTGGATAATTTAATTTTACTTAGAGATAGTCAAAGAAAAGCATTCTCTCTATGTATTGCTACAGTCTAAGTGCAAAAAGAAATATTAGGAAGATTTTCATAACTCAAAATGATTTTTTCCTAATGAATACATAATTTACATATTAACAATTCTTAGCTTATGAAAAATTTTCAGTAATTATAAACTACTGCACAAAACTGCCATGTTTATTTAAACAGATTATTAAATGCAGGAATATGCATAATTATTCTTCTTCATATTAACAGAAAACAGAACTTTGCCTCCTTCAGTTTAATGTCAGAAGCACTGTGCAGTTACCTTAACATGTATGGGGGTGTCATATAAATTTTCCACTCAAAAATCAGGAGATGTGAATGCAAGGTCTGCCTGCATCACAGACATGCTGTCCTCTGCCACAAGTAATTATGTCACATATTCCTGCCCAACTGATCAGTGCTCACTGAAACCAGATTTTGGCCTTCATTTCTTCTGTCGGAAGACTATTTCTATCAGAAGGTTACTTATTACCTTGCTCCCTTAATACTTAGAGACCCTCCTTCAAATATACACCTGCCAGCTTATTTATATTTGTGCCTATGTCCACCACTCTTTTTGTCTTAAATGAAGTTTCTTCCTCCCCCTCTCCCTTCCAATGACAGCCATGACCTCTGTTATCAGACTTTGCTAAGTAAATCAAATACCTTCTAAATTTTCTCTTCTTTCTTCATTCATTTCACTATCCTATTTTATTTCCACACTTTGCCTGTTCCTGCCTGAATTTATCTTTCATGAACATAATGACCACAACTGCAAAATACTTCCTTTTCTGTACTGGAAAATTTCCACTCTTTTAGCCAAGCTCTGGGGATTGTGCTTATCTTTCTCTTCCCCTCACTAAAGCATATCGCACCACTGGCTCACCTGTAACTAATACACCCAAGTCTTCCTCTTTGTTTGCTAACTCTTACTGTGTGGTACACTGATTCTTTTCTATGCTGCTAGCTCTGTACCATCAGCAAACGTAATTTAAATATTCCTGCTTTTTGTGCTAACATAAAATCGGATTCTTACAGGTCCTAGACTATGCTGCACAAGTAACACCATTTCAGGACTATCTCTCTCCGTATCAGTTGAACCTGCTGATGCCTCCAGATCAACTGCTGGCAATTGCCACTTTCCCACCACGCTTCCCAAGAACCAACACCTGGATTTTTCGCTTGTTTGACCTCCTTTCCACTCCCTGATAGGTGGTTTTACTGATTATCATCTTTACATCTTGGACAGAACCAACCACACAGCTGAATTTAAACAGGCTTAACAACTATAGAAAAAGATCACGAGTTATTTCAAGATACTATTTGTATTCTAGTGCACTACTCTGAGTATCTTGCCAGTCTCCTTGAGTTGTTAAAAATAAATGCTGAAATACTCTTCACTAATATAACCCAGAAGAGGAATCTGTTCCTTCACAACCTGGGTCTGTTGCCCTGGAAGCAGCTGCTGCACAATAGTGGGGTTCAGTACAACAACTCATTCCCAAGAAGCTTGGGAGATTGGCTCTACATAGAGGGTTGAATTAAGAGTGGATTTTTCCAGGCTGTCACTGCCGATGAAATGGGGTTTTCAATTACAATGCTTAGCACAGAGCAGCCTGCCCAGGGAAACCTGTGTTCCAATGCTGCCAAGTGATATATGCTCAGCACTGCATTTGTCAAATCATTTCCTCTGCTAAGAGTTCATGTGTCAGTCTTGAAAATGGCTTGCTCTTCTACTACCTTTCCTGATGGAAATGTGAAAAGCGCAACTTACTTCCTTTCACAAAGCATCTTGTTGAGCCTCTTGACTCCAAATTGACCACGTCGTGGGAAAAATCTGCTTTCTAGAGACTTAAAAATGGTGTGACTGTTCTATCGTAATTCTACCTCACTGGAATATGGAGGTCAAACAGGGAAAGAACAATCATTAGACAATGTGTTAGTTAAAAGGTGATTGCTGGGTTTAAGAGCAGCTTAAAAATGCACTCAAGACCCAGCAATTTCTTTTGTTTTATCTGGGATTACACTATCAGGTGTTGATGTCTGCAGCAGACTCTGCTGTGATAAAATCAAAATCACTATTCTTTCTGTTACAGAAACAAACATACAAAGAACAAGTTCCACATGAAGATGAATCAAGAGCACATGAATAATTCCAAAAATGTACCCAAAGAGCACCTTTCTGGACTAACTTTGCTGTAAATGCCAGCAACCAAACCCATCCACTGGTACCAAGTGCACATTTCAGTTTTATCTCATCTGAATCAAATCACTAATTATCTTACAGAAATCCTAAGGAACATTATAGAATTTAGTTCTCCATAGGAGCTTAATTCATTATTTTGTTTTAAACATTTATGTCTGTCTGCGCTTATCTAAGTACATTGTGACCACTAAATCATACAATACATCATCTCTTTGTCAGTATCCTAGACAGAGAAGATCCTTTGAGAATATGCTTACAACATAAAGGTCACTCTGAAAGTTGACTAAAGGCATGAATAAAAAATAAAACATTTAGTTAAGCCCTTCGAGGAGACAAGGCTGCCATTATCCTCCACTGTTTAAGCAAGTTCTTCAACTGTTTTTCAACACTATCATGACATCACACAGAGAGTTTAATGGCAGCTCCTTTGTATATATAGTATATCAAAGCCAAAATTCAGCTTACTAAAGTTTCAGAAAGTTACAAAGCAGTGAGAGATTAAGAATCATTATATACTTGGCAAACTGACCTATTTCCAACCGATGCTGTCACAGGATGATATGTGCAGTGGGCGTATTTTAGCCAACAAAAGCTAGCAAAGTGCCAAGAGCTGCTGAATTTCCTGTTAAGAATTAGGAGCCCCTCCACACACATTTTCCACCACAATATATGGCCCATCTTTTTGTCAGCACAAGTCTTCCTTGAAAAATTAGGGTTGAAAAAAATCACCAGGTACCATTTCTCATGAAAGGTAAGGAAATTAAAGGAAATGAAAGAAGCTACAAAGTAAGAAGAGCTGATCTGAGGGTCTTACTGGTTAACATGCTTCTGAAGTAAAGTGCAATTCCAGTTTTATACTTGGTGCGTGAGTACCATGTAAAACAGGACTGTGGAAATGTAAAAGTACGCAAGACAAATGACATTTTATCTTTAGACATAATCATCCCTCATGGGTGTCATCCCTACTTATCAATTAATCACTAGAGCATGAATATCTCAAGACAAGGCTAAAAATGGGATGTAATCTTTCACTAAATATGCTTGAAACAGCCAGTACATTTCACAAAAGAAAGAATAGGTTTGTGATCTATTTGGTAGCTGCTTCCCAAGTGCAACCTCACAGAATCTGAATGGAGATCTCTGACACTGACTGCAGTGATGACTTGTGCCAGTCACCAGCAGAAACCTCAAGGTTTATTTACATGACTGCAAGTGAGTGCATTGCCAGGACTTACTGAGTTACTGCTTTCTGGCTAAGTTAACAGCAACTGAGCAAACATGAAGTTCTAGCCATTGCAAACACAAAATAAAATGTATCAGCATAACCCCCTTAGTGAAAATGTAACTTGGTGAGCCTCTGAAACTTGGCACTTGTGCCTGTATGAGCCCACCCTCTCTGTCTTAGCTAGTCTAGACAACCTTAACTTGTAAACAAAGGAAAGTCAGTATTTCCAATCAGCTAGCAAAAGCAATGGGCATAGGGAAACAAATCTCTGTCTCTGGAGCTCAAAATTCATCTGCCATACAGATGCGTAGTTCTGGTTTAGGAGACTTTACATCTTCCAGTACCTGAAAGCAAACTTACTGGTCTGATGGTCAGCTGCTGGTCTATCTTCTATCTTCTCAGTGTTCCAAGTGAGGTTAGCTAAGCAGCATCCTATCCAATCATTTAACTGTACTGCTTTACCTCACAATAAAAGTTAAGCCGTCTGGATCTATCAAATGTTGGAGTATTTTTTTTTTGTTTTCGCAGAATGAGCAATAAAACACACAAAACCTCAAGAACTTGACTTTCCTTATTTAGATACCCACAGGGAAAAATATTTAATTCACAAATCAGCCTTGTGATTTGCTTAATAGGAAAAAAGACACACTAGCTGCTCAAAGGCTCTCAAAGAAAAAGGCAGTTGAAGAAGCTGTATAGTCATTAGCAGGGAAAGATCAAAATTCCACCACAAAAAACAGTTTTAATTTCTTCTGAGTGTACACCTTATCTGCTTTTGTGCACAGTAATGCTGCTAGATCTGTTACCTAGACCATGCCACTGCTTCTGAGTTTTAACTCCTAAACCCAAATGCAAACAGAAGAATGTCTTTAGGACATGGCATCCCAGTAATTCTCAGATCACCTACTGAGAAGAAACTGGAAATGAAAAAGACAGTATTTTTTCAGTAGGAAAATCTATGAACTCTCTTTATAGCAGGGGAAACAAGGAAAATCAAGACTCAAAGAAAGTTACTACTGGGTTTCTAATAAAATTATACTGATACTTTAATTTATGATTTAAATATAAAATGTTCATACGCTGAAAAATTAAAATTGACACCTAATTATTAGCATCTCCATGCATTTTGTTTTCATCACTAAACTTTGAAAATTATGACACATAATTTTCTAAGCTTCTAAGATCAAAGCAGCAACCATGAATGAGCCACAGAAAGATTACCTGGTTTTGATTTTTTCCCTATTAATAACTAGAGTCTGATTCCGCTTACACTGTTAACTATACAGATTTCAAATATTTACTGAGGACTAAATCAAAATTGGCCCATTAGCCAATAAGACACTGCTACACCCCAGCAAAGAGCAAGACAGAACAAAGAACAAAGAACAACAGCTGAAGTAACTGATGAATTACAGAACCTTCTTGTCAATTTTGATTACACAAGGAAAGTTGCCAGAGCAGTTTAATATACCCAGAGTTACAAATATTTTTTTAAAATAATAGATACATAGTAACAGCTTTCCCCCATCCCCTTCCCCACAAAATGAATATGGCTCAAACTCTCAAAACTGCACTTCAGACCTTAAAATTCTGCTGTCTTCATGACGCCCAGAAAGGTCCCTGTGACAAGTGCATGAAGATCCCTAACCTACACTGCTCAGCAAATAGAAATATAAAATTGACAATATAAAGCGAAATTACAAAACATTATCAAGAAACCGAGATGCAGCTGCACAATGAACAGTGGGGAAGGGATGGTGGAAGGAGATAGGCAGCTGTTTCCCTACACCACGTCTGTAGTACAGAGTACTACTGCAAGAAGGGTGTTGCAGCCTACTTAAATCTATGAATAAATCTGTCTTGAGAACACGCATTACAGCATAAATATCAGCACCCTTCTGAGACACACAATTCTTGCAACCACTCTCCCATCTGTGATTCTTTTCATTTAAAATTCTGTAAATGAAGAGCAATAGCTGACAAAAGCCATTGTTGGGTCATTTAGTTTCATACAGAAATTTACATCTCAGTTGCTTAATTGGAATCCCACAACTGTCACTTGTGAATACTATTCTCTGGTAATTTCGTTCACACAGCAAATATATAAAAGATTGTCAGAAATGCTTCTGAATTATTAAAATATATTTTTTAAATAAAGGCAAAATGCAAAAACTAACTTTCCAATCCAGGGCTGTACTGTTGTACTACCTACTGCTCCTAGGGAGACAGCATCAAGATTGCTGCTAGACACTGAAAAATAACTTCTCATCTAAAGAATAACATGGGGATTTTTACTTAAAATAAATATTACAATTCAGTGAATGATTAAAGACATTATTTCCTAAACCAGTAGTCAGCACTTGTACATGGAATCTTGCATTAAAACGAAGAAGCCCAGCACACACATTTACACTGTTGAAAAAAGCACTAGTAACCTGTATTGGAATTACTAAGGTTGTAGACTTTTGTAGATTAGTGCAGGTCAAAACAGGTTTGAAGTCTGGATATCTCTCAAAACCTAACAACCTGCATCCAAAAACATTAACAAATATCTATTTCAATCTATAAAGCCGTACTGAACATACCTAAAATTAGTACTTCTCAGAAGGCTTGTAATGCTTCTTCTTTTACATCTTTGATGTCACATAACAGTTCTTAGAAATAAACAAAAAATGCAGGACAGTATCAACAGTCTTTGCGCTTTCCTAACTTATCTACACGACGGTTACCTTCTCCTTAGCAAAATTCCTTAACATAAATGCACAGGCTTGCATATTTGTCCTGGATACTAAGTTACTGTATGTATTATGAAAGCTGTGTGTAGCTGGTAACACTTTGCCCAAAACACTACAGGGAAAAAATCAAACAACACAGCTACAGTATATAATGTAATACTCACTATTTATACGTTTCTGAACGAATGTATTCAAAAACATGAGATACTCCCAGCTGGAACTGATCAGCAATAGGGGTAACCCAAGGATTGTTCTCCGCTTTGAAGACTTGTTTTTGACCAGTCAAATCCAAATTACCTGAAACAGATTAAATGAAACAGCATATGAAAAATATCTGAAACATGAAAAACTGGAAGGAGATACCTTGCTGTGAATATAAAAATTTTTTATTCGTTTAAGAGAGTACAACCATATTAAAAGTAAATATTTCAGTCTTAGCAAAGAGGAACAGAAGAACACAGTAGTTCCCACCATGATGGATGCGGTTCCACTATTTGTTTCAGTGCTGCTACACACTGCAAAGCAGGGTTGAACTTAGTCCACTTATTTATTAAATTAGTTTTAAGCGTGACTTGATAATGCACCTGTTCAGTATCTCCATTATGACCTGCAGAAATGAAAGAATGATTCTCTGGTAGAAGTCTGCTCTGCTGAAGCTTGGCATTGCAAAGCATTCCTCAATCCCTGCCCCACGGGCTTTTTGCCTTCCCAGTGCCCAGCATGTTGTCTGCACCAAGATCCCACACTGATCTGTGCTTCGAGTGACATACACTCACAAAAACAAGCAAAGAGCGCTGTTCTCGTCATGTAGCAGTTGACAGAAGACATAAGAGACCTACTATGGGCTTGCTTGGAGTTGTTTTGTTTGCTCATTTTGTACAAGTTTACCCTCCCAACCCCAAAACAGTACATGCTCCACTGAAACTCCTCATGACTACGGATATGAAGGGCTGAACTCCAGGACAGTCTAGCCATTGAAATATTTTCTTGTGCTCTTTAAATTAAGAAATCTGTGGCACATTTTCAATTTATTTTTGTGAATTTCACAATGAAGAGAGGCCTACCCTTCACCCAGAAATCAACAATAACTAAACCACAATAAGATAATATAATCTTTAAGTATGGAGAACAAAACAAAAAATATTTACAGGGTTTTGAAGACTGACTGAGCCAAGCTGCTGGTGAAATCTGAAATCAACCTGACACCACAGCTTGCCAAAATAAACGGAGCTGTGCAAGTGCAGGCAAGACGAGCTGCTGCAAGCCCTGTGCTCACTGCCCACTTTGGCTACACATTCTGAATGACAGCTAATCCTTGGCGTATTCCTCTCTGTAAAACGGTTAACACAATTAAAGACAGGCCATTATATGGTGTGAAAAGATGCCGAGCATCTCATACCAGCCTATCATGGCATCACCATTACCTTAACAAGCTCATCTGACAGCTGTCTGTGGCAGGCTGGTCTGAGCCAGCAGTCGCAGAAGCATACCCCACAGCCGTCAGTCAGGCGGCAGCCGCCCGCTGCCACACGCTTCAGTGCACCTTGTCTGCTTTATTAAGGGACTCGGCAGCCCTGTTCTAACAAGGATCAGGAAAAAGGATTAAGTACTGTGACAAAGAGGACCTAATAAGCTAAAAAGCAGCGTGTCTAAATCTGTGCTGGCTGAAGGCGTGGGCTGGCGCTCTCGCTATGCAGCTCTCACACGGAGACCAGTGGGGAAGCCGGCCAGCATGGCGATTAGCCCTAACCCTCTTCTTCCCCTTGCTGGGGAGATCCTGTATTGCTCAGGGGCTTGCTTTGCAATTGCAAATTCGATTTCCAGTTTTATTACCTGCAAAAAATCCTGTATGCTGCTCTCTGAAACTTCCAACGCTATAAGCAGACTGTAGGTGCTGCATCAAGGTAAAATAATCAATCTGTGTACAACTAATAAAACCAGTTAAATTTGGGGAGGGCAAGCTTGGCTCCATCACAGGTCAAGTTCAATGCTGCTTGTAAGAATAAGTTACATGTGCCCAAAATCTCAATATCTGGGGTCTCAGCTGAATCCTCTAATCCTAAGATGTGTCAGAAATTTACCATCCAGGGAAGGCTACTGCAAGTTTCCATTCCCACAGCACAGTGTGCCCACTTCCATTTGAAATACCACATGGCCCATATAAACATAATTAATTGTAATAATTACTACTCTACTACAGCCAAAGGAGTCTTACAGCAAAACCAAGACTGCTCAAGCAGAATAACCTGTACATCCCCATGCCAATGTAATAGCTCTATTTTCCTGTCTTCTCTTTTTTGCCAAAACACATTGGAGGAAGGTACAAATATTTCTTTTCACCTTCACAGGGAAGAGGGAGGCAGAAGCCCTACTTAATCTGATTACAGAGGAAACTGGGGAGCACAAAAATTCAGGATCTGCACCAAAATCCACCCCTCCCTGCCCAGGACGTCCTTCTGGGAGCCTTGCCAGCAGCAGCTGGCCTGGCAGCCGATCCCACTGGCCGCCTAGAGCTGGAGTGAGAGCCTAGGGATTTTAAGTGAAGAATTTAATCAAGTGTGGTAGTGAGAAAGGAACAACTTGTCTGTCCTCATGGCAAACACCAGGTTCTCCGCAGGTGAGTGAAGGAGGGCTGCCCTACAGGAGACAGGAAGGACAGGGCAACCAATGCTTCAAAATCCTCCCTGTTTGATACCAAACTTTCCATCTGGAAATGAAGGCAGAAAAATAAGTAGGACAAGAAGTTACACAGAGAGTGCCCCACCTCATCAGAACTAAGGAAGAAATGGAGTCTAACTCTCCTGACACAAGGCAAGTCATTTGAGCACAAAGAAGCCACATAATTAAAAATGAGACAGAAGGGAAATGTGTCTCTCCTGCACCACTGTACATTGCTTGGGGCCATATCGTAGTGTCCTTTCTGTGCTTACAGCTAAAAAACCCATGAATCAAGGGCGTACCTAATTCTACTCTGGCTGCAGGTCATCCAGGAGCCCCAAGCACAAGGCCAGTGTCTCAGTACCATCTCAGGAATAGTATGTGCTGGGGCAGCCAAACACACAGGAGCACTGCATGGACCCTTGGGCTGCAGTGCACAAGACAAACCCAGCAGTGTGGAAGAGATGATCACACTCACCTGAAGCAATGGCTCTGGTACCAGGATCACCTCAGGAGTGCCGAGCAACCGGACACCTCACATGTGTCCCTATCTCCCCACCCCAAAAGTCTCCTTGCCTAGGTGGTTTTTTTATGGCAGCACCATGTTACAAAATGCTGTTCTTCCACCCCTGCAGCACTAGAGCCAGGGAAAAAGCCATGGCAGATGCGCCTTCATGCATACTGCCTAACAGCAGCATCAGCAGAACACCATCCCCAGGGCTTTCGGAAATTTATATACTGTTCTGCTACACAGATCACATCAAATCCCTCAGACACTTTCAGTAAGCAAAATACAGAATTACCTCTAGTAAAACTCCAGCACTGAAGATTCAGTAACAAAATATATTAGGATTGGAGACTGCACTGGTCATTGCTGTTTTGTTCTTTCCATGCATATCTGCCTATTAAAAATATTTATAATTTCTGTCATTTGGCATAATTGTTTCACTGAAGTTGTACTTCCTTATTATGGACTTAAAGTTCTTGCTATTTTGTCATACTGAAAGAGATCAGCTCCACCAAAAGGCATCACAGTCATGTGTCTCTGGTAAGGGAGGAGGAACAGGCCATCTTCAAGGCTAGTGAGCACAGCCCCTTTCCAAAGGCACAGAAATGTTTTTCAAATTATTTTTGAGTGCTTCTAAAATTATTCTAATAAATCATTAAAACTATACATCCCAGAAGCCAGGTTTAACATGCCTAAAGAACCTTCTAAGTCTAACGGGTACTTTTTTTACTCTATTTTCAGTAAATACAGATTTCCAAGTAGGAAGACTGCAAAGTGGACACTGCTGCTACCAGCAAGTGGACACTGAAAAGAGAACAGAACCTGGAAAAGGGAAGAGCAGAGATCTAACAGCTGACTGCTGTGGACAACCTGCACAGAATGACCAAAAGCCTTCTAAAAGGAGCCATCTGTCTTAAAAATGCCTGATTCTTGGCATTTTTATTTCTGTCTCAGCACTCAATTGTATCTAAAGATGATTCTGAATCCTTAAGTTTGATTAGATCCCTGTAATTTAACTTCTTTGTTTACCCCACCTCAGAACCAATTTGCTCCTAATGCCCAACTACTAAGCTGTGCAGACCTGAAAACTGTCTACTGCCCATATCTTTCATTAGCTACCACTTGGGAGCTACAATAAATAGATCTACACCAAAACTCCTGAAAATTCAAGTGCAAAATCGAAGTATGCATATTTTTATTTTAATGTGTTCTAACTTAGGTGATCCATTAACAAAAAATACCATCTTATCACTTTTTAAATTCAGAGCTTCTAGAGCCATGGGTGGGCAGAAGGGCCACCTCATATGACAGAAGGCACACCTCTTCCTGAGAGACATTTAAAGGATAAGAAGACAGCTACATTTTCCCGTCTCAGTGGATCTATCCTGCACTTGAGCTAAGACATGATCATTAATGTTTCCTGTTATTTTCCTGCAGTCCTGTTGAAATAAAAAGTGATTTGTGTGAACATTCATGTTTTGCTCAAATGCCTCCAAAGGTCAGAAAAGAGCTCGTAATAGAAAATCAAATGCTGCCTCCCACAGTCATGTTTGCACAGTGTCAGACCCAGTAAAAATACTACCCATCACTTTGGTCAAAGGTGCCTCAGACCTCCCAGGCTACTCCTGTCCATTAGATCTAGTCTGCAAGCACCCCTCATATACAACTACAAGCCCCTCACCCTCTTGTGATGTATGATCTACAAAGTATAGTGGAGATACAGTAAGGTATGACCAGTGCACATAGGCATTACTTCAACACACACAAAAGAAAACAGAATGAACACAAACCTGACTTGTCCTTTCCACTTGAATGCCCCCTGGCAACACTTTAAATACTTTCAAAAATTAAAAGGTGAGATTAAGTAATTAAACAACTCTGACATTTGAGAACTGAACACTGGCATTCAGTATAAGAAACATGATCCTAGCTGTAAAATGCCAGATCAACGCTTCTTTTTAATGGTTTAAATTCATCCCCAGTAGAGTTCCATTAAAACCAATGCATACAATTTTTAGCTTGTATACTGTTGAACTTCACATCTGTGTCCTGTTGATACTCTGACTCCCCTCCCACCCTATACTCTGCTTCACTGACCTCAAGGAGAGTCCTCAAGCTGAAACACATGCCCTTCAGCGATTCCTCTTAAGACTGCAATTTAAATGTTCTTTCCCTTTACAACACAAAGGTCTTACTCTCTGTCGCACATATCACATGAGGAACAAAATTAGTTTTAGTAATTTATTTAGATATAAATACCTTTGAATCCTGTTTTATTAAATGCTAAGTAAGGGATCAATCCACTGCGCTAAATTTAAAAATAGTGGGGGTAGAAGAATATTTCTATCCTGGCTTGTTTTAGATTTGCTTTACACTACAGGGCTTATAATTTTTATTACTTTTGTGGCATTTGCTTTGTCTCAATAGAGAGAGAGAGATTGTTTAATAGTGGGGGTAGAAGAAATATCATGACTATTATGTCATAAAAAGGATACAAAAGCAATTAATTGTGAATGATGTCTTAATACTTATGTAAAAAAAATGAAAATATATACTCATTTCTATGCCACAAAGTATTATCAAAAGCCAATGATTTTTACTCTAGTCTTAAGCACACATAAGGCTGTGCACCTGTAAGTCATACCATTCCTATAAACAAGATCATCTATGCTTTGAAGACACAGCACTTTTGAAGGATTAGTAACAGAATACAGTAGATTTAAACAGTATTTATAAAGGAGCAGTAAGACAACAAAGAGCAAAGCCTTCTTGTATCTAAGTGAGGTGTGACTCAATCTCTTTGGAACCAGCAGAAATATTCATGGAAATATTCAGTACAATAAACAAATGTACATCTCCATAGCACATGTCAAAAATACAAATTTGCTTACTGATGAGCTTCTATGCACTAGAGAGAACAACTAAGTTTAGTAAACCTAAATCTAGACTGAAATGCCTCCGAAAGATCAATCCCAGCAAATGCTTTTGCCCTCTCATCCATACATCCTTATACTGAAGAAGACCTAACAGTATCACTTCAAGTCACCAGCACTTCAGAGAACCCTGAAAGAGCATTTGTGGTGGTTCTGCATAATGTGGGAAAAGGTTCAAGTCTCAGATAACAAGGAATCAGATTCAGTACATGGAAATAAACGAGATACTCCAGAGCATCCATCACACAGAAGCAGACTGAAGTCCTCCCCTGGCTCCTTTCCTAACCACACAGATGGGAATGCCTGGAACCTCCCCTGTGAGTGTTAGACAGGAAGCCCCAGGGTAAGAGAAGGCTGAGGGAGCAATCTGAAAGCCTTACACTGAAGCCTAAGTCCATCCTCAGTTTTACAATCACTTTCAGGGTGTTAAAACAGGTTTTACAACATCATGTTATTCTTACAACTTCTTAAATGCACATGATAATTTCCAACAATGAGTTCAGAGATGAGACCCCAACTTCACCATTCACCTGAATACATTTAATGGTAGATCTCTCTGTCAGTTCAGTAATTGAAGAGCTTACCAACACATTTCAAAAAGAAAAAGATCTGGTCTGAAAAACTTCAGGAGATGGAGACTCTACCAGTTGTCTCTTGTTCTAATGGTTCATCACTGTCAAAACACATTTTTTATTTCAGTGCTGAACTAAGCTGACTTAGTTATAAAATACTGCTGCTCCTTCTCCTACAAGCTTTCTTCTCATGGAGTGAGTGAGGATCAGCAGCCAAGAGTCCTCTCACTCTTCACTTTGATAGGTTAAATAGTCTGATTATACTGTGATAGCCTAATAGCTACTCCATTTGCTTCAACTCTTAGTAAAAGGAACATAGCTGAAATAAATCAAGTAAAACCAGACCATCTAAATCTTGAATTCTTTACCCTTGATGTAAATGTGAAGTGATACAGGGCAAACTGGTATTGCCTCAGCTACAGCTATTACAATTGTATTGGAAGAGAATCCTACCCTCCAGCATGTTTCATAGGAGAGAGTTTAAAACAAAGTGAATGTAGTCCTGAGATATTTATACAAAATTCCAGCATCAAAGCAAAGGTCAGTCAGAATCTTTATACCAAAGTGTAACAGGAAGTCTGACACTTCAGATGTGTCAGGACTGAAGATGAAGCCCGGGAAGGAGAAGAGGATGGATGAAATGCTGAATTAAAACCACACTTCAGGTATTAAATACAGGCAGATTATAGACCTAACCTGGCTGGGCAAACTCACATTTCCATATTCAGGTGACAGGAGGAGTGGTTAACTCTCTGGGAACAAGGGGTGAGCCCTGGAAACTTCTACCATCACAGTACACAACAAACCACACCTTACCAGGACAACTAGTAGAAAGAATAAATAATAATAACATTCGCAGATGAAAGCCATAAAACAGGAACTTGCTCAATGCAGCACACAAGGTACTCCTCACCTAACAACACTCTGCTAATGGCTTGTACTGCCACATGACAAGTCAGGCTGTTTCAACAGCTTTAATCCACCACACACAGCTTTCAGGTACCAGGGCAACCAGCACAGCTGGTGTCATTGTCTTGGTAGCTAAGAGGAAAGGCAGAAGAAAGAGCACTTTAACAAAAATCCAAGAAATTACTTCAAAATGTACTTTCAAAATGTATTTCTAAAACTATCTTCTAAAATTATTTATTTATTACTTACAACTTGATTATAAATTAATTTCTCCCACATTCGTCACATAAGAGTGAGACCAGTTACTAGAAGACCTACAAGTACTGCTAAGTTTCACCGATTTATTTCCTTGAAAGGTGACATGTTGTGCTGGAAATACTATTTCCTCACTGCTCTGTGTAACCAATGTCCAGTGCTGACTGGGATCCCAAGGGACAAACCAATAGTCACTGCTAAGTGTTCCCAGTGAAGAAACCCAAGAAACATGCTACGCAGCAGATGGGTTTTGGAACAAAGGAAATTAACGTGATGTCAAAGTAGTTTAACATCAAGGACACTTTAATGGCACAGGAAGTATTACAGGCTTAGAGGATCAGCATCCCAATTTATTTTGAAATATATTGCACATTTTTTCCAGCATCAGAAACTCCCCTGAGATTCTCAATTACACAGGAATTCAACAGAGCATTCTCTTTTTGAAGGGTCCCTATCAGACCAAAATCTAGTTAATTTAAAAAGATGACTTCAAAAAAGACTGACTGTATTGCTTTTGCCCTGCACCTTTGAAACTTCCATTCAAATACAGGTTGCCAAGTACTCAGAAGAGCGAAACCACTTTTAAGTACTATGAAATGCATAAAATGAACCAAATATAACAACAAATGCAACATTTGCTCAGATTGGTTCTAATTACAGTACTCTTACCTACTACAGCTCTGACACAACAGATGAAGTATCTGCTGACAGAAACATCATTATATGTTGATGATACTTAGAGTACAGTCAATATGAGAAGAACCCCCACACACACTGTAGTCATCTGAGAAATGACTCTATAACTTTCATATTTTAAAAACTAATGCAAGATCAAATCTGAATCTTGGGAAGTTCGGCAAGAATTACCGCAGTGTACATCAAGTACTTTGCATTCAGCCTGGGTTCACACTACATTACAAGTGGTGGGGTGTAGAGTGTAGTTGTTCTGCCTTTTTTTCTTTTTTTAACTTAAACATTGAATGAGAATCACAATTAGAATACGTGCAGATTTTCAGAGAAGCTTTTGTACACAAATAATCTCTCCATAACCTATCTTGTTACATACATGTTTTTTATTGTTTCTTGACTGGTAACTGCTACATCAGCAGTCCTAGAAAAGTTATTTTGTTTATCCACCTTTACCTTCATTCCAAAAGTAGAAACATGTCTTTTTTTGAAATTGTAAGGTATCAATTAGTTGTTCCAGTGCTCAGAACTGTTGTTCATAGAGTCCCAGTGTTCAGGCTTCCACCAAGCACCAATGACCTGTATTGCAGGTGCGAGCAGCTCTGTGTTGCGACACAGGCAGGGTGCAGTGACAGTTTACACTAAAATAAGAAAACTTTGCCATTTACGTCAACTATTGGAACGTTTCCAACATTTGGAAAAGAAATATCTTTTGTAAAGTAAGTGATTCTTATATTTGCACATGCCTGTTATAATTACCTGAGTAAATGGCTATTTTGATTAATATTTACTTAAACAAACAACTGCAGCTACTACTTTGCATAATATCATATTAATTCACAAATTCTAGAGTCATTTCAAAAGGCTAAATTTTAAAAGGTCTTCCTGTGATGGAAATATTGAGACTTTCAGCACAATTCCTTGAACTTTGTATTTAAAGCCAATCCTTTATATATCGAAGGTAATTTAGCTGTTCAAAACTAAAAAAGTATGAAAGAACTACTCAGTTATTCTGATACACAAATTAAATTTACAAAACGTTTAATATTCCTTTAAAAGGAACATGGCTACTTACCTCATGAAGACTTTTTTTTTTACAAGGCTTGAATTTTCCACTTTTCCAGTATGTACTAACTTTACAATTTTGACAGTGTCTCTCTTTACCTGAGGCAATTATTTGATAAACTAGAACAGTATTTAACAGCATTGAACTGACTGAACTGATAAGCCATTGATGCCAAACTCAGTTTTGAAAAAAGAGGATGGTAATTGGGAGTGCATTCTTAGAAATCTCTGTTCCTCCTAATGCATAAACCTGAGCAAGCTACGTGTGCACACACGTGTGTTGGCAGCAGGGTAGTGCACACAGGCAACATCAGAATCTGGGCTTTAAAAATCATACCATTTGTTTTCACATCAAAAATGCAAACCTACAGATAAGCTAGTTACATTCTCTGGGTGATTATTTAGCTACATCTTTGTGAGTACTTTGCACCATATACTACTCTCATACTCCTTGTTCTGCTGAGAAAATCTTTTATGTGGTGCATATGGGTCCACCCAGATGAACAAACAATGAACTTAAAACATCATCACTGATGTCACTAATTGCATCTACCATTTTATGTGATTCTTGTTTCTACTCTACTTTCTTTCTAAACTGTTCTCATTGTTAAATGGTCAGAACAAACAAAGCGACAGATTTAGTGCCTCCTTGGCAATTTATATAACTGACTGCAACTCTGTTGTTGCAGTGAATCACGATTTATTTGTCTCGCAATGCAGTACATAACCTTTTAAATGCTAGAGAAAAAAATGCCAGCGCCTCCTTAAAGTTTATATATGACTGCCCACCACCGTTTCTCATGAATGGGGTTTTGAGAGACAAATGATAAAAACAAGCTGCAAATTCCACCCACCTACTCCCGGCCATTTCCTGCGTTCATCACTCACATGTACTGTATTTACAGAAAAGCACCTCACCCAGGGACCAGCGTACTCTTTCAGTCCTCCTATTTCCTCCTGGGCAGGAACATTTTCCTTGGATTAGCAGTAGGTATTCTTTGCTAAACACAGCAGAGGATAATAGCGATCTCCCCCAGCCCCGCACTGGTGCCACACTCAGTAACACTGGGTGACATTACAGGCTGATGGTAGGGGGTTATTTATTGGCATCTCCATTCCAAAGTTGTGACCCCAAGGCCTGTCTGTGGCCTTTCTCATACCCTATTCCCCACTCCTTCTTCTGTACTTATTTCCATTACCTTTAAAAAACAGCTTAATGTATCACATACATATCATAATGTAACACATCCTTCTCATCATTCAGTTGTGCCCATCTCCCTGGAAAATGAACATTCAACGAGTCTCTGCTGTCCACCAGTGCCTGAACTAAGCAGTCAAAAGCCTTCAGCACCTTTAATTATGAAAGTGATAATGAGAGAGAAAAGATTGTTTACTTTTAATGGAACAGCAGCAGCTCCAATTACTGCAAATAGGACCTGCTCACTGAAAAGCTATTTATCCGACAAGCACACCAAAAAGTATTTGGATAGTTCTGAGTACATTATAATTCAATTTTAAAAATTTAGGAGGGAGAACTCAGACAGTAGACAAAGTTCACTCTCCCTCAGATGGTGATTATGGCATTAGCAGTCCATGCAGTAGGTTGCAACCCTCTCATATACCACCTTTCACTGGCAGACTTTAAAACTGTCTGCAAAGGCATGCTTCTCTAAACTGCCCTGGTTTACAGAAGGGAAAACAGGGCTGCAGAGATTCACTCTTGCCTACGGCCTGTTCCCTGATCTCAAACAAGCCTTCCAAACCTTAGTCTGGTGTTCCATTCCCTACAGGTGTGCCTAGATGTTTAATAAACAAGCAAGAATATTGCTTTTCACAGTAAATATTTGTGCCTGCAAATTGCACAAATTACACATCTAGACTTCAGTGTAATGTTTGCTAGAAATACACCCCAAAATCTATTTTAAAAATTTGAGATAGTTCTAGCATTATTCATAGCATAGATCACAACAGAAATTATGGCTACTGATCACAAATGAGGATTTTGAGAGAGAGCATAAAATGAAACATTGATAAATTAATACAGTAAAAGAAAGTTAGAATTTATAAAATACCTTTTGAATAATAAAGAACAGAGGTAACAAGGTCTTAGCTGTGTCAGTGCACCTCACCTTTATCAACTGGGACAAAATAACCAGTCCTTTTTCTACAAGATTGTGATACTGTTCTATAAGGCAAACAAATGTTAACTAAGAGGAAAACATTTCCCTTGGCCATCTTGAATTCTTCAGGTTAATACAAAATTAGTGTTGAGAATTTTGTTTCAAACGTTTCCATTTGGGATGGATTTTGATAGTAAAACCATTTAATGGAGATTTGTTGTTATGCTTGTAAGGCAGCAGCATGTTTAGAACTTTAATTAGTCAAAGAAGATGGTTAGACTCCGTGCACCATTGATCTTCCACTTTCTGAAAAAACCTCAAAAGCTATAATTTAAGAAGCTACAAAGAAGTACATTTACAGACACTACATGCTTCTGAAATGTTACTTCTGTTGAAAGACAACTGATAAATAAATATGACTCTGACAAAAACCTGAAGAAAGTATACCTGTGTCAAGACATAAACATCTGAAATTAAAGAAAAGAGAGCAACTTTCATCCACTAGTGGTGAGGAAAAAGGCAAAAAACTCCATAGTGGGCAAACAAGTAAGAGTCAAAGCAAATACCTTCCCCAATTCACAGAAGAAAAGCACTTTGCTTTATAAAACAAAAAGCATTTGTTGCAGACTGTCACATTAAAGCACACAGGGTCGAATGGTCAAAATGGGTCAAAGCAAGTTCTCACAAAACCAAGTAATTTTACTTTATCATGCTAACTTCAGTCACTATCCTTCTGAGTTTTGGGAACAATTATGTGGAAGGTACCAGTAGGAAGAGGCTTCCCCATGTAACAGTCCACAGTAACAAGAAACAAGGAACAGACTCTGTCTAACAGGTATTTCAAAAACAGGTAATTGACACAACTACATTATTACCAATGCAAGTATTTTTAAAGATTTAAAGATCAGAAACCAATTTCTGGCTTGAGGCAAACAAGAACAATGCCCCTCACATAAAATGGAATACTGCAATACAAATTCAGCAAAATCAATACTTAAGTTTCAAAGAAAAACTTACTTCATAGATTGAAAGAAGCCACCTAGAACTGTATTTAATGTACAGTATAACAAATTCAAATTACATCAACCAGTTCCATTGCTTTAAGTTAAAGAGCTGTCAACTCCATAAGAAAGGTAAGCTAGCAAACTGAAAAACAAAAAAATCCTCTCATTTAGCTATATTTCACCCTAGTTGATCAAACGTCCACGTTGTATAGGCACAGTCACTAAGAAACCACGTGTGGTACTGTCATTTTTGCTTAATATAATTTTGGCTAATCTAAATAGTGTTCTCAAAACCCAGTGAGAGATAAGAACGGATTTGTTGACCCAGTATTTATGATACATTACATAAAGCAAGGTGCTATATACAAATTGGCAATCAGCTGTAATAGTACACAAGAAAAATGCAACATGTAATAAAGTTATAAAATCAAACACATCATCTTCTGGCTCCTCCTGCATATCCAGGAGGAGTGAAAAAGTGAGTTTTTCTCAGGGGAAAGTAAATATTAGCATATATGATGACTAAAGCATAATCATTTCAGAGGAAATACAGTTCATCATCATCATTATTAGTCAAATAAATAAATGATAATCTGGAATCTTACCCAGTTCTGGGGGAAGCACAGTAAGACGATTTCCCTGGATATGCAGTTCCTTAAGCTGGGTGAGCTCACCAATTTCTTTAGGCAGTGATATCAGGTCATTGTCTCTAAGACTCAGCTAAGAGCAAATACAAATTCAGTCAGAACAATTTTTGGTTACCATAAAGCAGCCCAAAAGAGAACTCTACTCCCTCTGCCCCCACTTTTCTCCTGAATGCTCAATTCTTCCAATTTATTTTCAAGTGTCTTCTGGTAAACAAGAAACAGTTCCAGGTGTAGTGGTCTATTCCTGCAAACCTACCCTACTACTCCTCAAATTGACTGGATTCTATTCCTACAAGTGTTGCAAAAGTGAATTGATTTTCCAAGAATTTAGATAAATTACTTACTATCTGCAACTTTGTGAGCTTCCCAATATCTGGCGGCAGGATTTCAAAATCGTTGTCACTTAGATAGAGTGCACGAAGGGTGGCTGCAAATTAAATAGCAATATATAATCAGGGTGGCATATAACCCAACCATTTGAGGTCTAATCAATAAAAAGGAGTCAGGTTTGATTAATAACCCTGACTTGGTGAAAAGCCTTTGACATACCCAGGGCTCACAATAATAACAAGCAGGTCAAACTTAGATTTACTGGCTTATTATATTGTTGGAGAGTTCAGGAAAACATTTATATTCAACAGGACTAGCACAATTAACAATTTCTGCAACAGTAGACTCCGGCAGATTCTGGCAAATAGTCTGAATGCTCAGATGTGAGAATAAAGTCATTACTCTTTATTACCCCTGATTCTTATTTACTGCATCAATTTGCATTTTAAACACACATTAAAATAATTTCTGTGTTTTTTTGGCAAATATATGTCTACCTTAAGCTCTACAGAAACCACACTGGGAAAGAGATCTGAAATGAAATACAGAAGACTCAAACTGTATAATTTGTAATTTCCATACAAAGTCTCAATGAAATTCACCAAAAAAAAGATGACCCAGCACAACTATGCAGCTTGCTATTACTGAACAAGCATACATGACCACTGGAAAAACGAATTAAAATGGAGACTCACAAAGAACTCTTAGGTGCAGCAGGAAAGAAGGTGGTCAGATCAGCAAAACCTCTCCTTCCCACCAGAGGAGATCCCATTTGTCTTACGTAGTTCACTCCTCCTCTTCTTATTCACTAAATGTGACCATTTTTAATAAAGCTGACTTAAAATTTCCCTGTGCCAGGTTACAATCACAACATCCCTCAGAGAGCAGCACTCCTTCTCTCCCCTCGTCTGTCACTTTGATGCTGAATGTACTGATCCTGAAGCCACTTCAGCAAAGTACATGGAAAAGCAGAATCACTGAAATCTACAAAGTGCCAGAATTCAAGTTGCTTAGGCAACCATAATGCAGCCCTTTTGCACATATGCATTACAATACCTTTCTGTCAACTTCCTGGGTATATATTTTTAGCACATGCAAAGGTCAGCCTAGCGCTACCATTGCTCTGCCAAGCTTTGTAACCTCAGCATATGTTTTAACATACTGGACACCTCAACATCCACATGCTGTTAAAACTATTTTAGTAATGAACCATCAAGAATACATTTGTTTTCAGACTCAACACACAACAGTTGTGTTGCAAAACAGCTTACTTTCCCCCGAGGCTTGCAACCCTCCAGGATGTTTTAACTGAGTATGGGACCCACGAAAATATTACTCAGAAGAAAACTAATATACCATTAACTAAGCAAGTCCTCTCGTGTCCAAAGGTGTCAGGTGACTGTATGATAAATATTGCTGTGCGATGTAGAAATATTCAAGATATATTAAAAGAAAAACATAAATATTGGGAAAAAACCTGTTGTATTTTGGTTGCCATCAAACAAATTTCAACTGCAGAAAGCAAAGCATCATATCCTGAAGATTTGTAGAGTTTTTAGAAAAGTTTCTTACTCAGATAGAAGAAGTTTCCTGGTAGGGAATTTTCATTTAAATTGTTGTAAGTCAAGTCAAGAACTTCTAGGGCTGGTAAAGAGCCAAATCCCCTTGGCAAGGTGTTCAACCTGTTCATGCTGTAAGTAAAGAAAAAAAAAAAATAATATGACATCAGTATTCACTTCATCTAACAGGAATAATACGCACAAGGGTTTTGGGTTTTTTCCTTTTTTTTCCTTAAAAAATGTAATCTATGCCAAAATTTCTTCTTGTTTTGAAAAGGGTTTGATGCTCCAAGACACTGAGCAAGTCTTTTGCAATGCAGACCTTTTTTATAACCTCTCGTTCCCATAAATATACTCAAAACTTAGGCACTCCCAAAGGATTCTGTCTGGTCTGTCAACCAGCAGCCACACCTGAAACATAAAGCACAAGGGAGAGAGGTGTCATAATGCCATGCTCAGCTTAAACAGTGCTCCATGGAGAAAGCTGGTCCTTGGTAGATGACTTCCAGCAAAACTACAAATTACCCCTTCGCACATCATCTTGACCATTTGTCATTTTGCCACGTCGTTTGTCACCATGGTAATAAATACAAAGGGGAATACCTCAACTGTACAGTATTTATGTTCATTGATAACTGCTGCTCAAACCTCTTCTCAAGAACACAAAATCTGTGTCACTACAGAACTATTGATGCACATGGAGCATGAAGTAAATAGAATGTCAGTCCTGTGACTGATGAGGCTTAAATCTAAATATAGCTCAATTGGCCAGTCTTAAGAGGGTTTAGGATAGCAGTTCCCACTGGCAACAGCCAGAACAACATAAGGAAATGTAACAGAAGGAAGAGATTCCTCTGATAACCTGGAGCAGACAAGGTAGAGAAAATGGTAACTTTTCTCTGACCTCAAAGAGCTTGAACAAGGTGATCCAGATAATCACTAGAGCTGCTGCAACAATGAAGGCAGGCACATGGCTGGAGATATCTTCATAGAACCTACTGTTTGTGTATGAACTGTTGGTGTATGGCTGTTTATCATATGAACAGAAAAAAAACAACCTAACAGCTTCTTCTTCATACTGTCCCTATTGCATGTACAGCAAATATATACCTTGTGTGTATGGGTCTTGTTTCAGTTGGCACCCAGGTTTGAAAGCAGTACAGAGAAGAGAGGCATCTTCAGAAAGAGCCTGTACAGGTAGCTACTGCCAAGAACAGGATTTTATTCTTATGTGATGACTGGAAACAAATACGACGTTTCAGATGTTGTCTCTAAACATACTCTGAATTTGATTCTCTTTTTGATGCTAAAGCGATGAAGAACAATCACAACTTAAGAGATGTTATGTGAATACATGAACCCTGATCTAACACTTAAAACTACAAAAACTCAAGTCAAAGTACTGACAAAGTTGTGCAAGCAAAAATAAGAAAGACCACATAACCACGTGAGGAAAGGCAGGAGAAGAACATCTACCATTTCTTTCACAAATGCAGAAAATAACCTGACCTTTCCTTACCCCTTTTGCAACAAGAACTTGTAGAGATCAGTCCTTTGGAGCTAAATCTAGATGAAATCCTTCTTCCTCCTCATCCCCAGTAAGAAGTCCCATCATGGGCATACAACTCATATTGCTGCTCTAGTAGTAGCAATTAAAATACAGAAAGGCATTCTCCACTATTGCTACTGCAGAGTTGTCACTGTTTTAAAAACTGGTCTCTATATAAAATAGGACTAAAGAAAGCAGCTCATTTTCCACTAGTAAAAAGGGTTTTTTACCAAGCTGCCCTAACAACTTGCAAGCATGGAACAGGGGGGAAAAGAATGTTCTCCCTACTTACAAGAGGCAGAATGTTATCTATTCTTCGGCATGGATAGATATCTAGCTCAAAGCTGCTGCCCAGCACTATTCATCCCTGCAGAAGTTCAAGCACTGAGCTTGTGCCTCACCTGCCTTCCAAATGTTACATTTCTAAGCTTTCAATGCAGCAGTATATCTTCCCTCTTTCCACACAACTTGACCCTTCTATGCCAAAACCCTCCCAAAAATAATCTCTGCCCTTATTCAAGGCTCCTCTCTCCCCTAGGGGGCTGTTCTGAAGCCCTAATACATGCACTGCAGATGACAAGAGGGTTTTCTGGGCTGCCTCCTAAAAAAACTACTAGGGCAGAAAAGATTCTTCTTCACTGATTCCAAGGATGTCCAAAGCAGAACCAATTTTGCAGAGCTAAAGACCACAGGTAAAGGGTGGTAAACCCTGTGCCTGGAAGATCATGAGTAAAGAGGGGATTAAGAAGGAAGAGCATTTAATCTCTAAGTTTTTATGCCACATGATACATGGAGGTGGCAACTGTGGTTCCAGACCCGAATGTCTGTTGCTCCTAACACCAAGGGGTCTTTTGCACGACATTTTTTTCATTAATGCAACTAGTATTTGAACTACACTAACAATTGTCACTGCCTTAATCCATGGGAAGTGCTCAACTTCTTCCTTCATATACTGCAACATCTCTATATGCCATTCCAAAAATATGGCTCTAATCCCCAAAATACATAGAATTCTGATTTATATTTGCTCTGAAAAGCAATTCCAGATTCAAACAGATTCTAAGGAAAGCTAGAGATCTACTGTGACCAAAGAAAAGACCACGGAAGACAGATCATCATTAAAACATTTACTGGCATTCCAACAGTTCAAGACACAATTTAATTTTCAGCATTTTACAAAAGTATCTAAAGCAGAATACACAGAGCCTAGCCAAAATCATTTGGTATTTTCAAGAGTAAAAAATGCTCAGTTTAAGGTGTTCTGAAGTTGGAATTTATAAAATACATTCTTTCTATGAGAAGCTTATAACGCTAGAGCTTACGCCTACCAGTGCTTTCCTAAATAGTTACAGTTCATATGCCCACTTAATTTTAAGAAGGTCTTATGCTTCACATTTGTTTTCTTCATAATTCAAGAAAGCCCTCTGCAACTATAGTTATTATAAAGTATCACCAACTCTACCAGAATATAGAATCTAAACACTTAACAGAAACACCCCTGGCACAAATTCACTCAATACTAGCTCTTTGAACTAAATGCACACCACATCTAATATGTGCTGCTTCTTTTATAGGTTTAATATAAACTGAAATGTCTGTAAACCCAAATTTAAAAATTTGGAATTAAAGTCCTAAATTAGCATGGATTTTTTTTCAAATCAGAATAGGAAATAGAGCTTGATTCTTACGCAGTAACCACAGAATTAAGAGGCAGCTGCTAGAGAACTAATAATTGTTCAGTTTCACTACAGTATCCAATGAATATGAGTTGCTGTTGTCCCTAAATGGTTATCAGTATACCAGAGTAAGTGCTTGATCACTTAAGTTTCTATTTATCCAGGACATCAGCTGAACACTCTGAAGCCACAATTCCCAAGTTATCCTCATAACCACTTTCAATGAGAAACGTTACTATCAAAAAATAAGAAGTTCCAGGTTCAGTTGTGATGACATTTGATAACCTCTATTACAGCACAGTTTTGCATTAAGATACGCACCCAAGGTTCAGGTGTTTGAGCTTCTGAAGGCTGCTTATCTGTGTAGGCAGCTCCTCAATCTGGTTGTTGAAAAAGTTGAGCACTTCTATGTTTCTCAGGTCTGCGATGTTTGCTGGCACAGCTGTGGGAAAGTTTTCACAGTGAGAGACTGCAATTAGAGCAAGCTACCCAGACTACAGATGCTTTACCTGCACCTGGCGTTTGCACTGTTTGCACAGTGGCTGCAGCACAGAAAGCATCTCATTATTCCAATAAAATCAAAGTTTATATCCAAAAAGCCTTCTATCTGGAACCTATTCTCATTGCTGAGAGCACTCATTTTGTACTCTTCAGAAACTACTATCATAAGTAAGATATTTTGACTCACACAGACCACTGTACAGAAAGAGAAAAGGACAAGTGCTCTTGCAGACTAACAGCAGCAGGCTGTCCTCTCAATTCATGTAGCACACACAGGTCTCAAAAGAGCAGAGCCTGAGAGACTTGGATTATTTCATTATTTCAGGGGAAAAAACATTAATGATACAAGTAGTTACACCAAGACAGCAGTTGTACTAAAGGTCTTTAACAACAAACATAAAATAATCCCTCATTTTTAGCAATGGCCCATTCTGCTTACTGCTTAAACAATCTAGTATCCAAATTCTTGGTCATTTAAGATACAACAAATATTACAAAAAACTAAGTTCAGCCCTAAAAGAACTGTTTAGCTAAGTCTATTTTCAGTTACATCCTGTATGTGATAAACTAACTGATCAATACACACATATGGCTACAGTGGATCACCAACAGATCAACAGCTGGTCGTTATTATCTAGAAACATGAAATATCAGGCAGAAGCACAATATGAATGTCTGTGCTAACGGGGTTAAAAAGCTATTCAGATTTGCATCTTTTCCCCCTTAAACTTAGTGAGATTGAAGCAGCCAGATGAGGTGTGAAGGAGGTTGGCAAGTCACCTGCACTGAAGCTTGCACCTGTGCTCAATATTCACCTTGGTTCAGTCTCAACTTTGACTGCATTAGGAACCCACTGAGTGCACATCTAAATTATTAGAAGGTTTTATGAGGCCATTATTTTTTTTTCATTTGTTGGTGTGAGGCAGTCTCAGTCCTAAAATGGAGTCAATAATGTTTACAAAGCAGAACATTGCAGTATGTCACATTTACTAGATTTTAAGTCTAATTATACTGTGAACAATAATGGGATCCCTAACAAAGCCTCTAATTACACTACATAAATATTACTGTTGAGGGCCATATTCACTGCAGGAGGTTTTTAGCAGACTTTTACATAAAGTCATTAAGGCAAATCTGAACATTTAAAAGACTTCCCATTGTGGTATTTTCCAACCGGTCCGTGCTTATCTGTCATTTAGTGATAGCAAGCATTATGTGCGTTCACAAACTAAAGGGTATTTCACTACTACTGTTGTTTTAAATTATTCCCTAATAGAAGTTAACTGAGGATTTTAATTGACATAATTCAGCTGTTTCCAGCCTCAATATTTCACCAGAACAGTAATTACTAGTATTAAAATACTCTCCTTTCAGGAATCAGACTTCATAATTTGACTTTGATGAGACAGGCAAACCATGTTTCTGATCTTCTCAGATACCGCATTTATGAAGACTAGGAATCAGAAGTTCTAGCAAATACAGGTTTTAGTTCAGTCAAAGCCTGAACAGTAGAAAGACCAATACAGATATATCACTGTCTCCTGATATATCTGTTTAATTCCCACATACTGTATTTCATGCTGTGAATGACACTTAGGATACTTAGTATCATTTTTTTCTTCAAGAAATACTAAAAGCTGCATTGGTAAGCAGGCTGAGATGAGAAAAAGGCTAAATATTTAGCACAGGATTTGAATGTAATACTTTTGTGTCTTACTCTGTTAAATCAAAATGAAAAGCCCCAATCCACAATTGTACTTTTTATTTTGGATGGAATGCCTGGAGGTATTTCACGAGAAGGAAAGACAGTAGAGTAGGTCAAGACCAGGCTTGTGGTAGGGACAAGAGGACTTTTTCCTGTAGTTTGTTTTCTGGTTCAACAATTCAGATTCATTTGTAATATAAATGAATGCTCTCTTGTATTCAATGAAAATCAGAAGACTGAATTTAACACCTATAAACTGCATAGGTTCAGTAGCTTCAGGTTTAAAGATCAGTAGTGGTCAAGCAAGGCTTACTAGGTATATCATGCTCTCTGTTTCGAACTTCACACAACTCGACTACCATCACACTACTATGTTGCAAAACTCTTCCCAGATACATAGCAGACTGCCAAATCCCAAGACACTCATGTTCTGGCAATACTGAATTCCACTAGAGTCACCTTCTCATGATGAGCTGTGAGAGTGAACTGTCAGCATCCTGGTTCTATTCACCCACGTATTTACAGTACAATCCACAGTGTCTTAACAACTCTTCTAAGACCATCTGCTGCCCAGTGTCATTAACAACTCCCCCTCAGCAAACGCTAGTAAAATTTGGCAGCCCAATGCCTTTGCGTTCTCCTGTGAAGCTTCAGTCACATCATGAAGCCCCATTCACATTAAGTTTCACTTCACAAGACCAGGAACAGTTTCCTTCCCCTTGTTCAATACTGGAAATTGCATACAGTGATTCACTATGACAGCTATAGACTTCACCTTGATTTCAAAGGTTGGTTGACAGTGAAAGACAGGGTCTACAGGCTGCCCACAAGGAGTAAGAGGACTTTGTTCATGTTTCTGGAAATAAGGATTGGCAACTGCTTATACTTCAAAGCATTTATGCTCCTTTTGCCCTGAAGTTAAGCGGCAATTCTTTAGGCACTAAAATATCAAGTTCTCATCAAGTTCACTTGAGGCAAGTTATTACATTTTATTCCTATACAACTAGCAGCTGTTCAAAAGTTAACAAAGTTATTTCCAAAATATAGATAAGAATTATTGAATGCTACTATTTAATGCCTGTAGAAATCCACACCTAGAGTATCTTGGACCTGGGCCTTAGCTCTCTTTCAATACTGAGAACCAGAAGCCAACACCAGACATGATCCTTACTAGAAGTCTGACGTCGCCCTCAGTTGGAGAGCAGACACTGGGTTAGAAGGACCTTTCATCCAAGACAGCTACTTACCCTGCAGTGCAACTTGCTAAAAACATCCAGATCAGTGACAGCAGCTTGGAATCACACGTCAGATGTAACCCTTTCTCATAAAGCAGGAAGTCAAGAGGTTCTCACACACCAACAACTGACATGCAAATCCAGCTCCTTTTCTATACCCAACCTCTGACAAAGGATGAAGAACACAGAAAATGGAAAAGAAGAAAAGGAATTATTTTCCCTCTAGTTCCACTCTCTAAGTCTTTGGCCATTCAGACAGTTTTCATTACAATTCCTCTTGAGGTGGCAGGGCCCTTCATAGAGCTGAAAATGCACAGGCTTCAAAAAGCCATTATTTCTGAAAACAGTCACCAAGATTATTTCTCTTAAAACATCTGTGAAGCCCTGGAAAACAACAGTAATCCTCATAACTGCAAAAGTAAACAAACTCAGGTGTTTGCAAAATTAAGTCTCCATTTACTTTTATCTAGAAGATGAAATCTAGTCTGCCTTTTTGTTGTTGCTGTTTGTCTGTTTAGTAAAGACACTAGATATTAAACATTTCTAAAGACACTCTCAGTAAAAAAAGATCTGTATCAAAATTTCCTTTACAATTCAAAACTAAAATAAAAAACATTTTAGATAAGGAAGCTCAGATGAAAAAAACTGCAAGAGCCAATAAACTACCCAACTGAATAACTGAAATGATTTAGTAAAAATATGAGTCTCCATGAGACGAACACATGGTACATAAACTGTATTAAACACTTCAGTTCATTTAAACCTTAACACTGCATGTTCAAAATAAACATTGTCCCACTGCTGGTTGGAAAATGCTATCTGTAATATCTGATTATGCATAAAGTTCTGCATGAGCATGCTTGTGATCTCCTCAATAAATATGATCCAAAGGCTACAAAAAACCTTCAACTGAATTCAAGGTTTTTTGAATCAGACATCAAGAGAGATAAGAATTTTAATTTTTTAAAGTAAGATTAATTCCTTTGGCAATCACACCATTAGAAACTGAGAATAGCTGCAGAATCTCTGTTTTTTTCAGAATGTTTCTTTACTTAATGAAATAATTTTGCAGTACCTAGGAAAGTGATGTTCAGTAGTACTCCAAACCTTTACAGGTTCTAAGGGAATATTTATCCAAAAGAGCCATTAAAATAGCACTACCTGACAGAGAAGAGATTTATAAGACTATGCCAGTTCCTCATTAAACTGTTCCACTGAAAAGCTGGTCAAGAGTCATACAGAGTAAGGAGAACTCAATACAGACCTTTCAGAGTCCAATCAGTCCATTGTGGATCCCAAGCAGAGTTTTCTTGCCAAGAGCAAGAACCTACTTTTTAAGACTAAAGTAAAACCTGAGGGCTACACAATGTAATAAACCCAGTTCTGCAGACTTGCTAATCCAGTTAACATCAACAGGAAGTTTTCATGAGTAAGGATCCCTTAGTGTAAAGGTCATAAAGACATGAAATGTTACTCACATTTCATGGGGGAGGAAGAATTTAGAATACTAAATATATAATGCATTCTGTGCATCCAATATAACTGTACTCATAGAGCTGGAGTCATGTTTAGATTAATTTGACAAGGGTTCCGTTATACTGAAAGAGAAGCAATCAGCTTCACCAAAATGAAAGAGGAATTAGCAGAGGGAGAACACAACAGTTTTCATTTTAAATATTCATAGGCATGCTGATATCAGACTTGGCAGCTAACTGGAGAGAATCCTGATCCCATCTGAAGCATAAAGTACTTAATTTACACACTATGTAGTTCAAGTTTCCCCTTTTGCCCTCCCTTCACTCTTCCAAAGATGGATATTAATCTTCCTCACACTAAAAACATTAAAAACAAACTTGTCTCCTTAATCTTCAGCTCTTTCCAGAAACCAGCAGTGGTTTTTTGTGGCAATTATCCACAGAAGAACCTCAGATACGAAACTGTTCTTTAGAACATGTTTAAATTATACTACAGCTCACTGATGTGCAACTGTGCTAACAAAGCAACTTGTCAATAAACAGTTTTCATTTAGAAGCCAGAGTCTAAGGAGAAGAGCAATGAGCACAAGAAAGACTGAGAAGACAGTGGGAATCAAGTGACATCTAGTGAAGAAAAAGGACAAATCTGTTCTCCTCTGAGAAGAGAGCTTAAGATGTCAGAGTTTGGAGAGAAATACTAGAAACCAGGGACTAGGTAAGGAAGGGATTACTATGTTGAAAATACATCACCTAACTGCAAACAACTGAAACCACACCAAAATAGCTCACAAAAATCTGATGCTTGTTAGCTTTTTTAAAAGCATTAAGGAATGGTGTGAATAAGGATATATATAAAATGTGGATATAAACATGCCCTTCATTTTTGCAACTATTTTTGAAGAAAACAAAGTATTAGCCAAGCTTCTTGAATTACTGTAGTGAATCACAGCATCTTAATCTTCAATAGTTGCTTTGTGAGAAATGCACAGTTCAGCCAAGACACTCGCTGTCTTACATTTAAGTCAGGACAAAAAAAACAACATGAGGTACACCATGCAAAAGAAGTTGAAGAACATGGGCTACACACTCTTATTACAGGTCAGATTATCTGTGTGTGTTTATACTTCAACAGCAGATGGTTAAGAGAAATAACTTGTGCAGGACAAAAAAATTTTAGTTGATAGTGTTGAGATTTATTATTAGGCTTCATCCAAATTCAAACAGTATCACAAAATGCCAGTGAGTCTCTTTCAGGTGTTTAAATTGTTTAAGCATGATCTTTTCAGTTTCACACTACTGCACAGTTGCTGACTTTAGATAAGTCAACCTGTTTTAAGTTTGTTCAGTACGTTCACCTTTCTCAATATTCTCTTTACTTCTGTCTACTTAACATGTTTTCTGCAGTTTACAAAAGGGACTAAGCAAAGATGCCCTGCACACCAGGCCGTGAACCACTACTATAGGTTAGCCTCAAAGGTAAAGATCACTTCAGCCTCTTACTCAGAAGCGTCCCTCTACCTGTGTGCTTAGCAGTGTTTATTTACAAAATTCTGCTTTCACTGTGTCTAAAAAATTTTTCATAATTTCAGTTTGCCTTATTAGCCAGTATTTGGAGTTTACACTTCTTACACTGTCGCGGGTATTTTACCCCCACACAATTCATAGAGTGTTTTATGGCTGCTTCTTGATCTTAAAAAGTCCCACGCCCAAGCCAAGAAAGGTTGGAGACTCCTGCGGATTCGTGTTCAGGTTGTTTATTTTTTCTTATCTCTCAGTGTTCGGAGCAGGGACAGCATGACCTGTTCCGCCGAAATCCACAGCAGAAGTAACGCCCCGGAAAGGCGATTTCTCCTTTTTAACTCTTTTAGGAAAACCAACCAAGTTCCACAACGTATTATTATTTATCAATTTTTCCCAATTAATTTCTACCTTTTCTTAACATGACAGTGCTACCGCCACCAATAACCATCACCACCGTCACAGCAGAAGATGGAGGGGAGAGAAGAAAGAGGAAGGAGAAGGGGCACCGCCCTTTACCCTCCATGTTAACTTTTTTCTCTCATACCTCCATAAATCTAAAACGTACATACACCCAGTGATAAGATAAGCTAATTACACACTTTCTTTCTATTTTGCATTTCATCTCTCAATGTCGGTAATTGGGTCCAAGGACGAGGCTCGAACATAGAGTTCTGTGCTTTCTTCTCGAGTTCCGAAACTGCCTGGCAGGGCTCCAGACCCCCCTGGACGGTCAGAGGAATACTCTGGGCTGCCACATTACACCACTGAAATGTTTTTAGAAACTCACATAGGACTATTTCTCACTGCAACTTGGATCAACCGAGTCTCTCCCCCATTCAGCACTGTAGACTGCTGTGCTGACATGGCTTAGCGGGGACACCAGCCCATCCTCTAAACACACTCGCAGAAGAGGCTGCAGTAAAAAAGCTCACTGCTCAAAAGCAGAGTCAGCACATGTGTTTCTTGTTCCAGTTCTCAGACCTGGGAATGAATTAAGCTCCCTCCTAGTTTGGGCTCCCCATATCCAGTACTTAAAGCCACCTCCTCAAGTCTGTAGGGTAGAGAGTCCTCTCTGTGTCTCTATGTTAGTTTACCCTAGGCTTCAGCTAACTCTACATTTCATTTCTAGCTATGGGAGATATTACTTCAAGATGAGCAACCAATTACCACATTGCCCATCATCACATCAAGATCAGGAAATTATTTCACCCCAAAGGTTATGCCATAGCATGTAAATAAAAAAAGTAAGCAGCCAGGTGGTGAGTGGTCTGAAGGGAAATGCTGTGTTAACCACGTCAGCACACTTGACTACTAAAAGAACGAAAAGAATATATAGAAAATAAAGTACAAAACCAAGTACACAAAACTAAATCCAGTTTCTCCTCAATCTAGACCAAATCTACCTTCTTGTCACAGTCCTTCCATATTAGTAGCCAAAGAATTCCACTTGGTTTGCTAGACAGTAAATTCTGAAATATAAAATTAAGCTCTTTAATAAGGTGAGTTCACTTTCGCAGTCTTCACTAACTTTGAAAATAGCCTGTATCTGGCAAGAGGACTTCCATTACCTGTATATAAACACAGAGAATGATCATTTATATGGGTCTTCTACAAAGAAATTACAGCTATTTTAAGCCACTGGGAAATACGTGAAGACACAAGAAATTTGTAGTAACATGTCAGAAAACACTGAGACTTAAATAAATGAGTTAATATGTTTGCAGGTGTCTTTTAATAAGAGAAGACCAACAGTTTCTGAAGAACTACGTTCAAGACAAGTGATTTGTGTCCACTGTTGTTTTTAGTATGGTCACTTTACTTATGATGCAAAACTGACTTTGATGCCATAGAGCACAAACTTTGACAATTTAATTTATGCATAAATTGGGTAGTTTCTGCATATATCCTTATACCATTACAGCACAAAACTCTTTGACACATTATTCTGTTTCATTCTCCCAAAGCTTCTTAGAAGCAAAGCTCATACTATATATATTGAAAACTAAAATGCTCTACCATCTGTATTTTCTCAGAACCAAAGGTTTGGGGTTTTTTTCAGGAAGAAAAGAAAAAAGCTAACAAGGTAGTTAATCTAAACATTTGAGTAGAACCCAGATGTCACAAATTTAGTAAGGCATATGTATAGGGATGTCCTTTTTCCTCCTTTTCACATCCTCCTGTGTACTGCATCCATAAAGATATTTCCCATTAGCGATCCCTGCCATCAGAAACAGGAAGTAAAACTAAACCAAAATATACAAAAAAAATGAAGCTTTTAGAGTTAACATAAAGCATCTCTCCCACACATAGTTGATAGACCACTGTCAGGCACAAGTCCTGTGCTTTGGACACAGCCCTAGTGTCACTACGCAGACATTACTTGCCCTATTCTGGGGTATATTGTGTTAGGACAACAGCATGGAATGACTAACCAGAAGGAAGCAGAGGCAGAAGCAAAGAAGAGGAGAATACAAAGAGTAACAAAGAGTAAAGAGTACACAGTCATCTAGTTCCTTCCAGAAGTCAGCAAATTTGCAGTATAAATAACCTGGTATCAGGCAAGATGCAAAGTGTCAGACAATACCAGTGGGAGACACCATTACACGTTTCAGCAGACTGGAGAAGACAAAGCAGCTAGACTGGGAAGGAATTCAGGACAGGCAGATGCACTGTTGCTGTCTCTGGACTACCTCCAATACATCCAAAGGTGACTCAGAAAGGAGACATCCTAATATAAAAATGAAACCAAGAGATTTTAGCAGCATGCTAAAAAATATCAAGGACACAGTCAAGAGGGTTAACAGCAACAAAGGGACAAGCTTCTGTGCTGGTCACACACAGAGAGAAAAACAATTTAGGAGATGACAGAGCAAAGAAGCAGTAAGCTGTGTGAGCAGAAAAAAAAAAGGAAAGTTTTGAACTGCTCTGCTGAAAGAAGGCAAAATGTACAGTGATGAGAAAGGGTGACCACACCGCTGTCAAAAGAACATGATCAATGAGACACAGCTATTCTGACAGGAGCACAAAGTGAACTCTAACAAAATTCAGGTCTGGAAATGGGAACCAGCAGCAAAAAACTAATGGATCATCTCACTAAAAGAAAGGGACTAAAGATGAATAAAGGATTACATGAGAATCAAGGGAGAAGCAGTGGAAAGATCACAGAACAGTAGAGGACAGCAGATCAGAAGAATGGTAGAGGCAGACAGAGAACACGACATCAGGTAACAGAGAAGAGATCTGAGGAAAAAATAGTTGTTCCCGATCTCTCATCATCTAATCATTTGATAACACTGGGTAAGGAATCAGAGCACGAGAGCAAAAGGATATAGAAATCATCAGGGGTGAGCTATGAATAGCAGGAAGCTCCTGAGATCACTTACAGGCAGCACAAGAATATGTGAAGCCAGTGAGCACAGGATCACCTGAGGCTAAGGAGACTGAGGAGAACAGCAAAAATTAAGTTGCTGTCCACCATCACCTACCAGGCAGGATGAACAGCTACCAGCCACCAGGAACGCAAGCTTCGTCCCAGGAAAACAACTGCTAAACGTACTCGAACAGTGACCTCTACTGGACACACCACAGAGTACTGGTGCTCGCACTGGCAGCACAACACCCCAGGTATGGGCACGGAGCAACACAAAAGCTAGAATCTCTGAATAGATTGCTCCAAATGATTGCAACCTTAATTAACCACCACTGGCAGGTAACGCAAATAATTGTCCTAGTAGTTACAAGTCAAAGACTTACTGCACATCCCAAAATAAGTGAAGATAAAACAGGTTGGCAGCGTAATAGTTGCACTCATATTGATGACAACCAGCACTCCCATCTGCTGTCAATGCTGAAGTAACCTTTCATGTCCCAGCCTGCTTTTCAGTCACATCTTCCCCTCTGTGGCCTTCTGCGTGGGATTATAGACAAACCGAGCTTCTGAAACCTCTTCAAAGACACTTCTGATTCACAGTGTAGTACATGCATTTTAACTGTCAAAACTTCAGCAGCATACCAAGCAGGGATTTCCCATCCCATACTAGGATGTGAAATTTTGTATATGTTTTAAGTGGCTGGAGAATACCTTGAGTTAGCATACCTATCTAAAGTCTAGAAGGTTCAGTATCCCACACTTTATGGCGAAATAGTACACAAAAGCTGCTCTGCTTGGAAAAACATGTCAGGCAAGGCATAAGACACATTTTTATGCTCTCATCAGTTTTCTTTATAAAAGAGAGTTTCCTCTGCTGCTAGTTCTACTGAACTATTGCTCGCTTACAAATCTAGTAGCACAAAAGGTGAAACCTAATTTACCTGCTGACTTCAGCCTGCAAAAGTACTTTTTTTCCAGTCAAAGGTAGCCATTTGTTGTTCTAGCACACTCAATTTATAAATAAAACAAATAAAACCCCAAAACCCGTGAGCTCTCAAGACATATGATAGACAAACCCTACCATCAGCTGGGAAAAAAATCCTCATCCTGACTCCGATGATCTACTTTACACTGTCTCCCGGGGCTCCATCTCATTGTGCTTGAAATGATAGGGGGTAAGACCCAGATTAAAAACAGACAAACATGGTAATATCTCTTCCTCTCCCTGACCTGGGCTCCCCAGAATCTCAATATTGTGCAGTTCCCAACCTGTTCCCCAGAACCATTATTAAAGCACAAACTGCAGCTGAAGTGCTCTGAACAAAGTAGGTAGGTCTAAGTTTGATTTCAAGAACTTTTATGACAAATTCCTTAACACATGACTGGCACTGCCACCCCAGCATGAACCACGGAGCAGCAATGTGAGAGGAATCACGGCAGCTGGCCCTGCAGAACACGCAGACCTACACCAACACCTGAAGGTCACTTTCATCCTGCACAGAGGCATCAGATGAGGAAGCAGCCGAGATTGCTGCAAACTTCCAGTTACATTCCACCTGAACTTGAGTGAAGCAGCCCTAAGTAGAAATACATAGAACAGAAGCATAAATACCTGTAAAAATTACTGCTGTTGCACAGATGATGCAGAAACAATATTTGTGGCCGACCAAACTGATCAAATGTGGTTTCTACAATAGTATGTCCTATGGCTCAAACTCCCTTTGTGCCCCTCTAGCACAGCTACCCTAATTCCCTATCACTATTCATGTCCCGTAAATGATCCTATTGAGCAGGAGGTGAATGTTACCTGTATGTCCCCTAGCTAACATCAAGCGACATGGAACAAAAACAACTTGGTCACATCTACCTAAATTAATCCACCACACTGAAGGGCAGATATCTATAGTTCAGCCACTCATTTTCACCAATTTAAAGAACATTTGTTAGGACTCCTATTGCACTTATTTTGATGGTAGCCAGTGGGTTCAAAAGACACCTGGGTCAGGATCAGACAACCTATACAGGTTAAGACTGCCTTGAATTTTGCTTCTCAGCTCTATACTGGATAGAAGGCTTTAAAATTATTGAATGATGGAAAATAAACTCCTAGAACAACATATAGATACACTGGCCTCTATGTCTACATTATGCTAAAAAAAAGCACAAATATTCACTTTCCTGCTTTCTACTGGATTGTCAAGAGACTGTATGTGCCAGGGAAAGCACAATAAAGGACACTCTCACACCTGCTAGGTTCAGCAGAAAGGAGGGAAAAGAGAAACTTTATTTACATTTGACATATTTTATAAGATTCTCAACTCTATAAGGGATTGGAGGACATGCCACTTCCTCCTCAATCCCACTGGAGAAAAAGGATGTTCCTCAAACTTTCTCTTATCACAAAAGGAATGAAAAACAGAAAATACCATTAAGTAAACATTGGCTATTATTTACATGAAACAGTGTGAAAATTCTGACTCCAAGGTTAAAACAGAAGGCTTAGCAAAAAACAGGACAACAACCATACACAGGAATCATCCCAGCTTTGCCACTTACACAGCACCTGGTTCAACAAGACTGCACAATCACAGCTATTTAGCTTCACTGAGAGTTTTGCTTCTAATTTTGAAGCACAAAAAGTTCTCACTAAGCAGCAGACGACAGACTCAGCTGTTTCAGAAGTCACCTAGAGCAGAAAAAGCCAGTTTAAGACTCTTCCATTAGCACCAGATGGCTGAAAAAACTCAGCCTAGTATAGATCCAGAAAAATCAATGTAGACTTGAGTACTTCTGATAATGAATGATTTAGATACATAAATGTAGTACGAATGGCACGCTAGAAATATTAACAAAATCCATGCCACAAAAGTATTCTGAGTAGTATGGTGGATTTAAAGAGCAGTCCTCATGCCTGCTAATGAAACTTTATTTACTTTAACAGTTTTCTGGCAAAAATGCGAAGTATGTTTACATAAAAATATGCATATCCAGTTTTTACATTATTTATTCTTTCAGATAGACATATTTATTCTAAACAGCAAAAAAAAGCTAGCAGAACACTCATTTAAATGGCAGAAAACTAGTAGAAGATGCTAATATGACCTTAGTGTAGCATGTCAAGTGTCACTGCCATCAGCCTCCTAGTCATTTTAAGAACAATCTGCTAAGACAATTAATTACATAGCTTAAAAGATTAGGTCAACAGTGTCAAATATGAGAATATGAACTTGAAATTTAGCCTTTTAAAAATGTGTGCTGTCTATTTAAGTGTCTACATCCATTTGTGAAAGAAGAGTAAGTTTTAGACTTGAGGAGTTACTTCTCAGGAGAAGCTGTGGTTGTCCCTTCCCATGAAAGAAACCCAAACACAGCAATTAGAAAGGCTGACAGAATCCTTTGGCTGAGAGAAGGCAATATACTTGCAGTCTGATGATAAAATGGCTACTTTAGGAGAAAGCAGTTAATTGAAGGCTGAGATTTAATGTAATGTAACACAAACTTAGAGTCATGGCAATCTTTAAACTGGTATTTCAAAAACTAAAACTGCTTTAAGTATATGGTACACTCTAGATTTTTCTTGAATAGCTAAAGTCAACCTGAACACATCCTTCTCGGGCACTTCTTTTCACTGGATCTTTCCTCCCCCAGTCAGGTCTGCAGCTAAGACTCAGCTAGGACACAGGTTAGCTACTCAGCTTTTCAGTGTGGAGCTCCTGCTGAAGCACATGCCCTGCCCAGGCTCAGGTCTGAGACAGCCAAGTTTACTGTGATTCAAGTCTCCATGCAGAGCTTCAGCCTGTCTCCTCTTCCTCAGAGCAAGGCAGACACCTGCCATGTGCCCAGCCAGTTCTCTGTTCAGCTGAGATCATCCTTTAGCTACGTTAAAGTTTGTAAGGCACCAGGTGGAAGAGCTGATTCACTGTCAGTCTGAAAGTCCGTTAGACTTGAGAAGTCCTAGGAATTTTACAAATCTCAGAGAAAGAAAAGCAAAGTTTACAAACAGTAACATTTCCCATTTCCAACTCATTTCATCCTTGTGCCAGGTAAGCAGCCATTCAGAGATACCAAAGCAAATAATCAGCACCAGAGAGAAGCTTTGGCTGCCAGCACCAAGGTACCCAACCCTGGGTGAGCTGTCTGATCCCAAGCATTAGACAGAGGTGTGCAGAATGAACTGCTATAAAGGTGCCTGCAACCCTCCAAAGGCTGCAGAGAAAGCTGAAGTGGCTGAGTAGGACTAACTGCCTAACTTTCAAAAGCTTGAGTTCAGAGACGGCCATCTCCTTGCAGTTCCTGAAGGAACACAAAAGTCACCAGCTGGGTGACCCCACAGCCCAGCTCCACCAGTGGCTGGTAACAGATGCCAGATGGCAATATGCCCAAAGAAAATGTACCATCATCTTTCTCAAAACATTCTCCCAGCTTCAGGCTATTTTTCACTTCATGGTCTTCTAAACCATGGACAGATCTGTATGTTTAACAGTGATGTGCTTTGGATTTTCCCTCCCTTAACTGGCCCATTAATTTACCCACCAGTCATCACTTACATGCCAGATGGCTGGAAAGCACATTTGTAATTAAATTGAAATTTCTTTGAAAACTACAACGGAATAAAAACAAATAGCAAGATGGCAGTCTAGAGGGCACTACACCATCAGAAGAAGGGTCCTGAATAACTAATTCATACTTCTCACAGCCAGTCACATAGTGCCCATAATTTTATTTACTACTACAAACCCTTTAAGCTACACATTAACATCCAATAAACTGTATCCAGAGAAGTGCTTATGTGCTATAATCTAAGGATATTTATGTTTTTCCTCATGTAATCCTTTACAAATGCTCGGAGACTCTAGTGACACTTTTGCATTAACTCCCATGTTTTAAATAACACATACTACCTTACATCTCATGCAGCAAGAAGTGTAGAGTTTAACAGGCTGGGTTTTATTGGTTTGTTTGTGGTTTTTTAGGCCCATCTCAATCTGTAAACATTTCCTTAGATACACCCTAAAAGCACCTACCCAGTCCTCTTGTCAACACACGCCCACTTTATTGGTTCCATTCCCCTCCCCATTTCATCTCTCCAGGTGAGTTTCAAAAAAGGAAAGACTGGTTTAGAGAGAAATCCACTGGCACACGCAGAGAGCAGACAAACAAGAATATCAACAAACCCAACACTTCTCTTTAGAATATGCATAGTAACAGGGATGAGACCAAATTCACTACTTGAATTTCAACAACCAAGAAGCGGGAATGTTTGCACGAGACACTGGTAGATAAACTACAAAAACAAACAAAAAACCCCCAAACCCACAAAAACTTTTGCCTTGCAAAAGTCAGTCTGATATCTGCCTCAGCCAAGTCTCATATTTGTGTTGTTCTCGACATGCTACTCACCAACACCTCACTTAGGGGCTTCTTTACTGTGGGAAGCAGGGTCCGCAAGCTGAAGGTGGTGTGTGCCGTATGACCAAGAGACAACTTTTATTTGGACAGAAATAGGCTACTTGACTTCCACGCCTGATGCTTAAATTCAGCTGGTCTTGCTCATATATTTGGTTATAGATAAAATGGACTGGAGCTGTAATTTGCTTTCCTTCAGTCGAATTCATTATCCAGTCACTAAAACGCAAACTGTTTCTGATACAGTTAAAATTTTCGAAAGTCCTCACCTTAACATAAGGACTTCAGAGTCATGGTAGGAAATGGATTTTTGGCTGAACTGGCTACAAGACTCAGAATTACAGATCTTCCATTACATTCCAGGTCTGTATTGAAGCTGGAAAGGCATGTTGAAAATGGCTGCTAAGTCACATCCTCAATATCTTCATTTTTAATGAAGTACTAACCAACAAGCACCACTCTTAATAGTGACATTGCACTCCATATCAAACTAGCAGTGTCAGCTTTTCAACATTACTTAACTGCCTGCAATGAAGTCCAAAAACAAGAAGATACTTACTTGTAAGCTTGTTGTGACTCAGAACCAGCTGTGTGATGTGAGACAGCGTAACTGCAAATGAAGAGAGAAAGAAGTTAGTTTATGGATATGGCAATTGAGAGCTTGTATCTATTTCAGCTGAAAAAAAATAGTAAAGTTACTCTCTCCACTCTAGTAACTTGATTCATGTGCATTGTCACAAAAAACAAGAGAAGATCGAGACTAAAGGACACATCCACCTACTCCTCTGCCCTTTATATTTCTGTTACTGCATCAGACAGAAATTGAAGAGCTTTTACTCACAGATACAGCAACCTGCTTCAGTTAACCCTTGAAAAAGCTCATGACTTAACAGAGGCAAATATAACCTGTTAGCAGAATGAAAGCAAAGGCACCATCAGATCAGAAAGTTCAGTGTTAAAAAAAAAAAGCATCACCATGGTTCCATGGTTCCCTGTGCAATTGCAGGTTGTGAAGGAAGGAAAGGCAGGGAGGAGAAAGGAAGAAACAGTGCACCCACTCCAAATTTCTCCTAAAATTTGAGCACTCTAAGTACTGCCTGCATCACCTCACAATGCAGAACAAGAGGACAGGGAAAGAAGCCCATAGAAAGTCTGTAAGAGTATTGTAGTTAACTCATCACTAAATGGCAGTCAAGAGCAGTTTTAAAACGTAAGTTTTAAAACATAAAAGACACATCCGTATCTGAACCATAAGTGACCATTTAAGGCTACTGAGTGCTTACCCATATAGATAAATACAGGAGTGCAATTTACCCAGAAAAATGAGAGAAGATACTGGAGATAGTAACAAGCTTGTGAACAGATGCCTAAGTACATTTGTTTCTCTTGGTTTAGCCATTTTATTAGCTGCGACTATCAGTAGTAGTCAACATTTCATGGGCCCTTGATATCCAAGCCTGACTAACAAGAACACAACCGTCAGAAGGGCAGCCCTATCACCTGGCATCCTGAGATGAGAAGTGCTCTAGTCCTCAGTTCCAAGGCAACTTAATCCGTATTACAGCCAAATCCAAACTAACATCAGCAATGCCAGGGAAAAAAACCTGTTTTCTTGCATTTAACTTCAGAAACAAGTCATTCTAGAGCTCTGAGGCTTTACCTAGACTTAACAGCATCAACAAAAAAATTCACTTTAAAAAAAAAAGAAAAGAAAAATCATTATTGTTTTTGATACTGTACAAAGTTGCTTCCATTTTATTTTGCTTTTAAAGCAGAGAAGTTGAACTAAAGTGGCAGAACAAGACCAACTAACACCACCTCATCTCCATACTAAAGAGTCAGCATCACGCCATGGGCACAATGACAACTGGACCCCTACATTGCTTCTGCCTGGCAAAGGTCTGCAACACCCATGCTGAACTGTGGGTGCAGCCACTGGGAAGTCAAATTGGGCACTCAGGTACAGAGTATGTTCTAAGAGAACTTTAGCACTATTTCCTTTTCTCCTTCAAAGTTGATGCTTTTTTGGTTTATTAAAGCAGAACAAAGACTGAAGATGCCACCACACTTCTGTGGCCTTGACTAGTTCATTCTAGTTCTGTATACAGCTTTGCCAGTTTCAGAGAATCCAAAATTCAGATGATCTGTTTTTTATTTTGTTGGAGGGCATAACCAATTTCATTAGAGTAACACCATCCCCACCACACGCCTTTTAATAAAAGCAGCTAGAATGACTTGAGAAACTACATGAGGAAAGCTCAAATTTAGTTCATAGATCCACCAACAAGATTGGACTTTGTTCACTCTTTTCTGCCCATGAATCATTTCTTCTATGAAGAAGGTATGACTTCTGTGATTATTTGTTAAAACTAAGGCTAGACATATCCATATCTCTAATATCCAAAATAAAACAAACTCTTTTCATAAGAAATGGTAAGATCTTCCCTTGTCTCAACATTTGAAAGCATAAAAATCAAAATGACAACTCACAGAAACTAAGAGAAGTGTTTAGGATTTTGTTTCTGTGCTCAAGATGCAGTTCCATATTTCAAAAGAAAAGCATGCCAAATAATATTTAACTCATGCAAAAAGCCAGCCTCTTCTAAGGAGACACCACTTGAATGCAACCTGCTTGCACCACAGAAGCATCAAGTCACTGAACTGCACTAAATGCTACCCAGCAGCACACATGCAAGTACCTGCTCCGGATCAGTTACAAACTGGGCTCAGAAAATGAAGTATTTTACTAATAGAGAACTGAGGCAGACCCTGATCTAATCCAAGTGTTTTTGCACATGGTGAACCTCTCCTGCCACAAGGTCATCATATCTGTACAAAGGAAGTGTGGATGCTTACTCAGGGGCAATGAAGCTTTGGGGCTGCAGACTTTGGTCTTCTGAACATCGAACTCCTGATGAATTTAAATACCACAACGTTCTGTGCGTATTTAAAGGTAAGCTATGTGCACTACTGGCCTTTAGCAATACAAGGTTAGAAGCATTATTCTCACTACTTCCTCTCCTTTTTTGTCCCATTACTGTATTCTCCAACTGAGATTATTTTCAGAAAGGTTTCTTCTCTCACATCTATAAAGAACAGAACAAAGTCCATATCCTAAATTTCAAGGCTGAAATCCCTAGACCAAAGACATTTGAATCTGTATTTTACTGTCCAAATTTGACTGAAGTCTAGACACCTTGTCTGGGACTCCGCTATCTCAGTCAATCCTGATGCATGACAAAAAATCCCATGGCATCTTTGACCAGCAACAGCAGTCTGACATCCCCCAAAGGAGCATGAAAGGCTACACTCCAATACCAGTTTGAAAAGAGCAAAGGTTTAGGTGTCTGTGCTCCAGACTACTTCCAGCAGCATTTTAGACATATCAAGACAAAGAGATTCTTCAGTCTTGAAAGGGCCAAAGCTACTACCAGCTCAGAGACAAATTTAGAAGCATTTTTAGGAAATGGAGCCACGATAAGAGAGCGGTACTTGCTCACTCCTTACACGGAGGTGAATTTGCTCACTCCCGTTAAACAGACCTGTGTCAAACAACCAGCCCCTGGAAATGACATGTTTTCCAATATGCTGCCACATGCCTACTCCTGTGAAAAGGACTGTGTTGTGGGAACAGCTGACTGAGATTTACCTCCTACTATACATAAAGTCATTCTGTAGGACAACCAAACTGTCAAGTCTGACAAAGGAGATATCTGTCTGAAACAACTGATTAACATCCCCGAGTAATATCTAGAAGGCTAAAGGGGGCCTGGTGGGGCAATCCTGATTTGGATGTACACAGTCCAGGTAAGCATAACATACAACAGGCCAGATGACTCAGCCCAGGTACCAGTTTCCCGAGAATGGAAGGGCACTGAGATTCCCATGGGGGAACCTCTCTGTGATGACGTCAGAGGAGCTTCTGGATACTGCCCTGGTAACATTACAGTCGTCACCATACAGGCAATAAGTTACTGTGATTTCATGAATGCACCAGATATTCACACAGAAGTCTGAGGGTCAGGATAATACCTACGGCCAGAGCAATTTACTTGCACAGTAATCACAAACTCTCATTATGGTCCCAGTCCTACTATTACTTCAAAACAGAGCGAGTCAAGGGAAGAATATTTAGATTCTTCCAATTTGGCCCTAATATCAAGTCTCTTCATATACTGCTGCCACGCACTGCAAGTTAGCTTTACATAAAATACTGGATGACAATACTCAACCTAATTATAAAGGAAAAAATAAAACAAATAAAAATGCTCCCCATCAAAAAAACCCCAAACCTGACAAACCAACCAAACCAAAGAAAAACAAATTAGAAAAAATTAAAAACCCACACTCACAAAACAGGAAGACCCCAGTGACTTTGTTGAGCCAAGATAAGACACTGCCTGTCCCACTGGAGGAAGTTAATGGAGGATGAGCATTACAGTATTGTTACAAGCAGCCTGCCTCTCCATCTTCTGTCCTTCGGCTATTTTAGGAATGAACAATTTTACCAACACTAACTTTCTGATAAATAATTCTAGTCATGTTAATCCCTACCACACAAGTACATACTTTATGCAAGATATGAATACCTTACAGATGGAACGATAATGAGAACAAATTAACACATAAATAGGATTGCATCCAATATTCCTTCCTTGACAACAGAGTAGATCTCGCAAGTTATTTGAGCAAAATAGTTCTTTCATTCTTAGCTTCTCCATATCAATTGCTTAAAGGACACATAAATGGGACTGGTCCATACTCTAAGAAGAATCCCCTAGTTGTTGATGGCTGTTTAAAGTCCTACCAATAAATGCTCCCTATCCTTTGCTACATTAGGGAAAGGGCACATCATTCCCTCCCTACTTGCTGAACCTGCTTGTTCAGCCTACAGGATGTCTATTAATGCTCTCTACCATTACCTGTCCATAGTGGGTGCTTTATAAACAAATGCCATCTATTTATTCCACAGTATGAAGGCAAAAAACCCACACCAACACAACAGAACACTTCAACAGGCCAAGACATTTTTTAACACTATTTATGCACAGAGGATGCACAACTGTTGTATAGATGTGCACACAAATGGTGTAACTGTTGTTTTATCGTATGCTGGGATAATAAGAAGTCTTTAACATTTAAAATTGTTTCACACGGTCTTTGCATAACAAGCTAAAGAACAGAACACTTAGATCAAGTGATATTTTTTGTCTCAAGTGAAATCTCTTCTACAGAACATGTCTGGAAAAGGGTTTTCATATTACAGTTCTGAAAGCATCAACAATTCAGATGCTCTCAACATCTGTAACACAATTCTAGTTTGTACTTTAAGTCATTAGGAGAAAACATGGAAATGCCTGGATTCAAGGAATATTCCAAAAATAGAACTCTACTTCTAATGACATTAATGAACTCCTGATTTAGAAGTGGTTCACAGACTACTTAACTTTTCTTTGTGAATCTGAATGCCACGTTGTAAATAAGCTGGTAACCACACTCTTTCTTTGCTAAACATGAAAGTGGGAAGAGATGTAAAGATGGTGCCAAGTTTCCAGGTCTAAGCTAACCTGTCAATCTCCTTCCAGATAAAAGTATTTCATCCTTAATTGGAAAGAGACACTGGTATTTGACAGAGGCAAGTTTTGTCTGTTTTGTCTCTCCCACAGCTGCTACAGAGGGTGCAAGTCAATGCAAAAGAAAATCAGAGTGACTGCCCTGTACTGCAGCAAGTCATTTACTAGACTGAAAAGAGAAGCCAGAAGAGAATCGTATCCAAGACAGGGCATATATTCCCCTTTGCTCCTCTTTGCCCCACGTAACACCAGTTTTGCCTATCACTTACATTTTGCTGTTTTTCTAAACAAACATGACAAGAACAGGGCTCCACCTAAGGAAAAGGATTGACTGGCACACTGAACAGATGTTACACAGTATACTTCTTCCAAACCCTCGTGCCTGTATTAACCCTAAGTGAATTAAGTTAAGAAAGCTTAAATACAAGCTTACTAGCCACTTTTCAGCAAGTACTCAAATGTGCAATGAGACAAGGCTTGGTCCTTTCCTTGAAGAGTAAGGACTATAGGGAGCAGCTTACCTTTCATGGATATTTGGCACCTCTGGTAGGAGCATTCACAACCACTAAATAATTATGAGACAAAATCCTGATCAGGGGCTACTGAACACAGTAACTCAGGCATATCTTCCAACCTACAAAGTCCTTAAAACTCAAATAGCCAAAAATGTTCCCTACAACCATCATCTAAACTGACCTTAACTCTCAACATCTACTGGTGGCCCTCCTTAGAGACAAAACCCTGTGCAAGAAGAATCACTGGGCATGAATAGTGATGATTGCTTTTAACAGAGATCCTTACTTCATGAAAGGAAAAAAAAAATAGCTGAAAAGGCAAGCTTTAACACCGCCCTGGAAAGGTATGCAACACAGAGAGAAGGAAAGGTACCAGGTCAGTCTCCTTCAGGTTATATGCCAGTTCTGAGGGCTAGAGAAAACCCAAACACCCAGTCTACATTAGAAAAGACTATCCATTTGGAGTCAGATGACAGGGGTTTGAAAACAACAAGTTCAACACTTCCTCAAACCATTACCAGAAATTCAGAAGTAATATCCATTCATTACTTTTTATTTGGCAGATGGTACTTCTTCTCCAGAAGTCAAATACTTTCATGGTAAAAAAAAAAAAAAACAAAACCAAAAAACATGATTTATGTGTTCTCTGTCAGTAAACATAATAACTAAAAAAGCAATTAATTTAAGAGAAATCAGCCATCATTGCCCACTTCCCTAACTTTCATCTCAAATTGAAGAAGGCCCCAAATTCCTGTTCTAGATCAAGTCACACAACATGCACCAAGAGTATCTGCACAGAGATCCCTCTGATGCAGTCCAACTAGGGTACCACAAGTCTATATTCCATGTAGGGAGCTCCCCACCAAAGACATTTCAGATGCTTAATTAGCAACCTGGTGTCAGGGAACATCCCACCTTGTGGTCCCTGGCCCTGCCTGAACAACAAATTCCAAAGAGTCTTTGTACAAGAAAAGCTTTTTTTTTTTTTTAGGATTACCAGTGTGCTTCAACATTATCCTTTTTCCATGCTTGAAAGATCAAAGCTAGTTAATTAATTATGTGTCTAGTGCTGATAGAAAGCACCAAGTCTACTTAACAAAAGCAACAGTACTCCCTTGCTGCCCCATATACAGATCTAAGTATAGGTCTGAAAAATGATCTGTAATTAATGTGAGCTAAACACTACTTTGTCTCAAATAACTGCTCATCCAATGGAAATGCAGTGACTATTTAACGTGAGTTCACATAAGTGGTCCTTACAAAACCATCTTCCCAAGGTGCCATGCACCACCCAGAAACAGGAAAAGGGTAAGTACAGCATGAAAACTTAAGTACAGAACCTAGTTCTGCAAAACCATACTTAGGACTTCATCCTTTATTGATGTGATTGAAGACACCTTGATGCGCTCCCGACTCTGGAGATAATGGCGCATTGGCAGTGAGACATTTCCCCGAGCTCATATCTATCTTGTAGTAAGAGTTATGTACATTTGCTCCTGGCTGCTATCAAATTTAACATAGTAAAGAGCTAAACCAGGATACACTCAAGTCTTAAGTTCATTGGTTGGTTGAGATTTTGCTTGTTTTTCCTTACTGCACCATGCATTCAGAAAAATTTCAGCCCATGGCACACTACAGACAGTCACAACTTTAACTCCCTGAGTATTAGCTGAGCCATAACATCATGTGCATATTAGCAAGGCAAAGATACCTGACTTGCTCTTCATTTATGTGTTCTCCAGAACTGTAACAGCATGTTGTTATTGGTATGCTGTGTTTACTGTATATTAACTACGGCAAATGTACCACACCAACACCAGCACCCTGTCATGGTTCAGGAAGCATGTGCAATCGTATAATATCCAAAGCATGATGTTGCTGTATCTGTGATACAGTATTACTGTCCTCTCCTTCAGAGATCAGCTATGCATGGTTGCAGGCTGATGTCACCCTATCCCTGTCAAAAACCAGTGAGGATGCTACTTGGCTGGTGTTTTTGTTTCAGTAGCAGGACGGAGAAGAGGGGAAGTCTCCCCATCAGTCAAGTGCAGAGTGCCAGCAGTGCGACAGGGAACGCTGAGCCTCTGTGAGGGGCTCTCCCGGACACACGCACGGCTCCTTGCGGTGCTGCCGGCAGCCTGGTGCGGGGCGTTTCGCTCAGCCCACGGATCTCTCCCCAAGCCCCTCATGCCCAAAGGTCACTCCCGCACCGAAGAGTCGCGGGCGGCCGCACCACCGCAGCAGGGCCGGGGCAGCGGCCGGAGCGGGGCGGGGCGGCCCGGACACCCCGCGTCCAGGGCCGGCCCCGGCTCGCCCGGGACAAATAAGGAAGTTTCCGCGCTGTGCCCGCCCGCCGCCGCCGGTACCTACAGAGGCCGGGCACGTCCAGCATGCTGGAGATGCCGCGGTCGCACATGTCCACCTCGGGCTGGTTCTTCTCCCTGCTCTCCTCCACGATCTTCTTCAGGGACTTGGACATGGTCTAGGCAGGGCAAAAATNGGCACGGACACGCGGGGGCGCGAGGGGCCCCTCACGGAGCCGGCACGGCCCGGGGCGTTCGGGCCGGGACTGCCGGAGCGCTCCGGGGTTTGGAAAGGCTGCCGGGGACAAAACACATGATCGCCAGAATAACCCACACCAAAAAACCCCCGGTCCATTTAACCAGCGGTTTCCATTTCTTCAGGTGCCTTCATGGATTTTCTAGTCGGCTCTAGTAGCAAAATCAGTCACAAGGCTGGGTCCGTGTTCCGAGCACTTGTAACTGGCCTCGACAGACCTTGGCGTTGGAGATACAGCCTTACTGCCCAGAATGTAGTTACGCATGTAACCTCTTTCATAGAAGTTAAGAAACTCCTGTTTATTGTCACTCAACAGATACGGAAGCTCAGAGCAATTAATGACTAAATCTATAAAATTACCTAAGGCCGGCTACCCACTGAGAACTACAGCTTTGAATTTTGCATAGGCGCTCCATGGTGTTACTTAGTAGCCTAAAAATGGTATCCACAGTAACCGAGATGATGAACATTTGCCTAAGCCCGCAAATAAAAAACTTACGGAGGCACAACTTCAACTTTTCCTTTTTTTTAGGAATGCAAGGATTTAATACCAGACTGCAGAATTGTAGCATGTTTATTCCTAATTGGAGTTTCCTACCTTGAGCTCTTCCTGTCTGCTTTCAGGTCTTTCTTAAAAGATACAACTGGAACAACTTCGTTGTAGCTGAATTTCTCAGCAGAACCTACTGTCACTCAGATGTACAGGACAGTGATGTACAGTTCTTTTTTTGTCTGCGGAAACATGAATCTGGATCCCTTTCCTATATGAGAAAATGCCCTAACTGCCACTAGTCAGTTGTCCCAAAGATCTAAGTGCTAACATGTCTTGCTGTCCTTATTTCATGGCAAATGATTGCAGGTGTCATTTAGTAGCAAAGGCCCAGGCAGATTAATTGTCTCTAAGTATGGTCCCGCTTCCTTTTCCAGCTAACAGCGCATGTGACTCTAAGAAGACACACAAAAAACAGTCTTCATGGCTAATGTGAAGCTCACCTGGCTTCTCTCTTAAGCCCCATTTATGCAGTAATCAATACATTGCATGTGGCCTGGATATCCACATTCTACCCCTACTGTAGAAGTATTTAATTACTCCCCACTTAATAAACATATTGTCATTACTCCTTTTCATAAGGATTGTGGAGCTGTTTTGCCATCTACCTGATTTCATTATCCTGTTGTTGTGTAAAGAGTTCATCTATTATTCACACCTGTGTGACCTTCTCTGGGTCCTGCCTGAGCAAACCTTTTGCCTGAGTGTGAATCCATACCCCAGTCAGGTCCGCACTGGATTTGGCAAAGGGGAGTTGCTGTCAAGCCTTCCTTTTAAAGTTTTACAACGTCTCATGGAGCACTGAGTACCAGTTGTCTGAGAAGGAGTGGGGAAGGAAGGTATACAAGCCACACTGTCCAAAGGTCCTTGATCACGAAAACTGATTTTTCAGATTGTCCCTTCAGCAGTCATAAAGAGTCATTTCTTGCAGAGGGTCTGTGTCACTGCAGTCACCCAGTCTCCCCTCTCTTATCCGCCTCACCTCTTCCCAGTACGTTCCAAAACCCCTTTGACCCCAGATATCCTTAGCTCCCTCTATACCCCCAGCTAGAGGCTGGCCACCCTGTGCCTAGGGGCTGGCCAGCAGAGCCCTCCCCACAGTACTTGAGCTCACAATAGAGGCTTTTCCAATTTAGGTCTAGCTGTACCTTCCAGCTACTGACTTTTTGCTTATGAAACAACTATAAAATATCTTTGCTATCTGTCAGATCTGTTCTAAATCCATCACTTCGCTGAAATGTTTGTAGAGCAGATGCCTGAGTTCTTTGCAGAGACTGGCATATGCCTTCTGTCCTTAGGACTGCAGGCTAAAGTAGGTGACTATGAGGTCGGTGGATGGCCATGACTGTGGGGAGAGCTGCAGTTTTCCCTGTGGTGGTCAGAGGAGGGAGAAGTTGCCCCTGCAGTGGCGCCCCAGCTTGCTCCGCCTCGGCAGTGACGGCTGGACCTGCCTCCTGCGGGCTCCTCTCACTGTGCTGGGGGTCAGCAAGGGGAAGAGCAGCTCTGATGCCTCCCTTGCTTTCGCTGTCCTAGGTACTTCTACTAACCAAGGAAATTATGTTTTACATTATTATTCTATTTTTATCCCTGCTTTCCCCCTTCAGGAAAAGCTATGGTAATGGGCAACATTAATGCAGGGATAGCGTGTCATCAAAACCATGCAACAGCAACACGTCCCTGCAAAACCAGTTCTGTAGTGCTGGTACTGCTACGACAAATGTATCCATCAACATCACACTCACTAAGTGTGATAACTGGCAATATTTATTTTTCCAATCATTTCCTTATAAAAGCAAACTCCTAGAATTTAGCCTCTATTTTTATTAACATTTAATAAACATTTTAAACATTTATTTGTTAATAATCCTGTATTGTTGCAGATGTTTTGTATTAGGAAAAATATAGTCAATCCTACAAATTTTTGTTGCATTTCATTTTAATTAGGACTGCAGAATAATTCTCCAGTTTTAGTTCAGCAGTTGACAAAAAATAATTATACCAAATTTGTCAATTCTGGTGCCTAGGACACATATCCTGTGTTATTATGGGAAACTGAGGCACCTCCTCCTTTGGTAAATGAACCAATTGAAAACTGTTTTTCAGTCAAACCTCCTTTGTAAATTTAACTAAAATTAGCTAATGTTCAAATTGACCAGCACCATGATTTCTGGCATTTTAGGTGTATATCTTCTGTCTACTTTACTTCAAGTAACTATAACCCTAAGAATATCTCATTTTGGTATTATTTCTTATTTATAAAGAACAGCCCTGCCACATGGGAAGGGCAATTTAAAACGTTGTTACAGACATTTTAGTCCTTAATTCTTCAAATCCTGGTCTTTGGAGGGCTTACCATTCATATATAACTGCCTCATAAAATTACTTTTATATAAGAATAAACATCTATAGTAACATGCAGAAGAAGATTTACATGTAGCATAAAACCATGCAGGCTCTAGAAAGTGAAAACCTGCACATTCATTATCTGTGCTTTGTCACTGACGGAGGTTGTAGTCATGCAGTTATTACAATACAGACATGCAGCATTCACAGCAATGACATTATAAAATAGCAGTGTGCACAGACATAAAAGCAAAGGTTTTCATGGCAGTATTGTGAGATGAAGCTATATTTCTTATTAAATACAGATTTTGTCTTTTGAATTGTCTTTTGAATCTGCAAAAAGCACATAGAAGTTTCACAGAATAATTCTTTCCAGATAATCTGTTTAGTTCTGCTTGTTTGTGTGTGCTGTGCATTTATTTTAAAGCAAGTGTTTTAAATTACTTCTTACCTTCCACGACAGAAACATGGCTTAACAGCAGCTCTCTCCTTTAAGAACTTCCACTTTAATACTTCTGCAGTTGGTATTTTTGTTGTGGCTCCTCATATAAAATGTTAGAGGACAGCAGTGGGTTACTGTGTTTCTTTATTCCTTTGTTCCTTTGTTTTTTTAAAGAATGGGCTTGATAATTTACTCTAATTTTAGACTTTGACTATTTTTGGTGACAGTCAGTTGGACTAGATCAATTGAACCTTGTACCAGCAGCTTCATTCAACAGTCTTCATGAGCACAAATTTCTCTGCTGGACCTTCTTTTTTCTCTAAATAGCCTCATGCATTTTACTCATTTTTCAATAAAATTATGCATAGATATTGAGTTTTCCCAGCATTTAAAAATGCACCAAGCATTAGTTAGCTATTGTTAGATTTAAAAAAAGAACTTAAAATTTTCTCTTCCTCCCATTCACAGTGCTCTTTAGTCTTTTCTTCTGCAGAATTTCAGTGATCTTATAAAATTTGATGATGTGACAGAAGATTTTGCCAACAGCAAGTATTTATTGTATAAAAAAATGTCCAAAAGCATTTAATTGCTTTGAGATGAAACATGCTTTTTCTCTTCATGAAGTCAGTCTTTTTGAAGAATAGATTTCAGCAAACTCACCAGTTTAACTAGAGTTCCCCTCAAGAGCTTAAGGCCAAAGGCTGTGTTACCAGAATGGCCTCAGGCACGCGAAGGCGCCCAGGGCACGTCTCCATACCCTAGGTCAGCAGGAGACCAGCCTCAGTGCGGTGAGCTCGGGGACTGCCGTGTCCTTGGGCAACTTGGTGTCCTTAAACTGTGCGAGGTGGTGCTGACACCAGCCTCGAAAAGCCACTAATGAACTTTATTCATTAAAACCACATAGAGGTTTCTGTCTGTCAGCTCTGTCACATCCGCGAAAAGGCCTAGGTTTTGCCTGAGAACTCATTTCTGACAGGGCTGATCCACTTTTAACAGGAGCAATGAACGTACCACAGAACACTGCCTGCAGTGGCAGGGAGCTGTTTGGAGGGACATCTCCTTCCCTTGCGCATGTGGCTTCCAGCTGAGCTGTGCTCCAGGCTGGTGAAATGCAGAAAATGACAACATTCTTGCCAAGCTGATTCTTGCTGAAAATCTGATGCTTCCATGTCCAGCCACCCAGCAGCAAGTGACAGCATCCTTATATTCAGGGGATTCCCTGCCAACTGCAGATTTGGTGCACCAACTGCTCCAAATCCATGGTGATTCATAGGAAGGTCAGAGCCACAATGGACATTCATAAAGCCTGTGATGCTGCGTTCCAAAGGGGACAAATACAGTCCTCCTTATCTCTGCAGGCAAACCACTCAATCCAAGCTTGATTGTACTTGGAGTTTCTTACACATTGCTGTCCCTAGAATTTATTTTGTCGCTTTGTCTCCAGACAGTTCAGATGTTTCTTTACTGCTTGCTATCCCCTGTAGGGAGTTTTAATAAACAATATGGACAAAGATTGCGTCATCCTTTCACTGCAAATAGAACATCAGTGTCAGTGGACTCTCAGCAAAGGTTTTCTGGACTACTAATCTGAAAATATTTCATTTGATTATATAGCCTTTTATGTCTTTTCTTATTAGAGGACCTTTCTATTTTGCTAACAGCTCAGTCGGACATAGACACCTCCCAAATTTCATCCAAATATGGATATTTCTGCTTTTTCCATGTTGTACTTAGGCATTTTAGCAGGAATATCACCTGTACATAGGCTCAGGTTTTCTTAGTCCTTGGAAAATTATAAAATGCTGACTTAAATCTCGTTCTGTTGGCCAGTGGGACTTCACAGGTTTCTCTTTTTCAAACTCACCACCAGAGGATTTTGAGTTATATTTTATAGCTTGTCCTTTTTGTCTGCTTTGTTTTTTCTACATTTTATCTTAACCAGAATATCTGCTCAGCTGTAATAAAGTTTTGTATGTTTGTGGAAAAATGGCTTTTTTGGCATTCACTGGGAAATCTTCAAAGAGTTCCTAGATTTTGTTAAAACTGCCACTTAAACCTTAATATAATTTCATAATTAATTACTCAAATTAATGAATTGTTTTCACTGTGAGTGACTCCTTGTAATAGTTGTCAAGGGAGAGTTCTGATAAGGCCCATGTTCCTTTGCTGCAGTCCAAATTTCTCTTGCCTGTCCATCACAGCTGACATTCAGGAAATGAATTGGTCGCTTGTTTGTTGCGGTGGCCCAGCCCACTACTGGGCTGTGGCAATCAGGTACATATGAGACCATGGCCATTCAATGGCCAGATGGAGGTGGATCCCAGGAGGGATCCAAGGGCAGATCCATGGGTGGACCCGAGGTCTAAGCCGCGACCCCATGTTCTAGAGAGTTCTGTGGTATTTGGTTCCCAGTTGGCTCCCAGTTCTGACTCCCGCCTCCCTGTTTCTCCCATTGGTTGTTTGTCAGTTGTATCCTCCCCCTTGACTGTACCCCACTGGTTGTTCCCCTTTCCTCCTCCCCCTTTTAGCCCCATATAAAACCTCTTGCACACTACTGCTTCTGGTCTTTCTGTCCGTGGGCCCCTTGGAATGAAATCATCTGGAACCCACAGGGAGACCCCTCTTTCTTCTTTACCCCTGGGCGACACCAGCTATTACAGCAAGCTAGTCAGGACGTGCTTCCTTCTGTGAGGAGCCAGCCTGCAAGGACAACCTTCAGCAGTGCCCTGCTGAGACGCCCTGGGGGTGTCTGCAGGAAGGACACTGTGACTCCTCAACCCGAGGGCTCGCCCTGACCGCGTCACTTTGTCACTTGTGACAAGAAGTGTTTCATGGTGGGAATCAGTGTCCTCTGCATACCCTGTCAACAACAGCTTTTATGTATGATGTGTGTTTGCCTGGGGAAGGGAAAAACTAATTGTAGTCAAAGTTCAATTGATATTTTTATGTCTGCCCTATTCCAAAGTTATATCTGTTTCATAAATGTCTAGGAAGTTGCCTACAAGTTGACAAGAAGAGTGACATAGTTACTGAACGTCTCAGAAATGTTTTGTATTCAGTTGTGAAATAGTCTTTGAAGCTTGAAAATATAATTCAGTAAGTATAACCACAGATATCTGTATATAGTGAACATAGGGCTCTGATCCTGACCTTACTTCTAACTGTGGTTAAGATTTAGAACCATATCATGTCCTTGCTGTGTTAAACTTCAGTGAACGCTCAAGTACTGATTCAGCTGGGTTCTTATAACCAATGCACAGTATTGCTGAAAGTTCTTCAGCACAGTTATCTGTGTAAGTGGTTGTAGGACAGGGACCATTTTCTAGCAATTTCTGATTTGATCTAATTTGGATAAAACTTAAGATGATGTTTTCAGATGCTTGGGACAAAACCACATAACTCTAGAGAACTAATTAAAGACGGCTTCATGTCTTATGTCTTATTAACATCCTGTGTAACTTTTATCCTGGGTAATTCACTTTTTATAGCATTAATTGTGAAACTTAGAAATTATGTAGAAGAATATAAAAAATATGTTGCAAAAGCTCCTTTTCCCAGTTGGTTAGGTAGCAGTTTATTTTCAGTACAATGGGAGATCAATTTTTGACAGAATTCCAAATTCATAACAGCTACATTTACTGTAACTTTTAAAAGGCCCTACTTCAGCTGCAATTATTATCACTGGACTCCAAACCTCCTTTAGTCTCTTCAGTATAGCAAGGAATGGTAATGTATTTCTCATAAACAGTGCTTTAGCTCGTCCAGCTTAACTGGAATCCTGATGGTAAAGTCACATATTCAGCATGAAATTTTATATAGACTTGATGAGATGTAGCAGTAAACGGAGCAATGCTTGTATCCTAAAATGAAAGACAAAAAAAATGAAAAGGTTTATAGGACATCAAGATCCTTTGGAAGAGATAGTCAGAGAGTTAAAAGTGAGGCACAAGTTGGACCATAGATGGACAGTGATCTCAGGTCTGTTCCAGTTACTGCTGCTGCATTTCTCAGGGTATTGCAAATATTTAAATCACAAATACAACGAAGTACAGAGCAAACTTTTTTGATGCCTCCCACTAGATGTCACTGTACGGTCTGAGTTGGAAGGCTTCTAAGGTGCCACACACGCCTTATGCCTTCACTTCCACTCATGTATGCGGAATTCATGCCAGAATTACGGAAATGGTCTTGTACATGGAACAGTAAAAATTCCTTTTAACCACTTCTGGGGCCACAGAGGGAAGGCAATACGTACCATGCCACAGTAGGGCCCAGTGGGGGGATGGCTGGCATCTGGCCCATTGTAGAGGATCAGATAGTTGCTGCTGCAATCCCCTGGGTCATCGATGCTGATGAAATCAAAGTTCACTGTGACAATTCGGCCCAGGGGCACAGTAATGACCCACTCGCAGTCAGTGTTGTTGTGGTAAGTCGCTGGGTAGCTGGGACTGGCGAATGAGCCAGTGGTGCCGTATAATGTTCCACCGCATCCTAGAAGTAGACACTGTTAATCGGCCTGGAAGGCTTAGTTTCACAAGATAATACATGATGTAGTAATTAGTACATAAGTAGTAGCACTGAAAAGCAGAGAGACTGAGCTGTGACAACTAATGTGGCTAAGAACACTAATAAGCAAGAGATGAAACTGAGGCTCTAAAACATGCAATGGCATTAGACCATCACTGAATATTAAAAACCACCCCCTACTTCCCCCCCTCCCCCCCTTTGAAATAGCAACTGAAATTTTAAGTCTGTGCCTTAGTCAGTTAAGTTCCCAGCTACTCAGCTGGAAATGAATTCACTGTGACTGTTTTTTGGCATGAAAAGTAGTGAACCCTCATTGGATAGAAAAATATAGAGAACAGCTCAGAGAAATTAGTCATATTAAGTAACTTAAAGTCCATTTCTACCAAAATTCAATCTTCAACAGTGGGCAGAAGCAGATGACCTGGGAAAAATGCAAGTTCATAGAGTAAGAATGTGCAGGTCATGCCCCAGATTACCCTCACACTCTCCAAGAATTTTCAGCTTACTGCTCCCAGAGATGGCATCTTTCTATTTAATAATGTTTATCAGATGTCTTCCATGAACTTGTGTATGTAGCCCTTGAATCCAGGTAAATTTATAGCATGCTGTGGGAAGGAGCTCCACACTTTAACTGCATACTGTGTCAAGAACTGGTTTGTTTAGTTTGCTTTGAACCTATGAGCTCCTGGCTTTATATGATGGCTGCTAGTTCTTCTGTGGGGAAAGTCAAAGAACAGTTGATCGCTATTTATGATCCAATATCACTCAATTTTATAGACTCCAGTAGTTTCTTAACCAGATTAAAAAGTCTTATCATATCTCATACAGAAGCCTTTTTAAGCTTGAGCCCTCTGTTAATCCTGATTTTTTTATAAGGGGAAGAGACCAGAACTGTGCACATCATTCCATTTGTGTGTGTACTATGGATTTATGCAGTGGCTGTCCATTTCTTCTCTCTTCCTTTCCCAACAGTTTCTATCATTATGCCAGTCTATTTGACTCTTAGTCAAACTTTTATTTTCATAAAACTATTTTACCCCTAAGATCTTGTTGTTGACTACTAAAAGTCAACTCAGTGCCTATGTTTTTTAAGTAAAGTTAGGACTGTCTTTTTTGACCACATTCTTTATTGATATTTTCCTGCACTGAGCTTTATCTGCCTTTCCATCCCTGGGTCACTAAATACTGTATGGTTATTCTGCAGTGCTTCTCATCTGGCCACGAGTTTTCTACCTCCAGCAACTCGATGTCATGCAGAAGCTGTTACCCAGCTGTTCACTGCCATTTCATAAGCCATTCATGAACGTGTCCATGATATAGGCACTACACAGCATTACAGGTAGCTTATTTTCTTGGGGCAACTTCCTGTCCTCTTCAGGCTTAGCTGTGCCTAGCTTCTAGGAGCAAGGACTATTGGAGCAAGCTGAGTCACCACCACTCTTTGGATGCCAGGGTAGATGTTCCTGATATTTTCCAGCCTCTCAGTGAAAGAAGGAGTTCTTCGCCTTAAGTGGACTGTATCATCTGAGGCTTTTAAAGTCTGTGTTAGGGAGAGGGAATTGCTTCCATCTCATAAAATGAATCTTGCCCCACTGGTCTTGAGGAGCAACTACCTCTCTCCAGTGACTGAGCAGGGTGGACTGTGGGCGCTAGGGAAGGTCTGAAGTAGTGATGAGGCAGGGTCCAAAAAGAACTGAATTCCACATTGCTGCATTTTCCTTCTATTTAGCATTATTTTGTAGCTACAGCCTTACCACTTGATGATGAAGTCCAAGTAATTTCATATCCATCATGAGCCCCTGAAAAATCGCTCTTGAAACGAAGGTAGACAACATGGTTCTGGGGGAAGATGGGACTGGGCACAGTGTTTCCACAGAACCTGCCAAGCAGTGGTGATTGCGCATCACTCCCATTTCTGACCTTCAGGGGACACAAAAAATACTGTCAACATTAAATTCCTATGCCAGTTATACACCAGCACAATTATTCACAGATACAAACACAGCACAAACTAAGTAGTGACTTGCTTGCATACAAAGCTGTCATTTTAACACTGGGTTTTTTTCTGACCACGTATTCTTGTGTAGAAGGAAAAAGAGACCATTAACTGATCTGAGTTTTGTAAGTAATTGCACAGAACAAGTATCATCAAAAAAAGGCAGGTAAATGTTATAATGTGGTGTATCTCCTGACTGAAAAAAATAACTTGACTAGTAGCTAAGATGTCCTTGTGCAATTCAAGCCCATGTTTTGCTTTTCATAAGAAATGTTAATATTCCAGAGGAAAAGATTAATTCTTTACCCTGCAGACCACTTTTCCCCAGTCACATTAAGACACAGATCATATTACATAGCGCAGATTTAATCTGCTTTTTTTTCTGCACTCCAATAATGCTGGTGCTTAGATCCATTTCTTGAGACAGTAAAGAGGACATGAAAGGAGACCTAAATAATGATTTTGCCACAGACAGCTGACTTCTGTCATCTGACCAGTTAACAGGGAAACCTGCAAGAGTGAGGATTGTGTAGGAGGAAGATACCCTTTTCATTGACACACAGTACTTTAGCAAGTATCTTACAGTTGTCAATAGAGTTTGTTAGTTTCTGATTTTTTGTGGGTTTTATTAAATTGCTTTTTTAGGAAAAAAATCTTTCTTAAGAAAAATATCAAGCAGATGGAATCTACTGCTGGAACAAACCCACTCAGATTTATGGCTTTCTGTTCATGCATGGATGTTAATATCAAACACAAACTATTCCAGATTACTCTGCTAACTGGGTAACCTCAACAGAAGCTAGGTAAAGATGAGTTAGCTGATAATGAAACTATTTATTCACTGGGTTTGGACCTACTAGGGTGTATTGTTTAACCTCTTACTATAACATCTAAGTATGTTTCACCATAAAATTGTAGCAATAAATTAATCCCTAATTCAGTCAGTTCAACTCAGACTTGATCCAAACTTATTAATATTCTTTGAATTCAGCAGATTTTTACACAGGCTCAAAAGATATGTATACTTGCATGATACCTCTAGGAAATCACGTGAACACTGGATGCTGTCTTCCAAACTGAAAGCATGGAAAAAGAGAGATATTGTGTGATTTGGGGGAGCTCGAAGAATGATGGAACAATCCATATTATTGGGGTGAGGACCAGGCCAGCCAGGGCTCTTCATGTAACCGAATGTCTGATTATACTCTCTGCTGCAACCTTGAGACAGAAAACCAGAAACATGTAAGGATTTCAGATCTCTGCATTGCTTTTCAATGTATGAAATAAACAAAGAAAATAGTAGATAGATTTTTTTGGGACATTTCTTCAGGCTTACCTGTAGCTTGATAGGAAAATTTGACTCCGTTGTTGATCATATATTCATCTGACTTGAAAGTCACAATGGCAGTGCGATCGTAAGAATAAAATTCAGGGACTGGAAAAGTTTCAGTGCCACAGAATCTATGGACTGACCCTTGGCTCTGCTGGAATTTAATACATTACAGGTTACATAATGATATAATTCAGTTTTATATTTACTTAATTTAAGGTAAATAAATCTCTCAACACTTGATATACCAGTTATAAAATTGCATTATAAATTCTCATGGAAATCGTTTACAAATATCTCAACATTTCATGTTGAATTAGTATTAGAAACAAATAGAATATAACAGGTATTTTCATGCCAAAATGAGAAATGATGAAAAAAGGTTAAGAATAGTATAACATGAGGGACATAAATAGTTGGGGGTTTTTTTGTGGTGTTTTTTAAAACACTTTTCCTGGCATGAGTATTCATTTTTATTATGGTTCTTGGATGAGAGGAAGCACAATGAAAACTTGCTGTGGGACAATATTTTCTGGGTGTTAAGTTTGGCAGCACTGTTACTTGGTGCAACTGTGAAAAACTGTGTAACACTTGCCCAGTTCTAACTCCACGTGTGCATAGAGTGCTTCTCTGAGGTCTGTGTACAGTTATCCCACCTTAATTGGGGCATAAGTGGTGAGTAATGCTTTGGATGTGCCCCTCACAGAGGCTCATCAATGAATATATCACCAAATAGTAGGTTTCTTCTCTCTTTCCAAAGAGGAAAAGGAGCTGAATGGGAATGGGGAATAATATCCCCTGTAAATTTCTTACTGTTGGTGAATCCTGGAGCTCTAGGTAGTTCTGAGAGCAGTCCTGGTTGGAATGGAGGTGGAAGGCCTCTACCACCACCCTGACTTGCTGTTGGGGAGGGGCATCAATGACCCAAGTGCAGAGAGTAAATGGTGGATATTCATTTGGAAAATTAGGAGATGTTGCAGTCAGGGATGTTGAAGTTGCATTATAGAGTCCTCCACACAGGCCTGTGTAAAACAGTAACAAATGCATCATAGAGTGAAAACTGGGGAAAACTATTTTTTGAGCAAAACTGAAATGGAGTTGAGTTTTGGATGGTATACTTTTGTATTTACCTTTGAGTCTCTGGAAGGAAAACAAAAAGCAAAATACATGCACATGGTATCAACAATTTATATGCTTACAAATATATATGTATACTTACGATCCACTGTGGTGTAGGTGGCTTTGAAACCCCCCCTTTCCACATAATTGTCTGTGACAAATTTCACTGTCAAGGCATTACGGGTAGAAATAAAAGGAGCTGGCACTGTAGATCCACAGAATGTACCAACTAAATTGGCATTTTCATTATCTCCATCATAAAGCTGAAAGAAGCAAAATATATAAGCCACTAATAGCTTAGGCACAACAAACAAATAAAGAGAAATAAAATTTTCTGACTCCTCCTTACATTATGATTTCATTTACTTGAAAGCCCAGTATGTGCTCTTGTGCTTTAACAGGATGTTCTTTATTACCATAATTATTCACTGCCATATTAACTAAATCTGTTGGACAGGGTAAATCTCATTATGGAACATTCTGGTCCTGTCTCAGCAAATCTAAGAAAAAATGATTACATTTTAATTTGGCATTCTCATTTCTTTATTATATGTAAACTCAAAGTGCTTTTCAGTGAGAAGATTGATTTTATTCATCAAAATATAGAATGAATTAATTGTTTCATTGAGTATCTCAAATGTTCAGCAGGATCTATAACATTTCTTGATGGAGTTTGTTTAGCAGGATTCTGCTATCTGATGTTTTGTATGCTCATCTCCAAGAAAATAGCTTCTACAGGTGAGCACTGAGCACCAGGACTTTTGATTAAAAAAAAGGTATGAAAAATTTTATTTATTCAAGTCATTTCAAGCAATTGTGTATGATAATGAATCTGCAAGTTTACTCTGAAGTTTTACTTTACATGTGTTTGAGTTTTGTTTTGTTTCTATTCTGTGAAATAAATACTCATTACATGAGCAGTCTAAGACCAGAAGTGTGTGTAATGTTAAAACTCTTACTGGTTTCCAAAAAGGCAGGATGACATCTGGAGTTGTAATCTAACCCAATGAAAAAATTTAATTATACTAAACAATTTAATTTTTTCTTAAGATCATTTTCTATCAGTTAAGTTAGCCTCATGGAGAAGGTAATGGATTCTATCTCACTGATATTTTCTTGTTAAAGTATGCAGCTGTCTTACTTTGACATAATCATATCGGCAAATCCGAGCAGACTGTGCTTCAAGCTGAAATGAAGTGAAGGTGAGGTTGATCAGTTTGTTTACAGGTGCAGTTATGATCCATACACAGTTCACATTTTTCTCATATCTTCCGGTCACATTGGAGACTGGAGAGCCAAAGGTAGAAGTGGAAGTTGACAAGTAACCACCACAGCCATTCTGAGGTCCTGTTGAAGAAGCAGAAGCTTTTTAACAGCAATTGCTGGCATTTATTTAATCTTCAACTCTTTAATGTTAAACCAGCAGCTTTTTATCTGTGCTACAGTATTTTACTGTCCTGTCTTGCAAGGACTATCTGAGCTATTAAAAGACTTTCAACACAAAGAGAGACGTGATTCACAATTAGATTTCATAGAGTGATTTAAGAAGGTCTCTGTTGAATATAAAAACAGTATTTACTTTGAAAATGTAGTGATAGAAGTTTTTAAAAGGAACTGTAAGAAGACAGAGGGCAGCAATGAAACAGAAAAGCATTGGTCTGACGGCCTTTGAACGGAATTCTTGCTGGCCACTGAGAATATTTAGTCAGTAGGGGGCACTGAGCTGTTGGCTTCGAAAATGTAATATAAAATCAAATTGCTTATTTTGGCAATATGCCCGCATCCTAGGGGGTTTGAATTTGGCAGCCTGACACCGTATTCACGAGTCTAGCTAAAAGGGACTTACTTCTGGAAGTGTTTTGCTTGGTGGGAACTTACAGCCCCTCTGAAATGCAGGCTGCTTTTCATTTGGTTCCCACAGACAGGGCTAAGTCCTTGACTTATTTACTGTGAAAATTTGAACCCTATAAAGTCAGTCACATTGAAAGAAATTACCTTCGGGGAAAAGCAGTTATTTATCACATTGAATTACAAACACGCAAAACCCATAGGTTATCTGACAGGCTTTTTTTTTTTTTTTTTTAATAGTTTGATTTCCAGAGGTTGGACTGGGCTAGTAAATGTGATCATCAATTTTTTCCTTCCCCAGTCTCTACAAGGTCTCCTGGCCATTTATTTAACTCAGGAATTTAAATAAAATATTGTTTATAGTCTTGCTTTGGGGTCTGAGTTAAGAGTTTTTATAAACTGCACAGAGCAGAGGAGTAACAGCAAGCAGCCTGTTGTCTTCTGCAGCAAATCCATTTATGAGCATTCAATAACAAACGAAGCTACAGCTATGGCTAAACAACACAAGCAGAGTTTCAGAATTTCATCTGCACGTGTGAAATTTGCCTGTCTGGCATATTCAGTGACTTTACCTTGACATGCTGATACATTTCCAGGCATATAAAACTGTATCTTAGTTGAGCTACAGTATTACAAAAGATCATTCTGGTGAGAAATCAGCATCCAAGCATCAGGATTGCATCAGTAACCCGGGGCTTGCGAGACTGTCGTGGTTAACGCAGAGTGACTAAGGCTGAAAGTCATCCTGCTCCACCAACCAAAGCCAGAAAACCCCACCCTGTAAAGCTGTTTGCTTAAATCCAAAATCTTGCTAACATTAGATTTCAGCTTTTGCTAGAGTTTAAAATGAACAGAAGAAACTTATTACAGAGTGAAAAAGCCAGGAATTAATAGAGTATAGTCAAGTTTTGTGGGCATTTAATGAAGTCAGAAACTTGGAAAACTGTTAGCATTCATTCCAGTGCCACTGCAGAAGGCAAGAACAACAGCAGGGGAAATGTGATCAATAAATCACATTCTCACAAATAGTCTAGGAAGGACAAAAATGTCAGACAGGAGGGTGCCGGGGCCCTAAGAGTGCGGTTTCCCTGTATTTTTCTCTCTGTTCACCCTTCTGCGTGATTTATTCCATTCCCCTGAAACAATCTTACTGGGGCTGTTTCCTGCCAGCATTTTGGACAATGTCTACTAAACATAATATTAAACATATAAACGTCCTAGATCACAGTCTGACCATCCAGCCCTGCAATATTGAATCTAGACTGATTTATGGGTCAGACACTAACAAAGCTTCCCTTCCCCTTTTTCAAAGGTAGAATTGCAGACATGCCAGTCAGACTGTGGCAACATGAGTCAGGGAGTTGCCACAGAGCCATGCAACAAGGAGGCTCTCAGTGCTGCAGGATCATCCTTTTTTTGAATATTAAATGTCTGGGCCTTTGCAGTGGTGAAATTCACTGCTAACTGTGCAGCTATGAAGACAGCTCTAATGACAAAAAATACATATGTGGGCAAGCTCTCTGTGTACAGTGTATGAAAAGGACCTGACAGAGAGAGAAGCAGGCCAAATCCTCCTTATCAGAAAATTAATTCCAACTAGTATAGTACAGCCAGCAATATCATCTAAGGGGACATAAATAACTGAAAGTGTGATTTATAGTTAGTAAAGATGAGGTTTCACAATGCCTGGCCTGCTCAGCTGGAGTAGAGTCAGATGCTTACAGGACAGTACATTATATATAACAGCTAGATTGGAAGCTGACCAGATATCAAGCAGTCCTGTATCAAGCCAAATAAAGAGCAGTCCTTGTTGAAAAATCCATCTATCTTGGTGCTTTTCAGTACTGATCAATATTACATCTGATTTCAGGCACTAGAAGTTACACAATAGTGAAACTGTATAGATGAAGGGAACACCCACAAGTAAATGAATAACCAACTGCTTAACAGGAGGGAACTAAGAGAAACACTATCTCACTGCATTTTAGCCAGGACACAACACATTGCTTTAAAAATCAGCACCACTACTGAACAGAAGGCCAAAGAGTAGCCATCCAGCCTCCATGTGATTTTTAATGGAAAGATATTCATCACTGGTTAACACAGTCCGAAACAAATGTAGGTAAAATCTAGGCAAAATCTAGGGCTGAGAAGTCTGTTAATTTGTATAACAGACTCTTGGATATTAAAAGCTAAACTTGATTAGGATAATGAGAAATGTACCTTATAGAATAATTTGTATGTCAGCAGATGGACCAACTACATGGCTGACTGTCTTGTTTCAGTCTTTGTGTTCTTATTTGAAATAAAAATCATAAGGTCATCATAAATCAGATGGCAGTCTTGCTCTCATAAACAGCTTGCCAGAGAACACAAATTATCAGAACTAGGGCACACACTGTCATCCCTAATTGCTTTTGGTGAGAAGCATTAATGAAACTAAAAGGCTCAAGGACCATTCAGAAAAGAAGGAATTGCAGGTTCCCCATGGCAAATAAAAATCATTACAGCAGAGACCAAGCACATGTTTCTCTGTTAAGAGTTATACCCTCTAGATATGGAATGAAGATGAAGATAAATCTTTGAAGCTTCCTGCCTTTGAAGTACAGCCAGGGGTAAGGTTCATTTACACAGGTATGGGTGCAATGAAAGGGTAACCTACTGCATGGTTTGAAATCTATCAGAATCAACTAAACCACTGACATTTCAAAACACAACAAAGCAATTTTTCTGTTTTTACCTTCTTTTACAAATGAGCACCCTAAGCAGCTACTAGAAGGCTGCAAAGTTAAAGAAATGGTCTAGTTCTGCTTGACAGTAATGAAAATTTGCTCCAAGACTTCTGACTCTCTTCTGGTTTCACCTAGAGGCATCCCTGGGAACTCTAGACTTCTCTCTGATCTGTAAAGATGAGTATAGGCAAAAGATTAATTCAGTTAAGACTAATTCCTCTTTCTTGATGTGTCTGATTTCCAGTGCACAGGAGTGGCTGGACTTCTGTGGCTGTAATAATTAGCTCGTACCTTATGTGGATCATTGCTTCAAACAATAAGGCTCAGAAAGACAGGGCTGGGATGAGGAATTGTACTCTTCTGCTTCATGGCTGATACTGAAGGCTGGTAAATCTTCTCAAGCTGAACTGTTCCTGTGTTTGGTGATCACTGCATGAACATCGTGATTTTGTGTGGCTGCAGGCCCTGTCCACAGAGCCTGCAACATTTCAGGAGACCTCTGAAAACACAAAGGCTCCTTAGAGTCCTTAGACTAGCTGTTATGCAGAAACTGTTGACTGGTTTGATGGCCTGTCAATACAGGCAGTGACATTTAGGACTGTAAAGCTCCAGTATCCTGCTTTAGCTGGATTTCACAAATGCAGTCAGATGAAATTTGTATCCTTAAGGCTTTTTGGACTGATACCAAATATAACAGTCCAGACACTCTCTGTGCCAAGGCTGCAAAACTGTGATCTATGTACTGTCCTATCCATCTCCTTGATGCTTGTCCGGGAGACCAAAGGCTGACATGCAGTCTTGCCTAATTCCAGTACTTAGTGATACTGAATTAGTGTTCATATTTGGCACCACAGCTACTTAAGCCTTTGCAGATCCCTCTTGTAATGTGAATGAGAAAAGTCTCCTCACCTCTTTTTCGTATGCACCAGAGGACAGATTTTCAGCTGAAGCCATTGACTTCAGTCAAGCTAAGGCAATTCATGCCAGCAGAGCTCACCCACAGTTTTGTGAAGTGCCATTAATCTCAATATCCCATCAGCTTTTAACCATTTAGTCACTACAAAGATATGTAATTACTGCGTCTAAAAATTAAGTTTTCACCTCAATTTTTCAGATCAGACAGAAATTTCTTATTTGAATGTCTGCCTTTCTTATCTGTTGAATTTGAGCATGCAAGCCCTTTCTATTCATTTTGCTCTGGAAGAAGAAATGCTTCAGTGGAGATATTCAAGCACTGTTTGGATGCAATCCTGAGCAATGTGCTCTAGGATGACCCTGCCTGAGCAGGGAGGTTGGAGCAGATGAGCCTCTGTGGTCCTTTCCAACCTCACCCATTCTGTGACCCTGTGATTAATTAACTGACATTTCTGAGAGGCATTTGTAGACGATCCCTTAGCTCAACAGTTGTATTCTTTTCAAAGATGCCAAAGAGATGTATTTCAACACCGCAAATGCTTTCTAAATTTAGTGAGATTTCAAGCTGATGGATATTTTTATATTTGAGCCCCAAAATACATTTAGAAACAGTCTGGGAATTGTGATTTATGATCATATAATCTGATCTTGTCACACATGTTCTTACTTTCATAGACTATAATAAGATCAAGAAAAGATATTATTAGCCACAACTTACTCATTTATTTTAATACCTAAAACTAATCATAAGTTATCCATGACAGTGTAATGAAATGTGTAATACTAATGGGTAGTGTATTTGGCAAAAATTGTGTGAACTGAAAGCCCAAAGAAATTTCTGCCAGAAGACTTGTGACATTTAGACTACTTCTCAGCTAGATCCTCTGGAGCAGCAGCTTCCTAGCTCAGGCTGGACACCTTGAGATACGCCCCTGGAAACTAGTCCTAATGGAGTGTGAAATCTCTGCAAGTCACTGCTGCTGTTCCAAAGACATGAGAAAATACAATAGTCACATGCCACAGCCAAGGACACATTCCTCTAAGATTTTTTTTGTTGAAGGAAGGAAAATCTGCAGAATTCAACTGTGCTGAGTCCTCTCTACATAACAGGCTGTCTTGGGGTGACTTAATGATGCTGTATCCCCTACCGCCTGCTTATTGCCCAGAAAATAATTCCGTGCCTTTCTGTGCCTTTAAACTGGATCCAAGAGAAGGGGGGGAGGCGATGCAATTCCTTCAGCGGCTGTGTTCAAAAACACAGATAACTCGCTTGCTCTCCCCGAGCTCTCGGCTCTACAGCAGGGAAGAGAGTTGCATTCCTTTGCTTTTTAGCTAGCTCCTCGTTCATTAGCTGAGGCAAGGAGTTTTCCTGGGACTGTGGCTTCTTCTTCTTCTCCCGGAACCGCTGAGCTTTGCTGCGGTCGGAACACCATCACCGGGAGGCCCCGAACCACGGCCCGGAGGGGCCCACGCCGCGCCCCAGCTCCGGACAGAGCAGAGCCACACCTACAGAAAGGACTTGGAATCTACCGGGTCTTCTCCACAGCCAGAGGTTTTATTATCTAACATGATTCATTCTCTCGTGCCTGCGTGCACCCTGCTTGTTAAATAAACAGGTTTTCTTTCACTTTCCTCCAAGAAATTGCTTTCCGAACCTGAGTGGGGGAGGGGCTGCTGACACTTGCCGTTATTAGAGGACACGTTCATTTCAGATGTTTCCTCCTCATTTGTCTCAAACCGGGACACAGGCCGTGACTGCTGTTATCAGTGCAGGTGCCTGGTGCCACCTACAGCAGGTACCGACATTAATTACATAAATCAGTGCAGTGAATTACTTCTGGCAGTATGAGAATTTAGATATGACTCACAAAAGGACACCTAGCCCTGGCCTATGCAACAGAATATCCAAACCGATATTTTACACCTTTTGTTGCTCATTTGGAATTGTGGGGGCTTTTTCAGCAATTCTGAACAACCCAAAAAGAATCTGCAGCAACTGTGCATGCTGAACACTACTGAAAATGTGCACCTAAAAACCGAACATAGAGTAAGCCATAGTTTCAGTTTGCACGACAGAACATGAACTAGAACTAAATGAGGCAAATTTTTTGTTGATACAATAAAATAGCATAAAAATGCTGTGAAAAATCCTACTGGATCAATTTTTTAAAATGTAAACTGTAATTTCATTAGGGAGAGCATAACAGTAAACCTGTTAGTGACAGGCGCTTAGTGTATTCAATTCCACACAGGAAATAAGTAATTCAATACACAGCAAATAGAATAAGAGAGGGCAGATACCTCTGGGTTATTTACCAGGCAAATTACAGATCATCTTATCAAGAAGAAAAGCATGTAGATTATAATCCATTTCTATTATATGCAAACTAGATTATTTATGGAAATTACCTATTCATGCATTTTTCTGATATATAAGGGAAGATTATTTTCCCAGCTATTTTTCTTCTAAACTACACTTGCTTATGATTATTTTTCTTATGTAAAATTATTAATATTCTTTCAATGGAAATGATGATTTGTGTAAAAAGCATGGAGAGATCCTTGAGGGAAAAGCTGAGCAAACTGAGGACAATGTAGAGGATGGGGTGTTTCAGGAATTGACATTCCAACAGCCTACTGGTTGCCAAAGGTTTAGGAATCATTTCTCCTGCCCTAGAGCCAATAACACTAGTCTTCTCATTGAGGCTGCCCTATTCTTCTTTTCTGTCTATATCCATTCTTTGTCTAGTGTTTAAATCATAATATTTTTTGGTGGCATTAGATTGTTGCTTTATTCTGTGCAGTGCCTTTTGCAGTGGAATCACAAAATGAGCTCACAAGACCCAAAATAATGCGAACAAGAGACCACAATGGTATTAATCCAGTACACAATGCTCGTCTTTCACAACGTATAAACTTGGATTTCTCCTGAATGCTAACATAAGATAGTATAAAAAAGAGAGGGGGAAAAGCTGGTCAGAGCTGGAAGTCAAACAGAATTTAGGGCAGTAGAGAAAAAGCAGGGACTCTTCCTCCCCTCCTCCACCCCACCTTCTCCACTGTCCCAGCTGTTGCAGTTTTACCTGTATTGTGTGAATAAAACTCAGGAAGAGCCTTCTGACTCAACCCACTTATCTAACCACGTGCAGCACTTTGCTGCTTGTAAATTCATGGGAATTCCTTAGAAAGCTTCAGTGAGCAGACCTGCATTTCAGAAGACCCCTTGATCTTTCTCTGATCATTTAGAACGTGAGGTATTTTTCTGTACTGAGACAATGGAGCTACGTACACAAGCAGAGAGCTTTCAAGGAGAAATTATTTCCTGTTAATAAGGTCACAGCTACATCTCCCAACAGGCATTTCTGACTCTTTATAACAAGAAGAAAACCCAAATCTTTATGTCTTCTTAGCTTTTGTATCATAAGCCTCAGAGGGATCACAAATAGAGGTGAGAGGGTCACCCCATTACTGAACAGGAATAGGCAGAAGCTCCATTTATCACCAAAGTCCCATTTGTGCTATTACAGCAAGGATGGCAGAGGTCTGTGCAGGCTCTGTCCCTGCCAGCCAGGGTCAGCTGAAAAACTCAGATCTTCCTTTAGAGCTCAAGAGATAATCAGGAGATCTTTGGCTAAGTCACAAGCTCAGTACACGCAGATCTCATTCTTTGAGGAGAGATCTTAGCTTTCCTTCCTTTACAGAGACATCTCATGCAACCAAATGCCTTAAGCTGATATTGATTTCTCTCTTCTTATCCTTTTATTGATTGTCTAGAGCAGCACATGCTCACTATGGAAAAGGGGTATAATTCTCATTTTACAGATGGAAAACAAAGGCAGGAAAAAGGTCAGTGGTAACTAAGGTGAGTCTGTTTTTCCACAAATCTAATGCTTGGAGCAGGCTGGGATCTTCCAGTCAGCCCAGCTCACCAGCTCTGCCTGACAGTACACCCAAGTGATTCCAAAAATGAGGCTGATAAGTGCCCAACCTTAGTAGCAGAAACAGTGAAAAGATAAACCCTCTGAACCACATTACAAGGACCGTATGTTCCACTGCCTCAAACACACCATCTCAGAGCGGGTTATGACAAAGAATGCTGCCTGTGAAATATGCACTTTTTATTGCACAGTGTGTAGAGTAGCATGGGGAAAGAAAAGATATTTGACAAGAAAGGTGAGATGTTGCTGAATAGTAAAATGAACACTATTTCATACTTTCTTTTAGTCTCCTTTTTCTGTCTAGTATGGGGACTTTGAATATTCTGCTGGAGGCAGGATCAGTGATGGAAACAAATTGTTTTAATAAAAACAGGGAAAGTTTTCTACAGAAATTTCAGGGTTAAAAGTGCCAGGACAACCCTAGATTTTGGCAGTATTCCTAAAAGAAGCCTGTTCAGGAAAGAAATTGGAAGAGCTTGTGGGGAAAGGATATAGTTTAGTTTGCTACAAACAGAAACAATGCACTGTTTCTGTTTGCTTCTTTCCAATACATAATCAGGGTCACTCACAACATGAATCAGAGAGCAATAATTATGTTATCCAGTTGTGTTTCCCTGGGGCAACTAGAGAATAATGTGCTCATTGTCATCAAACAGAGAATGAGGCTTCTTGTTTCTGTACAGATACCATCTTCCTTATTCAAGAGATTTATCATTATTAATTGTCATCTGATTGCATTTGTACTTTTACAAAACCACATGGGTTTTATCTTTTAACAGACATGAGGGAGCTTCTCTAAAGCACCATGTAGAATAACAGGCTTTTAGATCTTCATGGTTTTATTCTCTTTTATTTGAAGCCTAATCTCAGACCTCATAGTACAAAGATGTGTCACATAATTTCCTGGCTCTATTTTTTAGGCAAGCCAAACTGGAAACATTTATAGGATGTGACTCATATTTTCCTTTTATAATATGCTTTTCTACTTTTTGGCTATTCTGTACTAGCATGGGACTGCCAAGATCCTTGCTAATGGCTGTGTGGCTTAGTCCCTGTGGCTTGCTTCCCACAATGGAGAGAGAAGACCTACCATTAAGCATCTCACCACCACGGGCTCTTCGTCACACAACCCATACCTCTGCCTGGGCATCTTTTATAACTTGCAACTCATTGCTCCTGAGTAACCCATGCAACATCTCAACCTCTTTTTCCTTGGGAGCCTCCAGAAATGTCCCTCCAAAACATCTAAGAGATGTCAAAGTTTATTCATAAAAGGCTTCTCCTCACTCTAGGAAATTATCAGTCATGGTACTGACTTGAAGAGCTTGGCTTGAGTTCTGTTGTGTGCTTAAGGAGAATATCTGGCAAGTTGCAGAAATAAATCTCAAGTCAGTGGCTAAAAAAATTGACAAAATGCCAACAGGAAGAGGAAGACCTTGGGGATTTCCTGATGGTTTCACCCTGGAAACATGAACTCAGGCTGCAGGGGATCCATAACAACTGATCCTTCAGGGTTTAAAGACAGCAACATGTGAAGCAACATTAAGTTACCTGGAATACCATTCACAAGACTTAAAGACCATTCACAAGATATTAAAGGTTCTTGTAGCAATTGCTTTGAGAGAAGCAAAGGAAGAGTTAATAATAGTAATAACCATGAGGTTCTGTGGGAATATTTTTCTTGGCAAAGTCTGTAGAACCAGTTATTTTCCTTATCTGTAAATGCTTTTTCAGACTATCAAATGAGAAAGTCACTGGCTAGGGGTAGGGAGGGGATTCAATGACTCAGCAGAAGACTATGTTTGTTCTGCCACAAAGGCCTTTCATTCTGGTCTGTCTGTGTGCCAGCGTTGAAACCAGACAATTACTTCTTTCTAGATCACAAAAGACGTGGAGTTAATTATACAGGAAAGTAGTAGAGATGACATGAAATCAATTTGCATGTAATAATAATTTGTTGCTTACTATTCCTAAACAATTCAGATGTTATAAGAAGATAAAAATCTCCTTTTACACCTTGATCTTAAAATTAGACTACTGAATTTAAACTGTTTTTGGAGGTAATAATCAAGCTTTGCCCCTTATTCTTGTGTCCATCAAAACGAAAGGCATCCAGTGCCTTCTTACTATGACCCCAAATGTGTTATGGCCAACTAATCAGAATGATCCCACAAATCAGTAGAAATCAGCACAATGGTGCCTGGTGGGGAACCACAATCTCAACTGACCTCAACACTTTAGTTCTTTAGAAGGTGTGAGAGAAACTAAAAGGAAATGGAAATTGAGGATAGGTTGAAAGGAGGCATCTTTAGCATACCATCAACCTTTGACTACAGAAGAATAAGAATTCTCAGGTGTTACCATATTTCCTCCAAAAGAGAGGCCTTTGGGTGCTGCTAAGCCTTGAGTCACCCAAGAAATACCTGTACCTTCAGAGAGGCAGGAAAAGGGTAGCAAAGAATAAAGGGGATCAGTTCAGAACCAGACTGGAATGCAGGGATCCCATAAGCCTAGTATTTAGCTTAGTTCACTCAATTTTCACGAAATCAGAAACATTCTTCTGCTTCACGCACCTCTAGAGACAGAGATCACAACTACTCCTCACCAAAAGAAATTACTTACCAGCAGATTATAAGTCCGATAAATACACTTACCTAAGGTCTCCCTGAAGGATGCTTTCCATCCCCTGTCTGCTCCATAGAAGTCAGTGCTAAACACCAGGAACAAATTATTACTGGAGCTCTTAATATTTGGAGGCAATTCTGAGCCACAGAATTTCCCAAGGAGAGGAGCATGGGTATCTGAGCCATCATACACTGCAACATAATCTTTGTAGCAGGAGGGAGATATTTCAAGCTGGAAGCTGTTGAATCTGTAAAACACAGTTGGAGCCTTAGGTATCACATTTTCAGTTCTTTTCCTGTGTTACACATGTTTTAGTGCTTGAGGAAAGATCCAAGTACTAGCATTAGCCAAAGCCATACACAGACAAAACATGTCTCTTCATGAACAAACCAAGCAACTATTAAATGTATGGCAAAACTCTTCAGCCAACAAGCCTCAAAGAAATTGGGACCCTCACCCACTGGGCTTCCTGCAAGGCAAGCTGTCAGCACACCTCAGCTTTCTGTGAAGCAGTAGGTCTCTCCTGTGCAAACACACCCTCTCTCACTTCTGCAATTGCTCAGGCTGCAATTTCCTTGTGCATGTGAGTGGCCTATAAAATGCAGGCACAGAGTGCAGGCCAGTGAGTCTTCCTCTTACTTGGGAAATGTTCTCCTAATTCACGATCATATGATTGAAGAACGGATCAGTTTTTAATTTCTCACTGGCAAGATTTTGTGGCAACAATATCCCTCTCTTAGGCAAGACAGCATGCACTCAGAAATACACTCTTTTTGGGTGGGTACTGCTATTTTCTCTATAAAGTGAGTACTAGCTTTCTAAAAGAATTACTATTTCTCTTGTTTAAACTTCTCAAAGGCTGACAGAATTTAACTAAAAAGCATGAACTGCATTTTTATAATTTCTTAGTCCTCTCAGTAACCAAAGTGGGAACTTAAAACTGTGGTGATGCTTTTTACATAACAAGTTAAAAAGAAAGATGGAAGGGAGCCTGAGGATGAACAAAATGACTTCAGTAACCATTTCTTATTTTAGTTTAGCTTTGACCTTGGAAAAGGAGACACAGAAAATATTGTCAATAATTGCTGTCTTTAACTGGAATCAGAGACCTCCCTGTTCCCTTAATGACAAACTGAACCTGGATGACATACTTCAGGGCCACTACTTTGTCATTTCCAACTGTGATGTAGTATGAGCAGTTCATGTTGTTGTGATAATCAAGAACTGAATGGGCCGGACTGCTGATAACACCATTAGAGCCATTGAAAATGCCACCACAAGCTGTAGGGGAAACAGAAAAAACAGTGATTAGTGTCTGAATACTAGTTTGGTCCTAATTCTAATATTTCTTCAGGAGTTCACCTGCAAGGAAAGAAAAGCCCTTGATAAATGAGGAGCAGTCTTCATTGTGATGCCCAGAACTGTTAAACGTGAGATGTCTGTCAGGCTGTGCTCTGCAGTGGGAGACCAACCAGCACTGAAGTAACAGGCTGTCCCGAACCCATACCAAATGGCACTGGCACTGTGCAGGAAAAGACTGAGCCTGATTTCAAGTGTCCTGCAGTAGGTCCAGGGAGCAGCAAGACGGGGTGGGTGCCCCATGCAGCAGCAGGAGTGAGAAGTGCCAGGAGTAGCTCTGCATTCGTTCTAGCTTGCCAAGAGAAACCTGTCTGATATGTGGGCAAAGACATTCCTTCATCCAGATCCTGGCTCCATGGAAGCCTCTGATTAGCCACAATTGCACACATAGCTGCGTCTCTGATGTTTCTGGAATAAATGTATGCAGAGCCTCATCATATGTCAACACTCTGTCAGGGCTGGGGCATTGCTGCAGTGTTTTTCTGTACAGAAACGCGTAGAGGAGTCTCCAGGTATCACTAATCCTGTTCCCCACCTCACCCTGTGCTGGGACTCACCAGCACTGTGGGGTGGCTGAACTGAAGGACTGAGTATTTACTTTCTGGCTGAAAAGCAAGTTAAACTCCACAGCTGTAAACTTAAGACACTGCTTGGCTTCTCAGGGTTTCAAACCATGGATGCAAATAGGGGGAGGATGTGGCTAATGTTTGTTCCCAGCTTCAGTGCTTCAGGGAACAAAAACTCTAATCTCCATTGTTAGCTTCAGCCTTTATTTTACAATCTTAAACTTGAGGGGGGGGGGGGGAGGCGGGGAAGTTTCCCTGAGTTTCCCTGCATCCTGTTGATAAGCTCAGGGGCACACACAGTTTTTCGTGTTTTAAAGAAGATGCCATTGCCCAGGCCAACACCTTGACAAAGACAGTCTCTTCCAGGGTGCTGCTGGATGCAGAGCCCGTGACTCCTCAGGCTGGCAGCCTGAGGCACTGGCAGAGAAAGGATAGGAACTGGGAGGATAAAGAATCAGTATTATTCCACACTAGGAGGGGGGAGCCTTTTTCATTTTTTTGCAGCAAACAATGCAACTAGGGGGAAGAGGAATGTTAATTGGCAGAATCTGCTTTGTATACGACAACAAGCTAATAAAGCTGCAGTCATCCTTCTGAAATGTCAGAAGTCACAAGTCAGATAGCAGCAACTGACTTGAGTGAGCTATGAAGGTCTTTTCCATGAGTAACTGCACACTGTCACTTCTCAGTGCCAGTCCCTGTGCCTTATCTGTATCAGGCCATTCATTTCACATAAAGAATTTAGCCTTATGCTTTTTTGTGTCCTTTGAACATGAGGAATGCATTAAGGGAAATACCAAAGTTATAAATGCACACTTTTCTTCGCAGTTAGAAAATTATGCTTTCAAACATAAAAGTGGTCTCTACCAGTTAAACCGTGAAAATATTAAAATTGTTTTTGCAAATAAAAACAATCTTCTGGGATATTCATATTTGTGCAGATGTAAATTCTAAACTCAGTTGGAAATATCTTTTTTGAATCCACATTTCCTCTTTAAAACATAAGACATCTCTTGTGAATGACAAAAGAGCTTTGGTGAAAATAGTTATTAAAAAATAAATCTATATCCCTATATTTTATTTACATTAATTCCTAGCATTGCAAGAGGGTCATCAAATGGAGGCATATAGCTTTGCCCATTTACCTGTTCTGTTTGACACACTGTATAATGTAGTTTTAGTATATCTGAGAATAAGAAATGTAGGTGATAAAATCTTTAAAATTAACTCAGTTAAATAAACTAGTGATGTTTCTCCTTCGACAATGCAAACAACAAACAAACAAACAAACAAAACATGCCAAAAATTGTAGCATTTCTTTACTACAGAAAAGGAAAAGTGTTTCAGTTCCTAACTTGGTCCCATGGAAAGTCTAGAAATGAGAACTGTGAGGTAACACATCATTCAGTGTGTTAATACACACCAAACAGTGCCATGCCCTGGTCCTGAGGACTGTTTTGGGCAAATGCAGAGGGAAAATATACCATCTACCTCCATCTAAGATATTCCCAAAATGAGGTACAGCTTTCCTACATGGAACGGTTGTCCAGCTGGAATATTTCTACCATCTAAAATACAGAGCGGTGTATACTCACCAATTGCTCTGTATCTGGCCTGGAATCCAAAGCCTACAATGTGGGAGTCAGTGTAGAAGTTGAGCAGCATCGGTCCAAAGACACTGACTGGGGCAGGGAGCTCATTCCCGCAGAGCGTGACGAGAGGATGTGCGGCTGCGCTCTTCCCACTGAAGATGCTTAGTCCATCATAAAGACAAATTCTGCTCAGGAGTGCTGGGGCTGCATGGACATGGAGCGCAGGAGTGTTAGCAGCATATTTTACACATGATTTACTGAGCAACAACTATATAGACCTAATCCAGGATAAGAATTAAATTTTATATTTCTTTCTGTTCCAGGGATCTCAGGATATCATTTGCTTGCTAAGGAAGCAAATATGAATTTTTAACATGCGGTAAAACTGTGGCAGAAAGAGGCAAAAATACCTTGTATATAAGACATTGGACTTGTCTCACTCAACACATCCTATGATCTGGAAAAGGCTCCAGGCCCCTTGAATTTGTGGGATTCACAGTTCAGTGAATGCTATCTATGACGTGATAAGAAGATCCAACAAAAGTCTGGATCTCCTCTGCAGACAAAAGCAATGCACTTTTTGTTACAGGCAGCTAGCTACCTGGAATTTCTTTCCCCTAATGCAGAATTCAGCACTCAGTGGAGGGAATTTTAAACCATTAAGAGTGAGATTTTTAAAAAATCAGAAAGTAGCCCATACACTAGCAAGTTTCATAGCTGACTTATTTTCCCCTGATTTTCCTCAAGCTTTGGAGTACCTAAACTCAGGCTCTTCAGCTTGACACCAGGAAAAGTCAAAAGAAAATATGATCTTGCAGTGATTTTCTAAAGCAATTGGTTTTAGGGGGAAAATCAGTGCAGATATTAAGCTGAGTGTTAAAAAAAAAAAAAAAGGAACACAGAAACGAGGAGTTTAGTATTCTATTTTTTTTCCCCACTGGTTTTAAGTTTCTCATTTGCAATTAGCTTTCTGGGGGAATGAGACATTTTCTCTGACTCCTTTCCCTACCTTCAGGACTTTCTAGCCAGCTCATTGTCTGCAAACAGATTCGACTGGGGTGAGAGGTCTCAAAAAACTGAAGGTCATATCAGTTCCACAGAATCACAGAATATGTTGAGTTGAAAGGGCCCCACCCAGATCATCAAGTTCAACTCCTGGCTCTGCACAGCACTATCTCCAAAAATCACACCATGTGCCTGAGAGCATCGTCCTAACACTTCTTGAACTCTGCCAGGCTGGTGCTGTGACCACTTCCCTGGGGAGGTGTTCCAGTGCTCAACCACCCTCTGGGGGAAGAACCTTTTTCTAATATCCAACCTAAACCTCCCCTGACACAACCTCAGGCCATTCCCTTGTTTTCTGTTGCTGTGCACCACAGAGACGAGATCAGTGCTTGCCCCTCCTTTTCCCCTCACAAGGAAATTGTAAACTGCAGTGAGGTCTCCCCTCAGTCTCCTCCAGGCTGAACAGACCAAGTGACCTCAGCCACTCCTCATGTGGCTTCCTCTCAAGGCCCTTCACCATCTTCATTACCCTCCTTTGGACGCTCCCTAATAGCTTAAAGTCTTTCTTATACTGGGGTAACCCCAAGGTCAGTAGCTGAGTAAGAGTGCCAGAGGAATGTTCCCAAAGAAGGATAAGCTGCCCTTTCCAGGGGTGTGAGACATCTACCAAGCACCAGCCACCAGCGCCCTGGGAGCTCAGAGCTGTCACCACCTCCCTGTCCAGCTGGGAGCCATAAGCATGGGGAGAAGTTGGTGGTACCCAGGCTGGCAGCACCAAGGGGTATATGGTGGGAGCACAAAGACAGCCATTTGGGTTATGCAAGAAAGCTGAACTAATGCTGTCAGTGAAAAACACAGCACACACTTACTGAAAAATTAGTTTCATTAGTTGTTATACTTAAAGAATAACTTGATGTTTTCTTTGTCTTTTTCATAACTTACAAGCTTAATGGAAGCTGGGGTGTCATATGTTTATTAAGTTATCATGTTTAGTGACCTGTAATAGTGAGACAGTTACTTAAACTGCCAAGGATTAATAGCGAATTCCCTAAATTTAAAAGAGAGATGCTGAGCCTACTGTTATAGCAGAGTGATTCCTGCAGATTGTCCAGTCAAAACAAACTGCTTCCAATTATTGCAGGAAACAAGATAACTCGAATTGAACAGGATGACAAGTATGAGTGGAGGGATAGTTCTGTTTCATGAGAACAACAGAATGATCTCAGCAGTCAGATGTATTTTAGATCATCTCTGGAGGTTTAATTCTAAAAATTTCTTCTGTCTAATGAAGACAATGTATGCTAACATGCTTTGCAATTATGTCAATACAGAAATATGGCATGGTGCTTGTCTGACTCTAGTAAGAGTAACTAAGCTGATAACAACCAGCCACATCAGATAGCTGATTATACTGCTAATAAAATAATTGATTAAAAATATTCTTCATATCCTATCCTGTTTTGGAATATTTGATAATGTGATAAAATTTTTTAAATAATAAATTTTAAAATTCAAATTAAAAAAAAGAAAGTTAGATGAGTGCAATTGCAAGATCCAAAAGATTTGAGAAAGAAACCTAGGTCATTTTCTGAAAAGACTGGAGAAAGGCATGAAGTGGAACAAATTTCTCAGCAAAGCAGAGGTCCCTAACACTTATCACAAGCTGATTTGCAATGCTGCATTGGAAAAAATAAGATGGTTGATGAAGAATTGTGAGCAAAAGTCTTAATTTCTAGATTTGAATCCTCATTGTTTGGGCCAATATGATTTATGACCAATGAATCCTGGCAAGACTGATGATTATTTGATCTCTATCCTGTAACTCATTCTCTTGTTTACACTTTTCTTAAATTCTCACCAATCTAACTGCATTATTCTGTAAATATTCCCCAGTTTCGGATTGTCCTCATGTCATACTTTCAGCCTCTACGCATACTCAGCACATCATCAGCAATTCTTCTCTGTGGTTTATTTCCTCTAATCATATAATCTTAGATCTTTTCTAGACCAATCTCTGTCCCTTACACTACAGTGAAACAGCTTTCATGAGTCTCCAGAGATCTGTTCTTAGCCAGATGTCAGACCCATACCCTCTTTGAGCTAACAGGCACTTTCCACATAGCCAGCACTGTTTTACTTCATAAAACCTTGTCTACTAAGAGCTTTTGCTCATCCTTCTGGTATTACTGTATCCTCTGTTCTGATTCATCCATGAGGATTCAATGAGACACCTTCTGTCTTCCGCTCCTTATCTCCACATTAGCTCTCTATAATCTCATTTGCAAGGACAGATGCAACTGCTCTCTCTGTGACAGTGACCCCATAAGTTTCCAGTTACTATCTTTAAGATAAACTCTTTCTTATCCTTCCACATAGCAATGACTCTCACCTGAGAAATACTGATTATTTCAACATGGGTACTGTACCATTCATTCCTCTAGCCTTGACAGTATTTCTTCCAAATACTTCTGGAGAGATCATTTATTTGGCTTGACATTATAAACATATCCCTGTTTCTTTGAATTGGTGCATGCATTTGCTTTCAAGGGCTTTTGTTATCTATCTGCACTCTATTTATCATCTCTTGGTACCATTTGGCATTGATACATTGACCCTTGCCTCCAAAGTTCACATGATAACAGCTTCAGTTGTCCTTACATTACATTTTGAAATATGCCTTTGGGTTGTCTCCTTTCCACTTAGCAGAAATTTCTGTCCAGTCTCATTATTCTCCATAAAATCATTTGTTTGATATGATGCCTGCACATAAACCTCGACCAAATCTGGGCCCCTGACTGTCTGATCACTACTATCAATGTTCTGTTTCCACCTCTCCCTTTAGCCATAGATTCTGTTTCATTTAGTATTGAGGCAGAACCTGTCTTTTTGCTTTAAAGTCTGTAAAACTTCAAATAATGAGGCTTGGGTTCACAACAGCAGCTTCTGATATTCATGGCAATACAATTAATAATTACTAACAAAGTATTAGCTAGAAACATATCAACAGTTTGTTGTGTTGATATATATGTGTGTGCAACATATCAACCAGCTCCGCAGCATAAGATATTGTTTGGAAAGCAAGGAATTAAAATTCTTTCTCACATACATTCTATTTCAAAATAATCTATTGCTAAACTTGTCTATTTTCTGAATTGCCTAGCAACAATTGAGAAAGCAGATAGAGCAGACTCCAAAACAAAGCTGTGACCCAATCCCAGCCTGCAAAATTGCAGACACATGTTTTTTAAAAAGGAGAAATAAACATGTTAATAAAACATTTTTTCAGGGCAACGTGGCATAAACACAAAGCAGTTGTCTTGTATGGATGGAGTATAAATACTACAGAATTCTAAAAGCAGATATTCCAGGAAGCCTACATCCATTTCCCCTGTTTTCCCATTATTTTGGACTCTGACTTTATTGTCTGTTATACTCACATTTGAAGAGTATTACAGCCACTTAATAATACATTACTGTAGCTGTCCTAGAGGTAAATTTGTCAGTATGTTCATCTAAATAAATCTTATGGACAAAAAATTGAATGTGATTAATTATTTCTTAGATAGTAAGTCCAACAAGAAAGAAAACTAAGGGTTTTTTACTAATTTTAATGTGTAATTTGTGTAGACTTTTGATCCAGGGAGGGAGGGCAGATGGAAGACATTTATCACCGCAGAAATTGGGCAGAGATAACAAACTCAACCCTATTTGTTTGGTGCTTTATTAAATAACCAAACACAACAATGCCAGTGGTAGCTTACGCAACGTCCTGAAACTGGAAAATCAAAAGAGAGGTTCTGTGACCATATTGAGTTTGGCACAGGAATAAACAACCTTCACACTGCGAGGAAGTCACAGAAGCTAAGCTAAGCCAAACTCCATTCATGGGGTTAATCTTGCCTATGTTTTCCTGCCCAGATCTCAAGTATCTTGTGTAAGCTATTGTGTATGGCTTCCTGCAGTAGTCAGTAGGTAAAGGGAGTGAGAGAGGCTTTCAGAAAGTAATTCGCTCCACCTGCACAACACATTTGGTTCTGAGTTTAAAGCCCTCCTCCACCACTAGGAGATAAATCTAGATGAATATCTAAACTTGATGTATATTTTCAGGGGCTCAAAGTGAGATAAAAATTGTTCTACCTACCAAGAAGCAGACAGTTTAGATTAAATTTTGATTACAAAATCAACAAATGCCGTTTCCCCCAGTTCTCTTGCTCTGTTAGTTGCTATACTTAGTGCTTAATACATATTTAATACTTAGTACATACATGTCATGTTCTTTTGGCTCCAGATACTGACACCATATCACTGCTGTGGGTTAACAGCCTCAGTCATTCTTCATAACCAGAACAGGCATCCCATTATAACTGAAAACATGACTACTCTAGGGCAGAGATCAGTGACTAACTCCTGAAGTCATTCCATTTTGTAGCAATGTGTCACTGCACTATAGACAATTATCTTCTGCCTTCTAATTTTCTGGAGAAGATATCTCAACCTGTTCAAGTCAATGAGATATGCATGCCTTACAGGCCTTATTTCAAATATTTCTTTACTTAATAACTATGGAAAAAAGCCAATTATATTTCTTTTGAGAGGCCAGATAGTTAATAAATTATGTTAAGTAGACATGCAGCTAAACTTTAAAACCCAATCCAGAACATCTGTAATAGCATGGTTAAAATTTTAAAGGCTGCTCTCAGCAATAATCTAAGCAGGTGCAATGCTTCCTTGCATATGGAATAGCTAGAAATGTTTCTAACAGATGCTGCCAAACTTCGTCCTGCCTTTGCAAAAGAACTAATGGAGTTCACAGTGGAAACCCTTAGGCACATGTGCTAAATATACTCAGTGCAACTGCTGAATAAGTTTTCTCTTCCGCAGCGATAGTTTGCAAGACAGTGGTTCCAATCTCCTTTAAAATTTAAACCCAGGCCATTTTTCTTTACTGCAGGGTTGTAGTTTTTGTGAAAAATACTAGTAATCAACTACTGGAGATCAACTACTGGATCAACTAAATCCCTTAGTACATACAAATGTATCCTCTTTGCTAACCAGATGTCCATTAGCTCATATCCCCAGTTCTTTCATGTGACTAAGGACTTTTAGTTGGTGCAGCTTAAGGAAGCCTATAAAAATAAAGGAACAAATTGCCCTGCAAGAAATAGAATATTTTTAGTATTTATTTAGATCTATGTTTATTATTATGTCTGTATCACTTACCCCTTTGCTTTAACCCTCTTGACAATAAAAGCGTGGATCCATTTATAAATTAACTGAATGCACAGACAGAATGCAGATTAGTAAATATACTCAAAGAGTAGTCAAAATTGGCACCATCTGATTCAGCCTAATGTTTAGTGTGTCTGCTGAATAATAATGTCTTCTATGTGAAGAAATTATGTAACTTATGTGGTTTATATTTTACTTAAAAAATTCTTAAAGCAGTGGTTTGTATTAGGGGATAAAAAATTCATTTCAGATTAAATAATAGTCAAAACAAATCTTTACCTCAGACCTAAATTAAGTCTGAACCAGAATACTTTTGAATTCAAAACAGTCTGGAAACTTAAAAAGAAAACCGAAGAATCCTATTTTCTGCCTTTATTGTTGGGTCTGAAGAAAAATTCAAATCACGCAACCCAACTTAGTACCAAATTACTCAATATCTCTTTGTCCGGTGACTTCAAGGGAACCAGATTAAGATGGCCTCAAAATATGTGATGCCACCCAAGTAGTTTGGACATACTGATTCCTCTGTGTTATCATGGCATGTCCGCACATAAAAATTTGACCTTATCAAGGTTGAGAAGCCGTTACCATTTACACCAATGTGATCAGGATACTATACTTGTTATTTCTTGGCTAAGTGCTGCCAAATTTGACAATCACAAGAGGGATTTTGTTCACTGGTATATACCGGGTAATCACTTTTAAGCATTTCCCATTACTGTAGTCTTTCACCTAATTTTGTATTTCTATGGTCTTGCATCCCTGTAAAACATCCAAATATATTTATATCTATTTTATCAGTTAAGGAACAGATGCACTGAAAAGCAAAACAGTTGGCCTAGGAGCAAAAAGATTGTGAGACTCAATGGCAAAAAAAAAAAAAAAAAAAAAAAAAAAAAAAAAAAAAAGCAGGAACAAAGACCCAGATTAGCCACAGTCACTTTTATATTCCAAGAAACTGGTAAAATCCCAACATCATTGCTGCAAGAGATTCAACAAATGAAATGTCTCTCCATTCTTCTGGAAGACTTCAGTGACTCAAAACCTAACCCTGGAAACTATAAATGTTTTTCTGTAAAAGATTTTCAGAATGGACCAGCAAATTACACCATCAGTGATTTTCAGTGATAGAAGACTTGTATGTTTTCAAGTAAGAAATTACACTTCATAATACATACTGAAATTATGAAGAACCAGTTACCTTCCAGGTGAAAAGTCTCAAATTCTAGGATCACCAGTGACTGTGGTCCCTGATCTATAATATAATTGCAGTTCAGGTTGTTATCATACTGACTAGGGTAGTTTGGAGAGACAATACGACCTTCACGGCTGGTGAAATTTACTCCACATCCTGCAGACAAATAAACAAAGCACAGTTATAATCCAAGTGATAATATTATTCTGGGTTTACAGTAAGAAACCGAATAATGACCACAAGGACCTCATCTCTCCTGGTGAAAAAAACAGGGAGAGTGGCATATACCATGATGGCAAAAGCAGGTCTTACACATCCACGGAGCAATGATTTTGGGAAGTGTAGGGCTGTCGCACCTGTCACATTCTTGGACAAGACCAGGCCATAGGCCCGCAGCCCACTGACCGCAAGGACACAGCACTGCTGTTCTTGTGGGTGGGCAGCCTGCATGTTTCGAAATCCCTTAGTACATACAAATGTATCTGAATTGGAGTGGGGGTTACTGGGGCACAGGAACAGTTCAGCCTTGTTTGAAAATGCCCACATTAGTCTAAGTGGTGCTGTTCTTGTTTCATGCCTGACATCCAGGAGAATGCAGTCTGTCATAAGGCCATCTCTGCATTGCTTTGTTATATGCAGAGGCAGGAAAGGTTTACCACCCAGAAGTTTTCAGGCAACAGAACAGTTCATTTTCATGGAGCTTCTTCAGATCCTAATGACTTGCATGGCCTTTCTTTCTCTTTTTTTAAGACAAAAGCTTAAAAGAACACAGTGCACAGTGAAATGCTGTTGTAAGATTAGGAACAGGCATATGAAGCCTGTGAGTATCTCCACTAAGAGACTGTTAGATGTTACTGACAACGTTAGAGCAAACATTATAAAAACATAAGTGGTTTCAATTCAGAATTCTGTATGCTTCAATTGTGTTTCCCTCTAAGTACTTAGTTTCACTCTGTTTTAATCTGAATCCCATGAAGGGCAAGTGGTTTCCTTTGGCAGCATCCTACAAAAAAGCCCAAGCAACCAACAGCAGCTGAGAAGTACCTTTTCTATTTCTGGTGCATTTGACCATCACAAAGCACATGCCATGGTTAAAGAAATGTCTTTTGAAGAAATCTAAAGCTTTTGTTTCCATGCAGTGTAACCATGAATTTTTTTAATTTAAAGCCTGATCATTCTTTTCAGCACTCTGGGAAGGCAAAGGTGGCTGAGAATAACTACAAAGTTAGAGTTGCATCTTGGGCAAGTCCAACACTAGAGCTCATTGCATTCAGTATGGAAACTCTTGGTTTACAAATCTGGGCAGAGGCTTCAATGCCTTTTTGGACCAGGGTCTGAATTGCTACACACAGGTCAAACTAACGCCACATGGACCAATAGAGCACCCATCTGGCTTTAATAATACTTACTGCTTGTGAAAGATGCAGAGAAACCTGGTGCAGGAGCATCCTGAGACTGAAATACTGTAGTTATCACATTGCTTGGAGCAACAACAGGATCAGGAGCTGAACTTCCACATCCTGTGGCTAACAAAGCTGCTGCTTCTTCATTATTTCCTCTCCACACCTGGCAGGGCCAGATTGGAAACAGTTTAGTGCTTTCAAAGCCTAAGCAGTTTGTGGGAACCCACCAGGAATTACATATGCAATTTTTCTTTCCATTGGCTTAGGGTAGGATTCATCTCGCACTGAACCTAAGAGATCTAAATTTGAGTTAATTACTACAGTCAGTGGAGACAAAAAGGTTCCTCCAAGGAGTGAATCACAGTGAATAACTTAGGGTGCCAGGAACCTCCCAATGTATCTGGAGGTCATTTGCTTGAACCCCTGCTGGTAACAGAGCAAACATAGATCAGGTCCAGGGGACAAGAGAAAAACATTTAGTGCATATCATTACCTACTTCCATTTTGTCTCTGCTTACTTAACTCCATAGAACCCATGAATATGCATATCTGTGTACACAAGGAATTATTACATGCAATCCTTATGTTATTCAGTAAATAAAAATCAAAGCTGTCATGCTGGGGTAATATAGAGGCATCAGACTCTGAGATCTGGATCCTTAATATGTAGTGTTGCTAATATTTTTTTTTTTAATTTTGCATTCACTTGTTCAGGGACAACTATCAAATCAAGCAAAGAGGAAATAAAATAAAAAAATTTTTAAAATATATACTAAATTTAAAAAACATTATTTTTTAAAGTATCACTTCAGCTGCACCAAAAGCCCATTGAAGCTCAGTCAAACCATGCACCCAAAAAAGCACGTGCAGGTTTAGGTAAGTATTTAAGTGAAATCCTCTTCAGCTAATTACTTAAATATGTGCTTGAGGCTCACAGTTTAAGTGCTGAATTTCAAGACACATGTAAAAAGAAACATGAGTGTAAATGTTTGATGTTTCTAAGCATTTAAATATTTTCCTGAATCATGGTGTTTATTGACAGGATTGAAAATGTCTGTTTAAATAATGAATTATTTACTCTAATAATAAAATTACTTTTGTTGATGTGTTTGAACAGTTTTTTACTGTAGTTTATACCAAAAATATATTAAATCATATCTAATGTTTAAAATAATGTGTTAGAAGGAAATTGAGTGGAACTAGTACAACCACATGAAATTGTGATTTCTCTAAGCAACCAACCTAGAAAGGAAAGGGTTAGCCAAGGGTTAGCCTGGAAGTGTAAGCATATGAATCACCTCATTCATGAGACCAGGTGTTTGAGGCAATGGATGCTCAAAGGATTAATTTATACAGACTATAGCCGGGCCAAGGTTTCACAAATTTACTATTGATTTTGGATTACTCTCTTTTGGCTGCTCAGTTTGGAATAACTGGAAGAAATTTACATTGTTCTACAGCTTTTCGGACACCTTCGTACATCTCAGATTGGACAGTCAGAAAAGGAAGTGGACATAAAAAATTTCAGATCTTTCTCTAAGGAGAAAATCTCCAATTGACATAGTTTTGCTTATGTAATTTGGGGCAGTTTAGGAACTTAAAATGAAACACTTTTACTGAGTGGCATTAAGACTTTCATATTAGTGAAATGTATCGCAACATCGCATCAATTAATTTCTGGAGCAGGTTATGAAAAGACAAATCTAATAGCTGTGGGGTTTTTTTCACAGCCTTAAAAAATGAGTGCAACTGTGATTTGTAAGTTGGTAGGTATAGATCAGATGTACAGCTGCTCAAGTCTTCCTACATCTTGTGAAATTATGTTTGCCCTTTATTTCAAGTGGGAGTTGTACTGCTGTGGAGAAAATGAGCACAAAACCACTGAACATATGCCAAATGCCTGAGAAAAGAATGACACTGAAAAATTCAAGGCATGCCCACTCTATTCTATTGCTTTAAAAAAAGAAGTAGTAGTGCAACCTGGACAGTCTAAACACTTACAAAATTTTGGTAGAATTATAGTGTGACATTCCCAGGTTTTTTACACACTGGAATAATTGAAAAGATCTTTTATTTATGCTTTATTTTCTGGTTCTGAAACAATAGATGCCTTTTTTATATTTTTCATTTTTGGGGGAGCATGTAGGGTGATGGCACCCTGCTAGAGATGGAACCTCAAAAACTGATGAAAATTAAAATTATCTACAGGCCAGTTCACAAAGCACACAGTAAATGGACTGTATGATACAAGAACTTTAGTTTATATTTCCCAAACTTTGTGCCTTGACAGTCTAAACCACAACAAATGCAAAACAGGGTTCTGAAATCATGACTTCTTAAAGCACTGCTCTGCTGATCTAACCTCAACAATTATTTTACCTTCACATAACTGCTCTGGCAGCTTCCATTGGTATCCGGAATCTGGAAGTTACTGTGGAAGTTCATCTCCAAGTGTTTGCTTTCATGGGTAATGATGGTCCATGTGCACCTGCTGTTCATTGGAAAGTTTTGAGGCCAATGAGGGGACTTGATTGTACCATTATCTGAATGAATGATTCCACCACAGCCTGGAAAAAACAGGAACAGATGGGAGAAATGTTCAAATATTTTTGGGTGGTGTCAGCTTTGAATGGTTGTTTGCTTCTGTGGCTGCAAGAGTGAGAGAGGAAAGCCCTGATACCCACGAAACTTCATTTACCCCTCTTGAATTTCTTTTTCCCACCCCTGCAGCAGGGAGCTAGTTACATTCTAGAGGTGTCTCTTTGTACTTCACTTTATTTTCTTCACAAGCTCGTTCTCCTTGCCACTTCATAGCCTTTTGCAAGGTCCTTCTATATACTCCTGGCAATTTGAAGTGAATATTGCTTTGAAAGAGTGCAGGGGTCAGGAATACATCTGAGACTGTGCAGGTTCCTCCCCACACCCCACTGCATGCACATCGTGACAGCCATTCAGAAAAGCACTCCAGGGAAAAAAACCAGTCTACTGTTATATCCTTTTTTCTTCTCACTTTGCAACATGCAAATATTGCAGTTCCTCATGTGAATTTATTCAAGCTACATCAGTTTACCCAGGGCAAAATGGTGACTTCCCTGGTCCAGGCAGCCCTCTTGGATCTCAGTGGAATTATGGGGAGGGCTGAAAAACATGCTTTTAAAAATTGCTACCAGATTCATTTATAAAGGGGAATAGCTGGTCATGGTTCTGTGGCAGCTCATGTTTTTATACATAATAAGTTTAGCTAACTTGAAACATATTTGCAAATACCATGCCAAGAATAATTTAGTAGGGCTATGTGTACAGTACTAGCAACTCCATATTATTTCAGATGGAATATAGTAAAAGGATGAATAAAGAGCAAGAAAAAAAAGGGACTTCTTTCCTCTTAATTGAAAAAATGTATAATAGCTTTAAAAGGAAGATTTTATTTTTCATTCCTCTATGTTAGAAATGGCAATTGTTTTAGAAGAATGTGAAGCCAAGTTTTGGTCACACATACAGAATGTGTGACCCACAGATTCTCAGTGAACAAATGAGAAGAAAGCTGAAGAAAGTAAACTAGGTATATGTGGATACAAAAATTGCTGCTTGCAGGAACTTTTCTGCTTTTCTCTAATCCTATGAGAAAGTTCTCTTTCTCACAGAAGTTATCTGTACAGTTTTTGATAACTATGAACACCTGCTAATTGTTTATATTACTAGTAAAGAAAATATTTTCAATATAGTTGACCAATCACCACAAGGGGTGGTTGAGGAATTGACCAATTGAACCATGAAAAAATTATCTTATAAAAAAGCTGTAAATAATTAAATAAATCACTTCTGCTGCTGCTGCTGCATCTCCCTGCTGCTGCATATCGCTCTCTCCGCTCCGCTCCAGGACACACGATAAGCATATGACAGGTATATAGAGAAAAGAAAACTTTCACAGAGAGAATACTGCCTATGAACATGGCACGTGTAGGCTAATGTCTACTACACCATTGAGGAATGGGCTTCATTGCACATGAAATCTCAGGGACATCAGGGAATGGTGTCAAAAACTTGCTAAAGTGACTGTATATTCATGCAAGCACAGACTATTGATATGTTTAAGAAGACCTCCAGCAACTAACTGTGTGAATACAGCTACATCATTGGTGGACAGGAAGCTGATCAGGATCAGCCAGAAGGTTTGCAGCTGGAGGTGACACTAGGAAGCATATGCCAGCTCCGTACTGAGGTAGGAAGGCACAGTGATTTCTGCCCTGCCACCACCTGCCACATCTACACACACCTTTAGTGATTTCCTGAAGTACACTGCACAAATGGTGAGCTACCTTATTTTTTTTTTTTGTACTCCAGAGTGATGATAATTTCAAGAGGAGGAAGGTAGCTCTGAGAAATGTACCATTCAATCCTGCATGTATATCACCTTTAAAAGTGTACCAACATCTCCATCACAGTGCAAGAGTTCTAGGCTGTTGTCACATGTGCTCTTTGAGAAGTTCTGTCTGCGTCTCCATTTTGGAACTCACTTCTTCCTAGTTTTAAGTGTTTAAATTAAATCAAACTGTGGAACAATTGTTATTCATGAAGTGAAATGTCTCATAGCCCTTGACAATAGATACCACTGCCGGGAGGGTAGTGGTGATGGTGTCAATTTACAGCCATCATGAAACTGCCAGTAGGAGGCTTAAAAAGTACAAGATCGATCCAAATTTGAATTCATCGTGTGAGATCAGAAAGCACTGGATTAATACTTGAATTTTTTAGTACTGGCTTCTTTCAGTGATCCTGAAGATGATGGCATGCATTTCTTTTGTTCTTTAATGCAAACTTACCTAAAGATTCTGCTGTCCATGTTGCATAAAAGCCACCTCCTTGAATTGAGTGGTCAGAATTAAAGATGACTGCTAGCTTGTTGGAACCAGACCGAATAGTCCCAGGTGAGGTGCTTCCACAATAGTTTCCTATGACAGGAGACCCTGGAGAGCCACCATTCAGGATAGTAACAGAATCCCACTTACAAAGTGAATGATTTTCAATGTGGAAGGCTGTAAAAGTAAGCTGCAATACACAAAGGTGACATTCAGGTCCTAAAACCAGTCACTCTAGGGAAGGGTTTAGAGCAATTCCAGACAGATCCCGCAGCCATCATGGCACAATGATTTCTGGGTGCACTTAGAAATCTGACCCTCACTTCATGATGCTTTCTGCAAGTATTGATTGGAATCTTGCCAACTGCAAGTAACAGCAGCTACTTAGCTTGAAGAAACAAGTGGAAGAGGAATTAATATGTTCAAAACTGGCATTATTGTGACTTAAACATATTTTGAAACTAAGTATATGCTTCAAAACAGTGTTGAATATGTACAGGTGTTGAACCACTTTCCTGCACTTAAAGTTTCTGTTCATGAAATGTAAGTAGCTATACAAACAGAAGGCCTTGAATTTTTTTTCTTCCTATTATTTTGAATCAATATACTAACAGTTGCTAAAAATAATGTTAGTTTCCACCAAAAACAGAAACAGTTCCGTGGTTCGTTCCTGTGGGCCTGGATGCGTTCTATAAACAGGACAGACTGGACAGGCAGCCTCCGACCCTGTCTCCCTCCCACACTAATGCCATTTGTCCTTGGAGAGATATGCTCACAGGTGGGATTTCCAGTTCACACATTTAGATTGCTGTTCCTGTAGACTCCTGGGTTTGTTCATGCTGAAATATTGATGTACACTAGTTACTGCCTGGCTCTGTTTCCATCAGTTTGGGGGTTTTTAGACTAGTTTCAGGAGCGGGATCTTTGTAGAAAAATTCAGCAAATACACAGTATTTTTTCCTGTGCCTTTTGTGTGTCTTCATTTCCAAAAGAACCTGTCTAAGACTAAATACAAATTTAGCTGTAATAGTTTTAAATTCGAAACTTTGCCAGCAACTGAAACTGGCAGCTTATACTGGAAAAAATTAGTCTGCCTTCACTGAGCGTGCTGCTACTCTGTTCTTTCAAAACAGGAATCTGCTTTCATCTGATTAAAATTAGTTCTGCCTTAAACTAGTTTGTGGATTAAATAGAAATTGTGTGTTCTACTAAAATAATCCTGTATTCCCTGAAATAACTACATCGGCAGTGGTCAGAATATCATGTAGCAGAATAATTAGGACTATGGGTTTGCATTTCTAACCTTTGTAGTTGTAAGCAAGGAAAACATGATAGGGAAATTAGCGAAAGACATTACATATAAAAATCTGTGATGTGTTTTCACCCATGCTTTTCAGATATTTTTCTGACCCAAACCATAAATGTCACTGATTGGATCTGTGCTTGAAAGAATCAGTCAAATAATTCAGTGGATTAAGTTTTGCACTGTTTGGCCATAAATGTGCTTAAATTGGTCTGTCAGGAGTTTGACTCAAGAAAGTAGCACCTCAGACAGACTTTTATACTTATTGGGAAATAAGAGTAACATTCATTGATGTAATTTGTACCAGAAATCATATTATGTTCCAAATCAACCAGTAAGACACAAAAGTAACTTTCTAGGGGCTTGAAATTTTCCTGCAGAGAAGAAAAACCTTCAGCCTCATGTTTGTTTTCAGGACAGGGAGAATATCAATGAACATCTAATAAAATTATTTATTTCAGTTTTGTAAACATAGAAAGTCGTTGTTTAAAGGAGAATTCAGTGCTGTGTTTAGGGATCAAGTTATCCTAGGATCTTTCTGCTTTTCAGAAAGAACAATGTGGTTTTGTTGTGTTATCTTCATTTCCTCTTTTAGGTGAAGTCAATGGGAAGATATTTTATTCCTCCACATTTCTGACTTTCCAAATTTTCTCAAATCTGTTCCTCAAAACTCAGAATATACTTCTCACACTGTCTGCTGTGCACACAATTGCAACATGTTACTCACAGTGATGGTTTCACCTTCAGGGGCTTCCAACACCCAGGAGCAGCGATTCAGATTGCTGTAAGGCTCTGGGTAGTTAGGGCTTGAGATAACTCCACTTTCACCTGACTGTATACCACCACAGGCTGAAGAAAAAAAAAGTAACATTTCAATACATTTTTGGAACTGAACACTATAATCAAATGAATGAAAGATTATTCAGCTTGTAATAGTACTAAAATATATTTAAGTTGTACTGAGAGAGATAAAGATGAACAATTTATCTGGGAAATTTCAAGTTTTAAAATCTTTGTCATTGAATAGTGAGTAAAAAGATGCAATGATCTTGAAACTTTGCATTTATTCTGATACTTAATAAAACTTTGCAAAACTTTTGCCAGCTGACACATCTGCCTCTTCCACCTTATCTTCCATTTGTTTATCTCACTCTTAAGCAAACCAGTGCCATTCTTGGACCAACACAATGAAACTATAAAGTTTCTGATGTGTCTACATAAGCTCCAAGGCTAAATTCAGCTGTGACAGGAAGAGTAGTTGTTCTGGCACATAAATGGCAAAGTGGTGTAATTTGCACTGATACAGCTTCAAGTGGATTTCAAAATGAGTGCAAAGGTTCAAGCAACAGAATGCATTTCAGCTCTGCTAGCACTCCAGAGACCTATTTGAAGTAAGTCAAACTTGGCTGGTATTACCTGTTATATCCCTATTCCCAAGAGCAACCAGCTGTTCTGAGTGTCGCACAGCATTGTGGTTTGGGCAATAGCAACAGTGCGGCAGAAAATAAATCTGAGAGTTCAACTGCTGGCACATGCTTGCTTTAGAAGGATATAAATAGTGGCAAGCACTGTGTTGGAGGACCTCTTTCAGAGCTGATCCCATCATGACTATTGTCTGTATCACCAAATGACTGGCAACATTCCCCAGAAGTGCCTCAGTCAGCCAAGGCAGCAGTCTATCAAGCCATTTACCTTCAAATGTGTAATGGGCCAAGAATCCTTTATCTTCTCTGTTTTCATCACTTACGAAGTGTACCCAGACTTGGGGGGCAGCTATAACTAGTGGCACAGACGGTGCAGCCTGACCACAAAGCCTGGCTATTAGCTCTCCATCAGCATCCCCTAAGTACAGAAAGGAAAAAAATAAACACAACACTTTTTGAGTCCTAAAAGAGCAACAATAACATAAAGGAATAGTGCAAACATGCAATTCATTGTTTTGACAAGAAAATGGAGAAGAGTACATACCACACAGTAACTGATTAATTGTTGTGGATATAAATGGAGTGTTGCAGTTCATTGCTGGGGTCTAAATCTTGGCAACAAGAAAGTTCTCTCCAAAGCTATATTAATGATCCTTTTATTACCCTGGGTTCCTTTTCTCCCCTTCATGCCATCCTGCACACTTTCATATGTCATATCAGACACACAAAAACCTCCCTGTTCTGCCCCAAAACTACAGACCTTTTGGGACAGGACAGTGGAAAGAGATGGCCTAAGGACCATATCACACCTATTGAACCTTTGTTTTTGTAACATCCTCATTAATGTGAGTTTTCTACTATATAAGGATGTGCACCATCCATGAACAAGGTGTCATCATCGTATTAATAGTGGGCATCTCAAATGAATTTTGCACATCTCAGCTCCATTTGGGGTCTCTTGGGTAACTTAAAGTTGAATTGGACCTTTCCCTAACTATGTATCTGCTGTGTCAAGGGTCTTAAACAGCACCTGCCTGAGTGTAGTGATATTCTGCACTACTGCATCTCAGTGCTCATTAAATGTTACTTGTCAGCATACACAGATGAATGAGGGTATTCTGCTTTTGACACCAGACTAGCTGTGAAACTGGAGTTCCATTAGTAGTGCTGAAATGAACACTACTATTAAGATGACAAAACTGTGCAGAACAAAGCAAGACTACACTTTCTTCCCATTTCTTTGACTGTATTGCCTGGAGGCCTGAGGTTCACGGTAAAGTGAGAGTAGCAGGAATGGACGAGTAACAAAGCAGATATATTTTACGATTTCTTTCTCTGAGTTTTTTTTTGCAATTATTTCCCAGCTCCAGTGCATACATGGGAGAGAACTGCTAGGCTACAGAGCTATGTAGGCTCTGGCTCTACACAGGACAAACTGATTCTATGCAACCAAAAGCTCTTGCTCAAATGAGTGCAAATATGGATGTGACAGATTCCCACTTTAACATTTTCACATGTTTCAGAAAGCATTTCCTGGTAAATTAAAACCTGCTCTCTCTGGGACTCACAGGTACAGCCTTTCTGTGAAGAAAACAGCTGCAGCTTTCCTACTACACTTGGCAATAGCTGAATGACTTTCATATGACATTTCCAGTTGCTTGCTCTTGTGGATAGATAAAGATGCTCAAATACGCAGGGATATTACTGGTGCATTAATCCTGTGATATTTTTTCCTTTTAAATGCTCTAGTCTGTGTTTTGCAATGCATTCTCACAGGAAATATGGATTTCTTTTTGGAGAAAGAACACAAAAATGGCTTTGAAGTGGGTATGCAGTCCAGAGGCTATGAATAATTAAAACATTCTTTACTCCATTCCTCCTGTCCCTGGAGATATTTCAGGACCAGGGAAAGAATGGGGACTGGACCAAATAAATTGTTTTGATGGCTGCAAATGCCATCTCACAAGGAAGATGAAGTGAAATTCATATTGTCCCTTGTAAAGAGAGAGTCAGGTGAGAATTGCAAACAGCAAAACTGTTTATCCCCCAAAGATGTCTATCCAGTTTTCGATTTTCTCCCCTGAAAGAACAGGTGACCAAATCCATGCATCCATTGCTCTAGTAGTGAAATTCCACTTCTGATCATGGATGCAACATGAGAGGCATGATATTGAAATTCTCAAATGTACACGTTCTACAACAGCCACTCCCTGCAAATATATATGAACAAGATTTGGCACAAACACAGTTGTACAACCAGAATCTTGATAGGCTTTATCCATTCTCCTACTGAACATACAAACCTATTCGTAGCTCTAGGTAGTCGTACTGGCAGTTCTGGTGATGTTCCAAGTGGAAATCCTCAAAAGATATATAAATGGATGAATTATAGTGGGAGGGATTTTCAATGATCCATTCACAGTTCAGGTTACTTGTGTAATTTTTGATGCCATCATAACCAGGAGAAGAGAAATTCCCACCTGCATATGCCATCAGGGTTCCCCCACAAACTGCAGAAACAAAATATTGTTTATTTAAAAGTAGCAATAATTCTTGTCCCTCTTTATTCAGGTATGCTCATATCAGAAAGCATATGTTGATTAGATCAAAACCTTTTCCATCTTCTTACTTTTTTATAATTTACTGCTGTGTACAAGAGAATTCTTGCCTGGTGTCCTCGAATTTATTGGCAAGTCTTTAAAAACACGTATAAAGCAAAGAACGATCTTCTACAGTACCAAATAAAATATTTCAGCAGCACTAGCAATACAACAAGCATTTTTTAATATTTTTATAAAATCCCACTATAGCTTCAGTTCAGTATTGCCCAGCCCTACTCATTACCTAATTCTAGACTCAAGAGGAAATTTTCGTGAAAGATACCCTCATGCCATAGTAGGATGCTTGGAGTGGGAGTTGGAAAATAAATTCCAAAGACTCAAGGCTACAGTAGTAGGGCTCTGCCAGCTGCCTCCTCTCTGGAGGCTGAGCTTGCAAAAGTAGGTTAGCTGCACTCTTTCACAAGCTACAATAAATTAATTACCCATCTGAGTAATAAGAAAGCACGTGGATTATTCAGTTTGTCTATAGCACTATGCTTTTTGGAACTTTTCATGGAATAATGCCACTTCAGACCATCTCTTACTCAAGACTAAGTACAAAACAATAAATCAGTAGGGAGAATGGGGACTGTGATTCATACAGAGGCACATGAAGTCCATTGCTCCCAGAGATTCTCCATTTTTTTCAAGTCTTTTCAGCTAATTAAAGATACATATCTATTCCCATCCAGAGATGTAAGAGAAAAAAAGTATGAGAGGTTTATTATCTGTTTAGGTAATTTTTTTTTCATATGTGCCAGTACTCTAGCTATGAAATGACTCACCAAAGATCAATCACTTAAGTCAAAGACATACACTACCTGCATCTTCACTAGAGGTATATGAGACACTGAAGCCTCTGGTTGCACGGGACATATCTGTCACCAAAATTACTTTCATTGTGTTTCCAGTGGATTTCACCTCAGTGCCTGGATTTACCTCTCCACACAGCTTGGCCAGCTGGGGAGAGTTTTGCCTAAGGCCATTGTAAACCTGTGGGGTCAAAATAAACTCTTATTACACCAATACACAGTCTTGTGAGCATCTCCTGTATCATTTAACAGTGTTTACCATCTTTAATACAAAGTTTGCTGATGTCCCTCACAGGGGGTTAGTTCTCAAATCTACTCAAAACCTTGGGAAAAATTTTCATTGCCTTGAATGGATGAGGCCCTGGAGTAAACATCAAAAATAATTTGCTTATTTTGGTGAAATATACACATATTCTCTCTCTCTCTCTCTCTCCTTCCTTTTTAAAACAGAAATTGAAATTGTTTTATTGGGAAATATAATGTGTTTTAGCTCAGTATTTACACATTCAACCACTTAGTAATGCCAGCTACTAATCATATTTATTTCATTTCAAATCATCATCTTTGTATTCTTGGTAAAGCCAACATCAGCTTTATCAAAATTTTCTCCAGCATATTGAGTGCTGGTGGGCATTTCTGATTATTTCACTTTTTGATGATCCAGAGATATTTTTCTCCGTTTCTTTCATGCACCCTTTAGCCCTGGAATTAATTTCTTTCTTTTTACTCTGCAGTGCAAGCAAGGCAGAAATGATGTTTCCCACTGAGACTTGGAATACATTAGAGTGTTGAAGGCATAAAAGCTGGCAGGAAAAAATCTTCTTTTAAGAGATCATTAACTGATAAAAGGCCAACTCCCAAAGGTTTGTCTAAAGCATCTGTGAAGAAAAACAAGGGAAAAATCGTCTAGAAACCTCAAGGGACTGATAGCTACTTCAGCCCCCCATGCTTGTGCTCGAATTGGCTTCTGATCATCCTACAGTTAATTCCTGTGTCTGCTTATCTGAACAAGTGGGAAACTAAACTCTACCTCACATTCCTGAAATTTCATAGAGGAATCACTTTTTTTAGGCATTTGTATATCTGACCAGGTCCAGGTTTTTGTGCCAGGTTTGATATTTTTTCACAAAATAACTAGAAATCAAAAATAAACATGATAAAATAACCAATATCTATCTTTTTGGAGATGGAGAGTGATATAGAAATAGAGTTTATTGGGGTTTCCCTATCTTTAGTTCAGAGGAGTAATTTGTTGCAGCCTCTGCCTTTTTCTTTTCCTTCTTGTTTTTTTTTTTTAACTGACAGCAATAAGTAACAACAGCAGTAGATACCACCAAAGTCAATAAAACTCGGAACTGACTGATGTGGATTTTATTTCCACAGAAAAGAGACATTGAAAGCTTTCAAAAACCCCATAAATTTTTTTCATAATTGCTAAAAAGACAACTCCAATGATTCCTTTAAGTCTTCCGCTCTGCCTGGGCCACAATTTCAAAATTTCCATACTCCAAAGCAAGCAGGTGTGTTTAGATGCTCTATAGAGATAGCTTTCTCTCATTAATCTGCTTTTCCCAGATTAAGTTATGATTTGTCTTAAAACCATACATAGACCTATAAGTGACTTTTCAGCTTTATTACATCCATTAACTCTCCATAAAGGGATTAGGAAAAGCAGTTTCTGACTCTTCACCCAATACTCACAGCCACATAATCTGATGAGCAGCTCCAGTGGTCTTCAGTTTTCATGTCATTAAAGGTTAGGGTCACACGCCGGCCTTCTTCCACTGTGATCCTCCATTCACACACTCGGTTATGTGGGTATAGGTTGGGATAGTTTGGTGAAGTGAATGTTCCAACAGGTGCAGTAAGATCCCCACCACATTCTGAAATACCCAAATATTGGAACACTTCTCAGAGTAAAGCACTGCTTATAGAATTATAGCAAAAAAAAAAAAAAATCAATGCAGTGAGAAAATGAGATCCTGAGAGGCTGATTTGATTGGCCTACCCTGTCCATATGTTTGTCTAAACAGTCAAGTTCCTGCCAGTCTTTATCACTCAGTCATAAAAGCAGTTGAGTATTAACTGACCATAGAAACTCCTTTTGGTCTAATTGTTAATAATCACTTTTCTGAAGGTCTCATCTCAGGCTTCAGAAGCCTGGGTGACCCATAGGCTTTGATGTCATATGATACAAGCCCCTCACTGTGGCAAGACTGAGACATTTCTGACTATCAGAGGACTGAGCAGAGCTACACAGAACATGCAGGATCTTAGAGTGAGTAATGATAGAGGATGTATTTTTCCTCTTCTGGATAACAGAGGTAGAGAAAAAAGCTTTTTAGGTATTTTAAGCAACAGTTTTGAGTACAGTTATTTTGTGCTTTTCCTGTCTGTTATGAATATCAAACTGTGCTGTGAGGAAAGAACAGTGAAGGTCTTGGATATAGAGTGCATTTTTTCTGAAACCTATGGCAGAATTTTACCAGCTTACCCTCAGTTTCCTTTTAAAATAGAGTGATATAGTTTGATGGAGTGTAGTGGAAGTCCCTTTCCTCATGCTCACAGATTCTGCAGAATAGTCTGATCTGTGCATCCACCTGCATTAAATTTTTGGTAATATAGTTTCTTTTCTAAGTTTGCATAACACGATCCTAGGAGTGGAATAACATTCTTTTGGAGATTGTTTCATCCTCTGTTGTTTTATTGCAGAATCAAACATGAAGAAAGCTTTCAGCTGAACTTTTAAATGAGCTGGAAGGAGTTAAGAAGGGTCAGCAGGAGATTTTTCAAGATGACTATTGCAAAGAATTTCTAAAAAAGTAGCCATATTTTGGTAGGACAAGCATGAAACATGAAATTTAGATGGTGAAAGAAGTGTGAAGCAGGAGTACGTCTGTGTCCTCAGTCCTGAGAAGAGCAGCTCTTTGAAGTAATTGTGCTCAGGAACAGGGGCAATGGGCACAAACTGAAACATGAAATTTCACCTGAACATATGAAAACATTTTTCCCTGTGAGGGTCATTGAACACCAGAATAAGCTGATCTTGCTTATGAAGAGGGATGTGGGAAGGGTATGTTAGGACATCCCTCAGCTGACTTTTGAAGAAAAAAGGTGTGGAAGAGTGTGCTTCTTTGTGCCACTGATGGCAACATCCGTTATGGTAGGAGATTGCTTGCTTCACCAAGTTTCAGCTCAGCTAAGTTGTGAGCTCTATTCGTACGTTCCCCCCCAAGTTTAAATTTAAGAGCAAATACACACCACTCCAAGAACAAGTGATCTATAATATATGCTGTATTAGTCCAATTATGGTCTGTGGTATAAGTTGCTTCCTGAGAATATATTTCAACCTTACAGTTCCAACCTTCAGTACTGGAATCAAAGCGCAGTCTGAATCCTCGGGCATTGACTGATCCATCAGTGACAAATTTGACATAAGCAAAACTGTCAGAGGTGTCCACAGCATCAGGGAGAATATTACCACAGTACCTGCCCAACAAATTTCCTGCAAAAATCACATAGAGAAAGAGAAATTTATATCAATATATTATTTATATTTATATTGAAGGGTCACTTTCCAATTTAATTGGATAGGCAGGAGTAAACTAGTAGAATCAAGTTATTGTTGGCAAACAGAAGGGTTTTGTTTGCCTTACTTTGTGTCAGCAAGCAAGACAGACACAATAAAATGCTGTACACTGAAAAGGCTCACTTTGTATCCAAAGAAAAATGCTTTCAGGAACCTATGGTGAGGTTTCATAGTAGTGCTAGGGAGGGGAAGACAAACACTTGAACAATTCTCAGACCAGAAGTGTTGTATTCTCGGATCTCCACGAAGTCATTTGTGCAGTCGGAAGAGTTTTGAATATCTAGGCCTTCTAGTCTGATGGTAAGATAGTGGCCCCTGGGACCCTGCAGAAACCATTCACACAGCAGGTTGTCTTGATAATGAAGGTCAGGATACCCCATGCTTTCAATGATACCAGTTTGTCCTATCACTGTCCCACCACAGGGAGCTGCAAAAGGAAGAATATTGCTTGGTTGGCTGGACAATCTCAGAGAGATGATCTTTCTCCTAAATAAGACTTAAAGATAAGGTACAAATGACTTGTTCCCTAACTGTGGTAATAAAACAAGAATTGCCTTCCAATGCAAAATTTTCCATGTTTTCAATCTAATTCAATCAGTCCTGATTGCTGGTTTGTTTTTGTTTTTCTCACCCCACACCCCCACCCCCCCACCCCTCCAACCATTGCAAGCATCCCTTCCTCT